>VZRQ01003757.1:38300-56218 GCA_013397975.1 Machaerirhynchus nigripectus
TGATGGGGATGGTGCGGTGAGATGGGGATGGTGGGGTGATGGGAATGGTGGGGTGATGGGAATGGTGGGGCGATGCTGGCAGTGATGATGACTGCAGTGGTGGGGTGCAATGATAGAGGCAGTGAGTGCAGGCAGGGATTTGGCTTCCTCCCCCTCTGCAGCCACCCTTGGAGCCTCCTGCAGAGCTACACCATTTTGAAGAAGGGTCCACCAAGGTGTGAGACGTGGGGTGGCTGTGCCAAAGTGGGGTCCTGTCACCTCTCTGCCCTGGCTCTGCAGGCCTGGTGCTCCTTGGGGGGCTTGGGCTCTGTGGGACACATGCTATCCCCACAGTGCTGCCCACTGTAACCCCAGTCTCCCCCAAGACTTGCTGCTGGCCTCTCTTCTCTCAGCCAAAGGCAAGTGCAAAACGTGCTGGGCTGTGTCCAACCTCCTTCTGCAGCCTTGCAGGGCTACATGCAGGGCAGCAGCATGTGCAGAGGCCAGCCTGCCTTGGTGGAGTCACAGGTGGGGACCTCAGGTATCTGCAGCTTCCCCTGCACATCCCCATCCCCGATGGCAGGAGGCTGTGCTTCCATGTCCATGGGGAATAGCACCTCTGGCTCCACCAGCTGAGGGGCTGCTGCTGTCATCCAGGGAATGGTGGCCAGGCTTTCCCCATCCATCTGCTGGGGGTCAGCAGAGCACCAGTCAGCTGTCCAGGTACCCTGGTACCCCATTACCAGGGTGCTGGGTGGCCCTGTTCCTGCCCCTTGGGGAGCTCTCCTGACAGTGCTGCAGAGGATGAAGGGCTGGCAGCCAGCTCTCTGCTCACACCAATGAAAGCAATTAAACCAGGAGTGCTAATGAACCTGCTGCCTTCTGGGTGGGGCAACAGGTTTGCACGAAAGAGTGCGATGCTTTCCCAGGGCATGAGCAAGTGTGGGAGACATGCTCTGCCCACCCTGGGTGCCCTGGGACATCTCCTGAGAGAGAGGGGTGATTTGGGGCTAGTGGTACATCCTTGGTGGGAGCATGCAGGGATTGCAGGGCTGAGCTGGAAAACGAGGCCGACACTGCGGACATGGCAGTCACCCCACAGAGCCCTGTTAGCCATCTCCACTGGTCATCCTGCCTGTTCGGGAGCTGTTGCGGGGAGAAAGACAGTTAAGCCCCAAGGAGAAGTATTGCAGGTTGTGACCATCCCACTGCCCAGCCGTCCAGGAGTGGGACATCCAGGAGCTGGATGTAATAATGCAAGATAAAGCATTTCCTCCATTCAGGAGGACTCTGCTGTTGGTGCACCAAGATGCCGATGATAGAGTCGCAGGCTGCGGGGTGTGAGCGCAGAACCCGCGGGGCTCAGTGAGGTTCACGCTGGGCTCGGGCTATTGGGTTTCCCCTCGGGTGGTCTCCGAGTGCCAGAGTAAAGGGTTTTCAAGAAAAATACCAACAAAACACTGCCTGTGCTGATTCATTCATAAGCAGGACTGGGAGCAGGGCCTGGGGCAGATGGAGGGAACAGTGTGAGTCTGCTCAAGGGTTCGTGGAGCTGGGGAGTATGGCAGGGCCAGAGGAGGCTCACAGCCCCATGAGAATGGGTTTTATTGCAGAGTTTATTAGTGGATTTTTCAGTGCACTGGAAGGAATTGAGCAAGCAGTTAAAAATGTTTTCCAGCCTGGGGAAATTCGTTACAGCTACTGTGTAATAGGGGCCCACCGGAATGACTCAGGAACACCACGCAGCCTTTCCCGGTGAATTCTTGCTTGCTGTTGAAATCTTTACTGGGTCAACAGGAGTCCTTTCCCAGTTGGATCCTCTGAAATGAAACCAGTTGGGTCTCAGGGGGCAAGGAAACACAAGTGTGATTTCTGAGTGAAGACAGGTGCAGACGGTGCACCCATGCAAGCCTGGCACCCTTGTGCCAGCGTTGGTATCATGGCCTGCTGTCCTGCTGCTTGCATGTGGACACGTGGGCACATGTGCGAGCTCACAGGCATAGGTGATACACGTGCACACATGCACCTTTCTGCAGGCTTTTGCTGCCATGTGGCCCCCGCACGAATGATGCAAACACACACACACACACACGTTTCTGTGCCAAGGCACATGGGGCACACGTGTCCCACGGATGCATCCCTTGCCGGGCCCCAGTGGGAGCTGGTGGCCACATGCTTCTTTGAAATGAACTGTCAGAGCCATTTGGAGTTGATTATTTCCTCATTCCTTGACGTACTTGGCCACGTCGGCAGCACCCGGCTGCGGGGCTGCGGCTGCACCCCGAAACGCCGACAAAGGAACTGCTGCTGCTTGCTCTGGGAGGTGGCGGGGACAGCTGGACGTGAGCACAACCTGGAGCTCCCCAGCTTTGTCCAGCCATGGCTCTGTGCTGCCTGTCACAGTCAGACTTGCAGCAAGCAGTGCTGTGCCCTGAACCAGCCATTCCAGCACAGCTCTCTCCTTCCTCCTCCTCCTCTTCTTCCTCCTTGGCTGCCTCTGGCCCTGCATCTCACCTTGCAGATGCTCCTTCTCCTGGTGATGGTACCTGCTGCTGTCCCAGCTTGGCGAGGCAGGAGATGGGGTCGATGGGCACTGCGTAGGTCGGGGCCAGGCACCCAGAGTGCCAGGGTGCTGAGTGTGTGTGATGTGGTGGTTGGCACTGGAGGCCATGCCAGGGAGTGCTGCAAGCAGGGGGCTGGTCAGGGGTGGGCTGAGGCTTCCTGCCTCAGTTTCCTTGTGTGCCAAGTAGAGCTGTATCATATTTGCTGATGTTGAAGAGAGCACTGAAAGGGCTCAGTTGAGAAAGGAGTGTTGAGTGAGAGCTCTCAGTTGAGTGAGAGCTGCTGAAGCACAGCAGAGAGTATGGGCAAGTGAGACCTAGCCTGGCACAGGGACAAGTGACTTGGGCAATGGGGCCTGGTGACCTCCCAGTGCAGGGTCTGGGGACAGTGGCTGCATCTCAGGGCTGCCCTGTGCATGGTCAGAATGGGGGGCAAGGGGCCAGAGCCAGCACCCACTTCCTTCTGTAACAGCGGGATGGACGGAGCCTGCGAGAGCAGCAGGATCTGCTGAGGGGCTGCAGGCCAGCCTGGAGCTGGGGCAGGGAGACATCAGTCCCTGAGCCTGCAGCTCCAGTGGAGTGGGGAATGCTGTGGAACACATCCCAGCCGTAGCTGCTGGGAAAATGAGCCTGGCCTAGGCTGGGTGTCCGACTGACCCCGCCACGGCATGGGCTGAGCCTTCTCTGCTGCTCCATGCTCCAGCAGCTGGAAACATCTGGCTGCATAGGCTTACTAAATCGATGTGGGGAGGAATCCAGCACTCTCCTGCCGTTCCCACACTTCAGCCTCTCCCAGTGGCTCCGGTTTCGACTCAACTCTGGCATGCAGTGACTCGGTGAGCTCTGAGCCAGCCTCCGGCCCCTTGCTGCCCCGGGGGAACAGACTGCAGAAGTCCCGGTGTCACCACCCGGACAGCACTGTGGGGGCAGATGGTGGCACCTCAGTGCTAGCAGCAGGATGTGTGCCAGAGGTAGGTGAGCAGCTGCTCCGGCCCCAATTTGACCCTTTCCTGGGTGAGAGCTGCTGCTTTTCCTGGAGTCCAGAGTGACCTGGACTGTCACCCAAAAACTGGGGTGATGTCATCCAGGCATGGATGGCCAGTGGTGCAGTGGATGAAGCTGAGGATGTGGGTCGGTGCCATTGCCCTGAAACTCCTGTCCCTGAGCCCTGGGGTGGTGCTCATCACCACTGGTACCCCAGCAGCAGAGCAGTGCAGAGGAGGTGGTCCCCCTGTGCCGGCCCCTCAGTCAGGGCAGCTGGGGACACGGTGCGGGCTCGCCCCACTGCTCCTTGGATGGGGATGGCTGTAGCAGCCCCGCTGGCAGTGGCGCCCAGGGAGGAGGCAGCGCCAGGCCCCGGCGCTGGCTCTGTGCCCGGGAGAATGGCTGCGGGTGGCCATGGGGGAGGCAGACAGGGTTTTGGGAGGGAGCCATGCCCGGGAGGAGCACGCTGCCGAGCTGGCAGGGGCGGGAGCCACTGCCGGCGCCAGGGGACAACAGTGGCTCTTCGTCCTATCCCGCTCTGTCCTGCCCCAGCACACAGGGACGTGGCACTGCTGGGGTGTGTGTGCCACCTTCTCTGGCTGTGGGAGCTGGGTCTGGGTGACAGCACCCACCGAATGGGGCCAGGGTGAAGGAGCTGAAGGTGCCAAGTCCTTCCCTGCATGGAGACCCACCTAGGGACACTAGTGGGTGTTGTATTGCTCTTCCCTGAGGTTCAGGGAACCCAAAACTCCCATTGCCCTACACACTGCAGTGTGACAGCCAGGGACATGGCCATAGGTTCCTGCCCTACCATTTCAAGCCTGAAAATCCACCTTTGCAGGCGACTTGAGGCCAGGACCTAGCAGCTTTGAGGTGCCAACACGACCCTTTCTGCCTGCCCCACTAGGTGGACACAGTGTCCCCTTGTCCCTGGCTGCAGAGCAAGGTGGGTGCCACCCTTCAGTAACGAGGGCCTCTCGAGCCTCCCCTGCACCCTGGTTCCATGTGTGCAGCCACCTCAGCTCCATCCCTCTCCTGTACTGCCTGTGCATCCCCATCCTATGGCTCTGGGGACCACTTGGAACTTCTGTGCCTTTGAGGAACTCCTCCAGTGGTGCAATGGATGAAGCTGGGGATGTGGGTCAGTGCCATTGCAACATGCACTTGGAGCTTCTGTGCCTTTGATTAACTCCTCCCATCTCCACAAGGGAGATTTAATAATGAGTTAATAATGACTTGTGTCCTGCTGAGCCAGGTTCTGGGAGCTGGACTGGGGTGATTGGACACATGCAGGGATGGGTGTCCTTATGCTCTGATGTGGCTGGCCACATTGGGTGCCCTGTGGGCTCACCAGCCCTTTTACCTCATCTACAACTGACTTTAACCTGCTTGATTGAACCCGTCTCATCAGGGCTGTTCCTGCTTGTCACCCCCTTCCAGGCTCATGTGTAAATCAGAGCTGCTTCACTGATCTGAGGTGCTCCTGCCCGGGCAGGTGGGAGCCTCGGGGGCAGCATCATCCATGGGTGCTGCTCATCCATGGGTGGCCAGAGTGCGATGGGGACAAGGGACACGAGCCCTGCTTGAGCACTGGTGTGTGGCTGTGCCATTGTGGGGAGCTGCTGGGGTCTGTGCCGGCGGTGTCTCCCGTCCCCATGTCCCTGCAGCTGGAGTGTGTACTGTCAGTGTCCCCCATCCCCGTGTCCCTGCAGTTCACACGGTGCCGTTGCAAATCCTGAAGCACTGGTTGCCACGTTACATTAGGAGGAGCCACATCCCATGTCCCTGACGCCTGCTGTCACTGCGGATCTGTGGCAGGCTGCAGCTGAAAGGCCTGAAATCAGGGATCAAAGCCGCAGTGGCACGGCTGTTAGTGCCCGGGGTGCACGCGAGTGGGAGGGGACACGGGGCTGGAGCCATGGCCCCGAGGCCACAGCACTGCTGGGAGTGACGCCCTCCTGTGTTCTTACACATCCATGCAGGTGTCTCCGGGGGGTGTGCCCACTCCTGCGTGTGCAGGTGCATGTACATGTTTGTGGATGTGCCTGCAGGTATCTGCACATGTGCACAAGTGGTTGTGATGCGGGCAGGTGCATGTGCACTCGTGCATTTTGGGCAGTGCATGGCTCTGTGTGTGTGTACAGACTCATGCCGTGGGTGTGCACACCTGGAGAAGTCCCAGGGCAGACAGAGCTTGGGGGTACTCAGCTCTGGGCTGTGCCTGTAGGGGCCCAGTCCCACCAGCTGCTCCAGCCCTGCACAGAAGCATCCACTCCTTCATGAGTGGGGCTCAGTGCCCTCCACTCCCTGACATCCCCTTGGTCCCACTGGCTGAACACCAAGTGATGCTGCTCTAGCACCCATGTTCCCAGGCTGGAGCACCCCTGGGGCCTGGGGGATGCCAGGGCAGGTTTGGGGACATTCTTCCAGGACTGCTGCTCCTGTCAACTGTGTGGGTCCTGTGGCCCCACTCAGTCTCTGCCAGCTCATCCTTTCTGGACTAGACATCCCCATCCCAACTGCATGCTTGGGAGTGGCATTTCAGAGTGGTGCAGATCCAGCCTGGTGCCACTCTTGCCCTGTCCCTTCCTGGTGGGCAGAGCCAGGGCTATTGGTCATGGCCATGGGCAGGGGGATACTCCATCCATCTATCCATCCCTTTAAAGCCATCACCTTATCTCTCCACAGACCCCGAGTCCCAGAGGAAGAGGACAGTGCAGAATGTGCTGGACCTACGTCAGAACCTGGAGGAGACCATGTCCAGCCTAAGGGGCTCTCAGGTGTCTCACAGGTGAGGCCCCGGCACCGGACCCCCCCAGTCCTTCCCCACAGTTCGTGTCCTTCCTGGGGCGGACAGGGAGCGGCTCTGTTCCTGGTGAGGGCCACGTGGGCAGGAGGGAATCAGTGGTGCTCTGTGTCCTGGGGACCCTGTGCATGGAGGCTTGGAGAGAAGCCCCCAAATCTGTGGGGTGTCGTGTGGTGCTTGCAGCAGAGTCCTGTCCCTGAAAGTGCTGTGGAACATTGGGAGTTGGGGAGTGGTGGCAGTGGGGGGAGCTGACAGAGCAGAGAGAGGGCGTGAGGTCTATTCCCAGTGGTCAGGTGACCCTGAATGGACCACCAGAAGTGAAGGTATCCCCTGTACCCACCCTGGTTTGCACCAGAGGCTCCATCCCTATCCGTGACTTAGTTTTTCTAGTGTGTGTAGGGTGATGATGGATGAACTCTCAGCCAGAGCCCAGGAGCAGAGGTGGGGGTACTCTGGGGTGCCCTGCCCAGACTGGAGCGAGGGGATGGCGGGGATGGGGACAGGGTGAGCACTGGGTGAAGAACCAGATCAGAATGTCTGTGCTTAGGGGGCTCTGACACATATCTGGGACTGCCTGTGTCCCCCTGGGTCACTCACTTGAGATCTCCCAGGTTTCTTGAGGTTCTTGAGATCTTGAGGTTTCTGCTTCACTCTGGATTTGCAAGGTTCTGTGGTCAGCCGGTTGGGAAAGTGGGGATGTGAGAACATCCTTCTCCTGGAGTGTGTTGCCCCCTCGTGGTCTCCCTCGATCCTGTTTTTTGTCTTGGAAGGGACAAAAAGCAGCAGCTTCCTCCCACCTTTCACCCATCACTCACCATTACAGACATTCCCATGTCACTCCTCAACTAGCCTTGCCCAGGATGAAGCAGCCCCTTGATCTCCCTCTTCATCACCCGAAATCTCTAGGCCTTGCTTGCCCTTGCTGTGCTTCCTGGATGTTTTCCGTGCCAGGAGCAGCAGAGAGCCGTGGCAGTGGGATTTGCATGGGGCCACAACAATATTTTCCGAGCTGGCCGTTTCCTGAAATTATCCATGACAGCTCTGCCATCCCTTTGCTCGGTGCAGGAGCTGGGTCAGAGCCCAGCACTGCTCATACCAAGCTAGGGCTGCGTTGTGTTCAGCTTCGCTTTCATCAGTGTCAAACTCCTCCCCCCTCCTCACCCCATCGCTCAGCTCCTTGGAAATCCTCCTCAGCTCAGGTCTTAGGAAAACAGGTCGAGGACATTAAGGGTGATTAAATTAGCATTGCTGGTGGGATTTGACTTTTCACTATCACTTCCTTTCCTTGATGAGCTGTGAGTACATCACATGGCAGATGCCTCAGCTGCATTCCTGCCACAGAGAAAAATGGCTATGGATAGCCCAGGATCCCTACCCCCGCACTCTTTCCCTTTCAACAGGACTTAAATATGTGAAGATCTTCCCTCTTATCCCATGGCAGCTGAATTTATTTGGAAGCTTTTTTTACTTTAGTAGCCCACAGCAGCCTCGGCAGCTCCCTGTATCCCTCCAGGAGCTCCTCTGCGGCTGTGAGCCAGATTTTCCTTTCCCAAAGCTGTGTCAGCTCTTCCCTGGTACGTTGTAATTATACACGTACCCACTCATTCTGCTCCTGGGAACACTTCCTACAAGTCTGTCCAATACAGATGTCATCTGCAAGTCCTCTGGATGTGCCTGCATCGCCGGTGTCCTGTAGCTGCTTTGGGCTCTCTCTTTATTCCTTCCACAAGCTATTCCTCAAATTTCTCTTGTTATCCTCACTGAGTTCTTCCATCCACGTGGAACGTGAGGGCTCAGTCTTTGCTGTTCCCTTTCTAGGGCACAATGTTATTCCTGAAAGATAGTCCTGGCAGCAGGGCTGCATGAACTTCCTTGGGGCTTAGAGAATCATGGAATCACAGAGTCACTGAGGAGACTCAGTGGACACTTGGAGGACACTTGGAGAAAGCCTCTGAGATCATCAAGTCCAACCATTTCCCCAGCACTGCTGTGTTCACCACTACACCATGTTCCTAGGTGCCACATCCACATGTTTATTAAACACTTCCAGGGATGGTGACTCCACCACTTCCCTGGGCAGCTGTGCCAGTACCTGACCACCCTTTTAGGGAAGAAATTTCCCCCAATATCCAACCTGAACCTCCCCTGGTGCAGCTTGAGGCTGTTCCCTCTCATCCTGTCCCTGTTCCCTGGGAGCAGAGCCCAACATCCCCAGCTGCCCCCTCCTGTCAGGGAGTTGTGCAGAGCCACAAGGTCCCCCCTGAGCCTCCTTTTCTCCAGGCTGAGCTCCCCCAGCTCCCTCAGTTGCTCCTGGTGCTCCAGACCCTTCCCCAGCTCTGTTGGCCATCTCTGGACATGCTCCAGCCCCTCAATGTCTTTCTTGTCATGAGGGGCCCAGAACTGAACCCAGGATTTGAGGTGAGGCTTCTGTTCCTCCTGCTCAGAGACATGGTTGGCATCTGCTCTGAGCTGCCAGCAGCACATCCTCAAACAGCCTTTGTGCTGCCGACAAAAACAAAACCCTTTTAGCTGCCCCTTTTAGTTCCGCTTTAACAAACTTCCTAGGCTTTTTTATGTAGTTCCCTGTTTTAGAATCAATGCTGCAGCCGGGGTTTGGCTTTGGGTGCTCCTGCAGGAATGTTTAATCCAAGCTAGGGAATAATTTACTGATAGTAGCGTTTGGAGCCAATTTGAGGACTGTGGGTTCCCAAGGAACTGCTCCAAGAAGTAATCGTTTCTCGTGGCTAAATTTAGTTTTAGCATCACTGTTTGCCCAAAATATACCCCGAGAGGCGCAGGGAGTGATGGAACTCCCCATTCCTGAAGTGCCCATGGGCTCTGGGCTGGCTGCAGAGCACTGTGCTTGTGGGCAGCCCCTGGGGCTGGGCAGCCCTCTCTTTGGGGTCATCCTTCCTGCCCAGATGTGGGGGGTTCAGTCTGCAGGGGTTCAGTGTGGGGTGCTGCTGCAGGGACTGGTCCCAGGTCTTTCCCTTGGCATCCTTTTGCTCACAGCCTCCACTTCCCAGCATGGCTTCCCTGGGATCGATGCCACCACCCCAACTTGTCCTGTCCTGGGTCTGGTGTGATCTTGAGGTGCAGATGTTGAAGTGCTGGGGGGAAGTGGCCGAGCAGAAGCAGTCCATGCACAGGGGAGCATGTCTGGGCTTTCCACTAAAAGTGCCCTATTAGTAGAATTCCGCAGAACTGGGTCAGACTGGCTGGGGCCAGTCTCCAGAATAGTGCTGACCCCTCTCCCACGTGTGTTTGTCCCCAGTCCTGGTGGCACCCCTGGCCCTGTTCCGAGGTGAGTGGACGAGGCTGTGGTAGAGTGTTGCCTTTGTGGGTTGACTGGAGCACAGAGCCCCCATCACACCCCATGTCCTATTCTGCCATCCCTGGGGAAACATGGGCATCACTAAACACCACGGTGTGCATGTCCAGCGGGTCCTGGACTGTGGGATGCTGGGCTGGCACCAGGCAGGGAAGGAGGGGACTGTCCCTTGCCAGCTGATGGAGGGAGTCCAGGACAGACAGCATCCCTGCAACCACAGTTATGGGAGCCTCTGGCCTTGCCTGGCTGCCTCAAAATGGGCTGTTTTGGTATCTGAGCACTTGCAGACCCAGTTCTGGGGGGGTGAGGCAGGGCACAGACCTCCACTGCCCCCTGTGCCCTGCCCTAACCCCCTGACTGCCTGTCCTCCCAGCTCCCTCGAGATGACCTGCTATGACAGTGATGAAGCCAACCCACGGAGCGTCTCCAGCCTCTCCAACCGCTCCTCCCCGCTGTCCTGGCGCTACGGGCAGTCCAGCCCACGCCTGCAGGCCGGGGACGCGCCATCGGTTGGGGGGACCTGCCGCTCCGAGGGCACCCCGAGCTGGTACACGCACGGGGAGCGGGTGCACTACTCGCACACCATGCCCATGCGCAGCCCCAGCAAGCTGAGCCACATCTCCCGCCTGGAGCTGGTCGAGGCGCTGGACACCGACGACGTGGAGCTGAAGTCGGGGTACATGAGTGACAGTGACCTGATGGGGAAGACGCTGACGGAGGATGAGGACATCACCACGGGGTACGTGCCCGTGCGGGGAGTCATGCCCTGAGTGGGGCTGTCCAGGAGGTTTCACCCACTCCTGTTCGGCTGGCGTGGGGGAACACCTGGCACAGTGGGGGTAGATGGAGTGGTGCAGAGGTTACAGCCAGTCTGGTTAGGGTTGGATCATGTCCCCACATCCCAGAAAATGCTTCCCTGCCAGCAGTGCTGGTGGTGCTGAGCCAGCTGGGTCTTCTTGGGGCTGATGGGCTCCTGAGCCAGAATGAGCTGCTCTCCCAGCATGTGGGAAGTGTCCAGCTTGATCCGGGTGTTCCTGGAGCAGGAAGCTGAGAAAAGTGCATGGTCTGTGTCTGCAGAAGCCCTGAGCCAGAGTCCTGCTGGGGTGAATGCTGCTGCTTTCAGAAGAGCTCTCCAGTTTACACTGGTCAGTCTGAGTGGCTTCCTGTGACCCTGGCACTGTGGGGACATCCTGTGGGACGGCTGGTGGTCTGTGGTGGGACAGACTGGGTCAGATCTCAGCACCCCAGTGAGAAGTGGGCACTGAGGTGTCATTGCTGATGGATGACTCCACGTGGAACAGAGTGTGCTGCTCAACAGGGTCCCTCCTTCTGGGACCCTGTCAGCCTCCATCTCTCCACCCATGGGGCCAAGGGTATCTCCTGCCAGATGGGCACAACCCAGCACTCCCAGGGGTCACATTTTCTTGCCAGATGTGTCCAGCTCCTGCTGCACTGTTGAGGTGCCCCTGACTCTGGCAAGTGTCCAGGGTTTGAACATGTTGGAGGTTTCCTGTTTCGGCACAGGAGAAAATAAATAACTTGGGCGTTTGAGCTGTCCCAGAGCCTGAGGAGGTATTTGGCCTCCTGACAGTGCTGCTCTGGTCCTCCTGGGGTGGCCGTAGTCGTGTCAGTTCGGTGCAGGATAGAGCACAGCCTGCGGCTTTGCACCCATCGTGGGGCCAGTGCTCTCCAGATACGGCCTGGAGGCGCATGTTGCAGTTGCAGGGGACACACCATCAGCTGTCTGCTGGCTTCTGCCCCTGCCATGCTCCGGCTGTGGGCTGACAGTGTCTGCTGCACCGTGGGTGTCAGACCTCTCCTCCCTGTGGGCATGTGAGGTGACCTTGGGGGCTGCCCTTTGCTTGTGAATGAGGGAGCACTGTGCTTGTTCAACACAGACCCTCCTGTAGATCTTAACCTATTGCTTGGCAGCCAGAGGTGCCCATGTCACCACGTTCTGCCACTGGCCACTGGACTGCGAGGTGTGGTTGGCAGTGGGGTGGATTTGGACTGCCCTGGATGGCTGAGGTTGCAGCAGGGCTGGCCGTGGGGATGAAGGATACACTGCTCCCCATCTCCCTCCTTATCTCATCTTGGTGCTGCTCATGCAGGCAGATAACCTCGGGGTGCTCTTGGCTTCAGAGGCAGTGCCAGGAGGGGTGACTGGAGCAACACTTTGTCTCCATCAACCACGGAGCAGGGGGAGTGTGGGCAGAGTCAGGCACCCAGGGCAGCTCAGCCCTGCACTGCTGTGGGCAGGATTTACTTCTCCTTCAGGAAGGCACAAGTTTTTGGGATGGATCCCTGCATGGCGGAGCCTCTGCGAGGCCCTGGCGGCACCACAATCCCTTGGTGTGGGTGAGGCTGTCAGTGCTGCAGTGAGCTGGGCCATGGCTGGGTGCCACAGTCCCTGTTCCTGTGCAGAGTCCTCAGCATGATGCCCTGGATGTGCCCAGAGTTCTCTGCCATGCCATGCCATGCCAGAGACAGACCAGGTGCTCTGTGCTGGGTACCCTCCCCATGGAGGGGTGCAGGAGTGAGCCAGGGCAGCACAGGACCCCCTTATCTGCAGGGGCATGTTCTGGGGATTGGTCATTTCACTGGGGTCGTGGCGGGGCCGGGTTGGGACTTTCACAGCTTCACGGCTTCATCCCCCATGGCCCCACAGCAGGACTTGGGGGGGGGGGTCTCCCAGAGTGGGCAGCATGGCAGGGTCTCTGTCCCCAGAGCATGCCTTTGTCTGGGTGCTGGGGTACGCTGAGGTGCCCTGTCCAGGAGCCTGCACACTGGAAGCAGAGCCAGGGCAGTAGAGCAGGGGCATTCCCTCCTACCCAGAGCCAGATGAGACAAGGAGTTGGCCAGGAGCGCTCATCCAGTATAGCCCCTCATCCAGACCCCACTCAGCCAGCACAGCCTCTCATCCAGCCTCCCTTCCTCCAGCACAGCCCCTCACCCAGCACAGCCCCTCATCCAGCCTCCCTTCCTCCAGCACAGCCCCTCACCCAGCACAGCCCCTCACCCAGCACAGCCCCTCATCCAGCCTCCTCGCTGGCTCTGACCTAGAAAGCCACCAGCGCCCCAGGCCCCATCTCCCGGTGCCGCTAATGCACCGGGCAGGAGCCGCGTGCTGCAGATGGGGCCAGCAGCCCCCAGCCCGGGCCGCGGGGCAGCGTCCCCTGCGCCGCGCCAGCGCATGCCCCAGCTTGTAGGGCAGTAGGTCAGAGACGGCTCAGAGGACGCGGTGACACGTCCCCGTCAGAGACGTGTGGGGCTGTGGGATGCAGCCCGGCATCCCCGTGGTTCGGCAGGAAAGCAGACTGGAAGGAGCGAGGGCTGAGGTAGGTGAGGCACGGCGGGGGCAAGGGGACTGCCTGCAAGATACTGAGGTGGATTCAGCTGGGTGGAGGTTGGGGTGAGCCCAGCCAAGGAGGCTGTGGGGACCTGAGGCCCAGCTCAGAGAGGGAGTGGGATGGTCAGGTCTGAGCAGGGATTGGCTGGGACACCCAAGCCCCCAGCAGCTTTCCTGTGTTAGCCAAATGTACCGGCATCCTGGCTCCTCGCCCAGCCCTGCCTGCATCCGTCGGCATGACACGCGCAACTCCTCTCTACCTGCTGCTGGTTTCAGGGGCTGGAAAGCTCTGGCTTTGGCCCCCTGTTCGGCAGCACATCCCTTTTTTTCCCAATGTCACCGTGTCCTCCTTGTGCACTGCAGCAGGGCAGGGACCTGGCACAAGGGAGCACCCGCCAGGATGTGTCCTGGGTGACTGAAGGGGTGGAAGGGATGCTGGTGCTCTCCTGCCCTGTCCTGCCTGTCCTTGGGGCCTGGGCAGGGCATGGGCAGAGATAGCACCCAGTCCTGGGCTATTTCTCTGACACTAAAACATATTTGCTCCCTTCCTTGATCAACTCTGGTTCCCACCCACCACCATTCAGTGGCCACTTGCTGTTGCCTGCCCTGAGGCCAGTTCCAGGAGGGTTGCGGTGCCACTGGTGATGCTTTCCCACCCATCCTGGCTGGGGTTGTTTCCTAAACACTGGGAAGTCACCCCACCAAGGTCACTCCACTGGGAGGTTCCTGAGGGACATCTCTGTCTGCATAGCCGCAGGGTGGGTGCCTTCGTGTGCAGACCTGCACGTGAACCAGGCAGTGGTGAGGAGCGTGGAGCAGGGATGTGGAAGCCAGGTTTGGCCTGGTTTTATTCTGGCCATGTCCTGCATGTCTGAGCAGTGCCACTATGGTGTGGCTGCGTGTTGGTGTGTCTGCCCCTGTGCTGTGTGTGCCCAGACCCTGACCTGATATGGTGTATCCTGAGCAGTGGCTCAGCACCATCCCCGGGTGTTCTCCAGGGCCACGTGGGTCACAGTGGGAGTGAGTGGGATGCTGCAAGGCTTCACTGCAGTCAGGAGCTCATGGGGTGCAGAGGGAGCCAGTGGGGTTGGCTGCTGAGTCAGCGCCTTCTGCTGCGGTGGTTGCAGGAGCAGTGATGGGTCTGTGTGTGCTGCAGGGCTGTGGAGTGGGGGCATAGCTCCAGAGCCAGTCCCTGGGGCTCTGCATGTCCCTTGGGCCTTCCAGAGCCCTGGGGGAATCTTTGTGCAACCCTGGGACTGCTGTGATTTCAGGATGTCCTTTCGGATCTCGTTTGTTGGAGGTGGAAAGGGAGGCAGCATTGCATCCCACCGCAGCAGTGGCAGCATCTGCACCCTCGAGAGCCAGGTACTGCCCTGACTCTGCTCGTGGGCATGTAGTGGAGCCGAGGCAGCGGCTTTTGGAATTGGGAGCGCAGGGCATGTGTGTCTAGCCCATGGCACACCCCAGGCACCGTCCCAGGTCACTGTGATGGTGCTGCTGGCAGCCAAGCGCTGCAGAGCCTGTGGTCCCCTCCAGCAGCATCCTCCCAGGAGGGGTGCTCTGGAGCTGACACCCGCTGTGCTCTGGCTGGCCTGGCTCCGGCTTCCTCACAGCTCCTCGGGCTCGGCGCAGCCCGTAGGCGGGAGCAGATGTTTGGCTCAGCTCCCCAAGAGCAGCAGGGGAGCGGCCGCCCTCCTCCTGCTCCAAGCAGGATTGGCGCTGGAGCCTGCTCCCTTCCCTCGAACGCCCCTCGCTCCACTTTGGCTGGTCCAGGATGACCCCTTGCTGTGTCCCAGCGAGCCCATGAAGTCATTCCTCATCGGGGACATCCCGTGGGGCATGACTGTGGCCCTGCACGTGGCCTGGTGTGTGTGTGGGACCCTGGCCCGGCTGGCCAGGGAGCAATGTTGTATAAATATTTGCTGAGCTGCGCCGCGTGCCGGGCTTGGCGAGTTCCTCCTTGCAGCTGGGTACAGGGGATTCTCCCAGAAAGGGGCCCCAGGACCCCACTGGGCACCGCCACCACTGAAGCGCCTTCCTGTGCACTGCCTTCTAGCAATTCCGTCCTTCGGGGTTTGGGTTGAGGCACCCAGTGCTGATCCCTGGCCCTTGGGGATGTGACAGAGGCTGCAGGAAGCATGATTTGGGAAGGGAATCCTGGGGTTGTGAGGCTTGGGGGTTCAGGGCACCTGGGGGTCAGTGCACGCCCAGGATGTGGGATGTGGGATGTTGTTGATGAGGCTGGAGGCGAACATGGGGCAGAGCTAAGTGCAGGGTTGAACCTCACACACCCATGTGCCCTGGGGAAAGCTGCTGGGGAAAATCTGACCCCCAAACCCACCTGCCTCTCTGCTTGCCACCTGGGGACCTCGAGACCTGGCTTTGCCGTGTGCCACCCTTCCGCCTGTGGAGGGGCCTGGCCACTGCAGACTGAGGTGTCCGAGGTCACAGGCTTGTCCAGACAACAGGAAAAATAGGAATTTCGCAAGCGGGCTGAGTCACGCCGCTCCCCACCCCGGCACTGCCCTGGGACTCTCTGAGCATCACACGTGGCCGCTGCAGCCCCGTGTGCCGCGGTGGCCCGGGAGAGCTCCGTATGTCACTGAAACCGCCAGCGGAGATCCCCGCACCGGGACACGCTTCCTCCGGGGTTTCCACCACTCGGGGGGGGGTCAGAGGGATGACAGAGCTGAGCTCTCAGCCAGGAGTGTGGTTAGGGTCCATGGCTGATGTCACTGCAGCGGGCAGTGAGTGCTGGCTGACCCCCCATGGCCTCGGCCTCGCTGCCGCAGGCAAATCAGACCCTGCTCCTACTGTGGTTGATGGCGCAGGGCTGGGGTGGAGGAACAGCCTGGCCACGGGTCCCACCATGCAGGGACCATGCACGCTCAGGGGTCCTGTGGCAGAGTCCCCTGCACCCCTCAGGGATCTGGGGGAGGCAGAGACCAGAGGCAGTGCTGCCTGGAGAATGGGGTCCTGAATCAACTGCAGGATGTGATGTTGAACCTCTTCTGATGAATGAGCTCAGGCAAGTCAGATCCCCCTTCCCTACCTCAGTTTCCCCATCTGCCAGATCTCTGCAGACCCCTGTTCCTTTGAGTGCAGTGTCAGAGAAAGGTGCCAGATCCCAGTACCCAAAATACCCAAGCAGGAGACACCTGGGTAGCCTGACTCTCTGTAGGGGCTGGAGTTCTCTGAGGGGGTACCTGGCGGTCTGGGAGGGGCCCTGGAGGGTACAGAGGGGTTTACAGAGCTGTGGGGATCAGGGAAGTCAGGGAGTGTTGTTACGCTCTGGTTCCTGATGTGGATGTGAGGGGGATGCAGAGCCCCCCCTGCCCACATCCATGGGGAGCTCCCAACCCCCTCAATGGGATTTATGAAGCTAATTGTTTTTTCTGCCCCATTAAGTGGAGGAGAGGGGGAGGGTGTGAAGAGCCCCGGCTGTGCCTGCGCTTTCCTCACTGCTTGTATCTCAAGTCACAGCATGAGGCTGGGGCTGGGAGCACCAGTGCCACAGAGCCCCCTCAATGCCAGTGACCTGCTGATGTGGGGTGTGGGACCCCCTCCACGCAGGCCCTGCATTTCCTTCCCTGCCACAGGAGGAAGTGGACAGGGCAGACCAGGACTTGGTTCCATCCAGGGTGGGCTTCAGGCTGGTGGTGGGGATCTGGCTGGACCAGCCTGGCAGGGACACGAGTGTCGGGAGCCCTGGCTTGTGCCACTGGGTCTGGCTGCTACATGCGCAGGTGTCTGTGCTGGTGTGAGACAGGCGAAGCGAGGAGAGTTCAAAACTGTCCAGCTCCAACAGCAACCTCTGCTGAGAAATGTGCTGGGGGTACTGATCTGTACGGGGCTCAGTGCCTGTGCTGCTGCCCATGGGTCTGCTGTGACCAGCAGTGATTCTGTGCCTTCGTCTCCCTCCAGGCCCATGGCTCTGGCAGGGTCGAAGCTGCATTTCTGAGGGGCTGCAGTGCTGGGCTGTGCCAGGCTGGCTCCTGTGCCACCCTGGATGCCCAGATTTGGGCCCAGTGGAAGCTGCTCTGAGCGTTGCCTGAGCTGGCCATGGCCGGGCTGAGGCAGCTGGCCAGAAGAGGAGGGAAGGGACAGCATCCGGCTTCGCGCCAGGCCGGAGGGACCAGAGGGATGCAGTGCTGGATGGGCTGTGCCGCCGCACCCATTGGCGTGTGCAGCCATGGGGCCGTCACCCCACCGCAGGGCTGGCTGCACCACCAGCCTCTGGCCACGAGCTCCTGCCAAGGCTTGGTGGATGTAGGCACGAGCTGCTCAGTGGGGACAGGCATGGTCAGGTACCCCTGCCCTGCCATGCTGTGCTGTGCCGTACCATGCCATGCTGGGGCAAGCCCTGTGTGGTGAATGATGGGGCAGTGGGGAAGGAGCCAAGAGGCGTTGCCGTTGCTTCAAGGAAGGAATTACTTATTTCCCAGCCTGCAGGGACGGGGTCTATCTTGCCAAGGCTGCAGTTAACTCTCTCTGCCCTCCACGGCCAGGCTGGCGAAGTTGTCCCTGGTGCCACCATCCCGGTGAGGACCCTGCCCCGCAGCATGGCTCTTGCTGTGGTGTGTGAGAGAGAGAAAATAGGACAAAAGTAGGGGTTTTGGTCAATGAAAGGCAGAGCGGGGCAGGCGTGGGTGTCCTTTCTGGGGATGAGCGCCGGGGTTGCTGGGAGCAGCTGTCCCGGAGCCCCACAGTGGGATCCACTCTGGGACGTGGTTCCTTTGGGGAGAGAGAACAGGGCGGTTTGGGGGGCACTGGGTCCAGGCCCAGTGCTGAGGAATGGCCTCCGGTATCACATTGTGGGCTGGACTGGGAGTCACTGGTGCTGTGTTTGGGGATGTGAATCATAGTTCGGGGGCTCTACGGGCATATGGGGGAACGCTGGGGGACACC
>VZRQ01003757.1:56698-87151 GCA_013397975.1 Machaerirhynchus nigripectus
CGGGGCGGAGCGGAGCATCCCCGCGCACCGCGCCGTGGTCCGGGTCCATCCCCCGCTCCCTCCCGGTGCAGCCACCTCCCCGGTCCGGGGCTGGGGCCGGGGTGCTCATCCCCGGAGCCGTGCCGGGCCATCCCGGCCCCGGTGGGTCCCATCCGCCCGCCGACGCCGCGGAGCGCGGCAGGACGGACACGCTGCCCTTGAGCATCCCCGTCCCCGGGAGCAGCCGCGGGGCTGCCTGCGGGTGGGTTCGGTGCGGGACCGTCTGCAGGAGCTGGAAATGGCTCTGGGTAAGATGGAGGGGATGGAGCACAGAGCAGGGGGTGAGTTTTGCCCCGGAGTGACACTGTGACATGGCTGCCCCCGTTCTGGGGGTTCAGGGGGCCACTCGAGGTGCCAGGGCTCGGCCATGCTCCAGGAATTTGTGCTTGCTGAGGGGCCAGTGGTGCTTGTGGCTGAGGCTTTCCTTGCTGTGCTGCCTATGGCATACACTTACCAGTTTGGGTGATCCCTCAGTGCACCAGCCGTGTGCCCCATAAGAGAGTCAGAGACACCCTCACAGTGTGCAGCTGGCTCCCCAGCCTCACCCCATGGTTTTAGTGATTTTGGGATGTGACCTTCCATGTTGTCTTTCCTTGGCACAGGGTTGCCGAGGAGGATTTGGAGTCACCTCCTGTCTTGGCTTAACCTCTAAGCCTGTGCCCCTTTCTCTGTGGCTGTCTGGATGCCTGGGGCAGTGGGGGTGTCACATGCATGTCTGGGAGAGCATTTGGGGTTTCTCTGCCCGGCCCCAAAAGCCAAACTGAGACACCCAGCACCGCATGTGGCCCCAGGTGTGTGCCCGTAGGACACAGCCCTGTGAAGCCTGGCCTCACTCCTGACACTGCCCACTGCCAGGTGATGATGCCAGGCTGGGAGAGGAGCTTTGCTGTAGGCTCTGGGGTGGGGATTTCCGTCCCAGTGGGAACTCACCCTAGGCATAGGGTTGGTGGTGAGACATGGCTTGGAGCTGAGGAGCTCAGCAGCACATCCTGGGTGCATGATCCTATTGAAATCCCTTCCTGGGCAGCAGCACCTGCTGGCTCTGTCCCAGAAGCTGCTGTGGGGACACAGGGGGCTGTGTCCGTCCTGGCTCTGGCCAGTCTCTGATGAACTCTTCCCCGATGGAAAAAGCAGGACACGCAGTGCAGGTCTTACGGTGCTGGAGGTGCCTTTTTTGCTCCCTCTTGAGCTTTGGGCATTGTACAGGGATGGTGGTGGCTGTTGCTTTTGCTCTGCCACTGCTGTTGGACCTCTGGTGTTTGCTTGCACCTCTGTGGCCCTAATGTAGAGAAACAGGCATCTCTTGCAGGGACTGGGGCTGGCTGCAGCTCTCAGCTCTGCTCCCCACTCCTATGCCACAGCTTGTCACAGAATCACGGCATGGTTTGGGTTGGAAGGGACCTTAAAATTCATCTTGTGCTACTCCCTGCCAAGGGCAGGGACACCTTCCACCAGACCAGGTTGCTCCAAGCCCCATCCAACCTGACCTTGAACATTTCAGTGATGGGACAGCCACAACTTATCTGGGCAGCCTGTTCCAGTGTCTTCCCCAGGCTCTCACAGGCCCTTGGAGGCTGTGGGGCCTCACTGACCTACTCAGCTGCTGACCTGAAAGGGGCTGTGCTCATCCTGCTGGAAGGTGCTCCGTGCCCGTCTGTGCCAGATCGCCGTGGGCACTGTGGAGCCAGCTGGGCCCGTGGGGCACCCAGGCAGCTGCTGCCCCAGTATGGTGCTGACTGACGGCCCTGCAGATGTGCTTCTGCACACTCGGCTGAGCCCCGGTATGGAGCAGCCGCCTCGGCACGGCGGCAGATCCCGGACCTGCTGCCTGTGGCTGCTGGGGGCTGGAGAGGGGCAGCAGGGTGCAGTGTGTGGGGACCACCTGAGGAAGGGTGGATGCTGTGGGGCGGCTGGTTTGTCTATTCCAGCAGTCCTGCCCTTTCTGACAATCCCAGCCCTCCTGCAGGGTCAGAGCAGGTTGCTAGCGGCTTGTTGCCAGCTGTGGTGCTGGCAGCCCTGTGGCGTGGGTACTGGCTTCCCGTGCTGCCCATGTCCCTCCATCTCCCCCGAAGCTCCACAGAGCCTTCATGGGGAGATGCAGGGTCATTGAGCCTTGTGTGCCAGAGGGACACGAGCCCATGCCAGGCTGGGCTGGAGCCAGCCATGGGCCCTGCATGCCACGTCCCTGCCATGGGCGCTACCAGGAGCTGGTGTTTGCCCCGGCAGCCCCTGGAGCAGGGATATCCCACGGGTGGTGGGACCCATTGGGCTGGGCAGGGGTCTGACGCTGTCTCTCCCTCACAGCTGGGATGAGAGCAGCTCCATCAGCAGTGGCCTCAGCGATGCCTCCGACAACCTCAGCTCAGAGGAGTTCAATGCCAGCTCCTCGCTCAACTCCCTGCCCTCCACCCCCACCGCCTCACGCAGGAACTCGGCCATAGCGGTAGGTGCCAGTGGCACCCACACCCTTCCCGGCACCTATCCCGGCTTGGTGCCACTAGCTTGGTGGGAAAGAGGGGATGGAGTGTGCCAGTGTGAGGAAACACGGATGGCACAGGGTGTCTGCTGCATCCTTCTCCCATCTGGCTGATGCTCTCTGGGGCTGGGTTTGGGGTGGGTGCCAGGAGTGCCCCTGACTCCGCTCTGCCCCCAGCTGCGCACGGACTCGGAGAAGCGCTCGCTGGCGGAGAGCGGACTGAGCTGGTACGGTGAGGGCGACGAGAAGGCACCCAAGAAGCTGGACTACGACAGCAGCAGCCTCAAGATGGAGCATGGCTCCTCCAAGTGGCGGCGGGAGCCCTCGGAGGGCGGTGAGGAGGGGCCCAAGGGTGGTGAACTGAAGAAGCCTGTCAGCCTGGGCACCCCGGGCTCCCTCAAGAAGGGCAAGACTCCTCCAGTGGCTGTGACCTCCCCCATCACCCACACAGCCCAGAGCACCCTCAAAGTAGCAGGTAAAAACCAGTTTGGGCAGGGTCCAGCTCCTTTGATGGGAAAAGGTTGGGTGCTGTCTTTGTGTGCCTTGCCCAAGCGTGTTGGCCATGGGATGGCCTATGGCTGTGCTCAGACCCAGGAGCTGGGTATGGGCTGGAAGGGGAAGCAGGGCTGTGTTGTGGGCTGCAGGCGGGTTGGGGTCTGTGCCTGCCCCATGGTCTCATGCCCACGCACCAGGCTGGGAGGTCGTTGAGTGCACCAAGGGTCTGGCATGCCCCTTCTCCGTCACATCCCTGCATCTCTGGTGCCCATGTCCTGTCTGCGCTTGTTCACTTCCTAATGTCCCCAAAGCCTCCTGGGACACTAACCTGTCCTTTTTTGCCACCAGGCAAGCCAGAGACCAAAGTCACCGACAAGAGCAAGCTGTCAGTGAAGAACACAGGCCTGCAGCGCTCCTCCTCTGATGCTGGCCGTGACCGCACCACTGACGCCAAGAAGCCGCCATCAGGGCTTGCACGCCCCTCATCCTCCAGCTCCTTTGGCTACAAGAAACCAGCTCCTGCCACTGGCACGGCCACTGTCATGCAGGCTGGGGGCTCAGCCACACTCGGCAAGATCCAGAAGAGCTCTGGCATCCCTGTTAAGCCAGTCAGTGGGAGGAAAACGAGCCTCGATGTCTCCAACGCACCTGAGCCTGGGTTCCTGGCCCCAGGGGCTCGTTCCAACATCCAGTACCGCAGCCTGCCCCGGCCGGCCAAGTCCAGCTCCATGAGTGTGACCGGGGGCCGCAGCGCGGCCCGGCCGGTCAGCAGCAGCATTGACCCCAGCCTGCTGAGCACCAAGCAGGGCAGCATCTCGGTGTCGCGGCTCAAGGAGCCATCCAAGGTTGGCACTGGCCGTGGCACACCGGCCCCTGTGAACCAGACAGACCGTGAGAAGGAGAAGGCCAAGGCCAAGGCAGTGGCACTTGACTCTGAGTGCGGCACGCTGAAGAGTGCCAGCTCACCTGAGAGCACCCCAAAAGCCCAGGCCAACCTCCCGCCAGCAGCCAAGGTGGCCGAGCTGCCCCCTACACCTCTCAGGTATGGTCCTTCCACCTCTGAGGGCAGCAGGTGCCTGGCATGGCTGTGCCCAGCACCAGTACCTGAGTCTAACCTGTTTCCTTACCCGTTTCCCCCCTCCAGAGCGGCTGCCAAGACCTACGTGAAGCCTCCCTCACTGGCCAACTTGGACAAGGTCAACTCCAACAGCCTGGACTTGCCCTGCTCCAGCGAGGTGCACACCCCACACACTGCCAAGCTCCAGGACCTGCACCCAGCCAGTGGGCACCTTGCGCCCTGCTTCAGCCCCAGCCCTGCCCCCATCCTCAACATCAACTCGGCGAGCTTCTCCCAGGGCCTGGAGCTCATGGGTGGCTTCAGTGTCCCCAAGGAGGGCAGGATGTACCCCAAGCTCTCTGGCCTTCACCGCAGCATGGAGTCCTTGCAGATGCCCATGAGCCTGCCCAGTGCCTTTTCAGGGGGCAGCACCACCACCCCCGCCCCTGCTGCTGCACCCCCTGCCAGCACAGAGGAGGAAGAGGAGGAAGAAGAGGCAGGAGAGCTGGGCTGGAGTGGGAGCCCCCGGCTCACACATCTGGACAGGTATGGCCAGAAGGAGGGTGGGGGGCTGCTGCGGCACCTTCATGGGCTCACATCGCTCCCTGCTCTCCTGCCATGTCCTTTGCCTGCTTCAGAGTCTCTTCCTGCTACATTTCTAGGGAAAAGCTCCCTGTTCCTGCAGCTCAGTCCCCATGGTTCCTTCCCTAGTCTGTGCAGGGATGTCACTGATCTTTCCTTCCCTTCCAGTGCCAACCGTGACAGGAACACGCTGCCCAAGAAAGGGTTGAGGTAAAAGAGCCCAAATCACTTTTGGATGGTGCTGGGGTGGGAAGGGGAGGCACATGGGGTGTTCCAGGGCAGTGCCCCCAAACCAGGGAGGCTGGGCCGCAGTGTGGTGGGCAGGAGCTGGACGGTGCTGGTCGATCTTACCGTGCCTGTCTGCGGCTCCCCAGGTACCAGCTCCACTCCCAGGAGGAGGCCAAGGAGCGGCGCCACTCACACGCAGTCAGCGGGCTCCCCGAGTCGGACGAGCAGCAGGAGCTGCCCTCGCCCCCCGCCCTCCCCATGGCGCTGGTGGGGAAGGGTCCGCTCACCAGCATTGGTCAGTGCCCTCCGCTGCCGGCCCCTTCCTTCCTGCTCCCCGTGCTCCCTGCGAGATGTGCTGGTGCTCCCCTGGGCACTGCTTGTCCCCTTGACACCACCAACACCAGCACCTGGTGCTTCTGGTGCTGGATTGGGACCAGGGATGTCCATCACCTCTGCTTCAGGGCATCTCATCCACCTTTGGGTCTCAAGCCACAGCTGCTCCTCTGGGGGTGACTGGCAGGGCAAGGGGTAAGCCCTGCCCTGATCTGACCAGGACCTGCATGTTCCTGGAGGATTTGGGGGGTCCAGGCAGACAGGTTGGGGCAGCAGGCTCCACTCCTGCACCTGCAGGTGTTGGGATGTGGCATAGTGGTGCCCCCTTGGCCCTGTGGCAATGGGTTTGTTTCTCAGCCCTGTGATTACCTTGGTGCTGGTGTCCAGGTCTTCCCAGCATCAACCTGCCTTTTAACTTTCCCCGGCCCCTCCCTGCTTTGGGACCACAATCGCTGCTTCCTCACTGCATCACAGCTCTTGTGGATCGCTCCCAGTCCTGCTTCCCCATCCTGATGCCAGGTCCCCAGCGTCGCTCTGACCCTGCTTCCTCCCCGCTTTCTCCTTGCAGTGAGCCCCACTGCCACCGCAACCCCGCGGATCACCCGCTCCAACAGCATCCCCACCCACGACTCCACCTTCGAGCTGTACAGCACCTCCCAGATGGGCAGCACCCTCTCCCTGGCCGACAAGCCCAAGGGCATGATCCGCTCAGGCTCTTTCCGGGACCCTGTGGACGATGGTGAGAGTGTGCTGCACTCCTGCCCAGGCAGAGGAGGCTGCAGGGGGTTGGTGGGGCTCCCTGCACCCTTGTCCCTACTGCCATGGCATTGTTGGATGGGTCGGTGTGTCCCGTTCTTAGTGTCAGAGCAGGGACAGCAGCCACGAGGGGCCTGGTAGACTCCGCACTGGCATCAGCCCCGGGTCTGCCCTGACCCCCACGGGTACACAGTGTCCTTGGGTTGCCCCAAGGGTGCTGTGACACTGGGAGGAGGGGACCCAAGCAGACAGGGAGGGCAGCAGAGCCCCCAGGTTGCCCAGAGAGGAGGGTGCAGGTAGAGGGTATTCCCTGCCATGTGCCCAGGGAGGCCACCAGGCGTGCACTGAGAAGCGGGCAGTGCTGAGCAGCTGCCATCCCACCCCGTGCCTCCCCCAGGCTGCCTCAGAGCCCTCCACCACTGAGAGCCCTCACCCCAGCTGCGCCCTGAGCTGTAGGCCCTGGGTGCTGCTCCCCAGGGCGCCCTGACAGCCCTGGTTTTCCTGTGTTGCAGTTCACGGATCGGTGCTGTCCCTGGCCTCCAGCGCGTCCTCCACCTACTCCTCCGTAAGAGCCGCCTCCGTGCTGCGCTGCTTTGTGCATGGCTGGGGGGTCTGGGTGGGACTGGGGGGGGCTCTGTGCATGCCTCTGCCTGGCGCTGAGCCTGTCTGTGCCTCGCTGCCCCCCTGACTGCCTGCCTCTGTCTGTCTGTCCCTCTCTGCTCTCACGCTACCAGGCTGAGGAGAAGATGCAGTCTGAGGTGAGCCGACACCCTCTGCTCATGCCTGCCCCTGCCCCCAGTGAGGGCAAGTGCCTGGCCCCTCTCATCCCTCCGCTCTCTCCCCATAGCAAATCCGCAAGCTGCGCCGCGAGCTGGAGTCCTCGCAGGAGAAGGTGGCCACGCTGACGTCCCAGCTGTCCGCTAACGTGAGTCCCCATGGGAGCCCCCGTGGGACACCCTGCTCCATCCGTGCAGGGCCTGGGACTGGTGCTGGATGTGCCCGTGGGAGCCCTGATTTCCCCTTCAGCCTTCCGCATGCCACACCTGGCAGTGGGTGCTCACCTGTCCATGGGTGTTCGCCCAAATGTGGGGGCTCACCTGTTTCTCCACTTCTCCCAGGCCAACCTGGTGGCGGCCTTCGAACAGAGCCTGGTGAGCATGACATCCCGCCTGCGGCACCTGGCTGAGACTGCCGAGGAGAAGGTGGGTGTATCGCCGTGCTCAGTGGGGCTCGTGGGGCTGGGGGGTGCTGGACTTGGGCAATTGCTTCAAGGGTGCTCTTGGGGTGGGCTCTGCACCATTGGGACACACTCCATGGCTCCCAACTCTGCTGCCCCAGGACACGGAGCTGCTGGACCTCCGAGAGACCATTGACTTCCTGAAGAAGAAGAACTCAGAGGCCCAGGCTGTGATCCAGGGTGCTCTGAATGGCACTGATGTCACCCCCAAAGGTAAGGCATGATGCTGCAGCCCTTCCTGAGCTGGGATGCTCCTGCCGGGACTGGCACAGGGCCTCAGGGCACACCCTCTCATGGGGGAAGTTTATCTGGAGGAAGGGTGCCCTGGGCAGCAGTTTTTCCCCACCTGGGATCCTTGAGCATCTGAAACCAGGGAAGGACAGCCAGAGCTGTCCCCATGGGAGGTCACAGTGCTGGCATGTAGGGGAATGGGTTGTTTGTCAGCCTTGGGAGACCTCCATGCCAGGCCCTTTGCCAACAGCCAGTTTTACCTGCTGATCTTGACTTTGTTGCCCTAAGTGCTGTTTCTAGCCCCAAAACCCCAGTGTGAGTGCAAGGGGCTGTCAGGGAGATGGCCTGGGGCAGCAGCAGGGTGATATGTGCCCTGGACATCTCTCTGGCAGTGCCCATGTGGTGTCTGAGCCCCATGTCATTGTTACAGGTTGGCTCCAAGAGCTCAGGAGGTGTTGGGTGGGAGGAGGGATTGGGTGTAGGGAGGGGGGGACCATAGGGTGCTCTGGCATTGAGGCAGTTGCAGGTTGCTGATCCCTCCTTTCCCAACCTCTCCTGTTTCTCTGGCGGACCCCAGAGCTGCGCATCAAGCGGCAGAACTCCTCTGACAGCATCTCCAGCCTCAACAGCATCACCAGCCACTCCAGCATCAGCAGCAGCAAGGACGCTGACGCCAAGAAGAAGAAGAAGAAGAGCTGGGTGGGTTGGATGGGGCACTGGCAGGAGAAGTGGGGCTTGGGGAGCCACTGGCAGGGTCTGCTCAGGGTCAGCCCCACAAACCTGCTCTTGGTCTGCCTTGGCCTTGTAGTGTTGGTGCCCTCTGTCCCCTGGGGACAGCAGTGGTGAGGAGCTGCCATGGATTTGTGTCTTGAATTGCTGGCTGGGACTTCTCCAGCTCCTTCAGGAGTTTCCCAGCCCTGGCCCTGCATGCCTGCTTCCTTGTGTATTCCCCCATGTCTCCCTCCTGCGCACGCAGGCTCTGACCGTGTGGAGGGCTGACACCTCGGCCGGGCAGCCCCTTCCCTGCACCAAGCAGCTATGAGCTGGATGTGTGATTAAGTCTTGCTTTGTTTTGTTTCTCTCCCCCTATGCTGACCTCAACCCTTTTTTTCCAGGTGTACGAGGTAAGTCCCACGCTGTCCCCTCCACCACATGCTGTGCCCAGCCAGGGCCCTTGCTCCATTTCATGGGACGGTGCTCGTACACTCCCCATCCCATCCATCCCACTGGCACTAACCCCAGCACAGGTCATCCTGGGTCCCCAGCCGGGCTGTGCCTACCTTGCCTGCTTCCTTCGATGTTAAGGATAAATATGTACCTACAAGGAGGGGGTTGAACTGCCTGGAGGCAGCAGGAAAGGCTCAGACGGGACCTGTCCCATCGATGGGAACAGTTCTCTGCTTGCCTAGGGAAGGCAGACACTCTCCTGACGTCCTGTAACTGGATCTTTTGGGATGGGGACCTTGGTGCAGCCCTGCCAGTGGCACTGAGGGCACTGGGGTGCGGCACTGCCCATCTCTGCCCCTCCAGGGCTGCCTGATGTGGTCTCAAGTGGCTCTGTCCCTGCCAGCACCCACACAGGTCTCAGTACTCCCCTGCTTCCACCGTCAGCAGAGCTGGATACCCACTTTGTTTACACTGAAATGCAATGCTTTTGCTTTTGGGAACACCCTAGAGCAGTCTGCTGGTGCCTGTAGGGATTGGGACAGATCCTGCGTGTTCTCCACCCCTTCTTCCTCCCACCTTGCCTTGGAGCAGGCCCTGGCACTCCAGGGCACATGTTGTGAGCCCAGGGTGCCCGTCCTGCTGCTCTCCCACCGGCTGGTGGGACCTGGCTCCACTTTGGTCTGTGTGCAGTGTCCATCCCCCTCCCTGGCCCCAGCCCGCTGCTCACCCACCCGCTGCTCTGTGTGTGCTGTGTGCATGCTGCATGCTCAGACGAGGCACCGGCATGCTCTGTGGAGGGCTGGCTGCCCCTCTGTGCTTCCAGCAGGATCCACGGGGCAGAGGGAGGTGTGGGGCAGGACCCTGGCTCTACAGTGGCTGGAGCAAGGGACATCCCTGTAAATGCCTCTTGCTGAAATGGCTGTGGTGGGGTGAATGTGAGGATGGATTGGCCCATCCCGATGGACCGGGGTGCTGGTGCCATGCCTGAACAGCCTGGGGTAGGTGCTGGTGGGGAGCAGGGCTGGGAGACATCCTGACCAGGACATGGGTCCCACTCTTTGGGGCTCTGGTGCCATCTGGGCTGGGGTGAGTGTTGCCCAAAGGGCTGTGCACCCCATCTGTTTGCTGTGCCAGTGGAGCTGGGTCAGGCTGGAGCCTTCCCCGGCATGGTGGTGGTGCCGCCTCTGTGACAGGTGTGGTTGTACTGGTCCCAGCTCAGACTGTCTGTGGGTCCTGGGCAGACAGGGTGGGACCAGGCCAGGTCTCTGCTTGCAACGCTGCACTTCAGGCTGTCTCTAACGAGAACATTTCCCTCTCCTGTAGCTACGCAGCTCCTTCAATAAGGCCTTCAGCATCAAGAAGGGCCCCAAATCAGCCTCGTCCTACTCGGACATTGAGGAGATTGCTACGCCAGACTCGTCGGCCCCCTCCTCCCCCAAGCTACAGCATGGCTCCACAGAGACCGCCTCGCCCTCCATCAAATCCTCCACATCCTCCTCTGTGGGCATCGACACGGCTGAGTATGTGGGGACAGAGAGGGCTGGTGGCAGGGGCTGCAGGCTCCTGCCAGAGACACGTGTGAGACCTGGTCTCTCCCTTGGCCCAGGCTCTTCCAGGCCCACAGCGAGGGTGAGCCCGAGAAGAAGGAAGTGTCAGAGCTGCGGTCAGAGCTGTGGGAGAAGGAGATGAAGCTGACAGACATCCGCCTGGAGGCCCTCAACTCAGCCCACCAGCTGGAGCAGCTGCGGGAGACCATGCACAACATGCAGGTGAGGACCCCTGCCGGCAGCTCGGCTGCTCTCAGTACCAGGGTGCCCACAGTCCCTGCATCCTCACCACTGTGCTGCACCCCAGGGTGCTGCTGGTGTACAGCTCCTTACTTTGTGCCCTACCTCGTTCTGCCCCAGCTGGAGGTAGATCTCCTGAAGGCCGAGAACGACCGTCTCAAGGTGGCCCCAGGGCCCTCAGCAGTGCCAGGTTCTGTTCCCAGCCACATCACGAGCACATCGGCCTCCTCTTCACCACGGCGCTCCTTGGGTCTCACCCTTGGCCACGCCTTCAGCCCCAGCCTGGGGGATGCAGGTAGGGGTGATAGAGCTGCTGGCAGATGGGGAAGGGCTGGGATAGGGAGGATTGTGTGGTGGGGAAGTGCTGCTGCTCAGCTGGAGTGAGCAGGGGATCTGTCGTGCTGCCGGTGCCGCTGTTGGCCACAGCAGGATTTGCCTCTGTCTGGGCACAGAGGCCCGGTGGCTCGGCTCTCCTTGCCAGCACAGCCTCACTGCTCCATCCCCAGACGTGTCCCCCATGGATGCTGTCAGCGCTGGCACCCAGAAGGATGAGCTGACACTGCGGATTGTGGTGCGCATGCCGCCCCAGCACATCATCAAGGGGGTAAGTGTGGGCTGTCTGGGGACCCTGACCTGTCACCGTGTCATGGCCCTGGCCAAGGGGCAAAGGAAACCCCCTGGGGATGGATGTGGTACTCCAACACTGCACACCTCTGCCTTGGCTCCTAGGACCTCAAGCAGCAGGAGTTTTTCTTGGGCTGGACCAAGGTGAGCGGGAAGGTAGACTGGAAGATGCTGGATGAGGCTGTCTGCCAGGTCTTCAAGGTAGGAGCATGAACACTCTTTAGAGAGCCATCCTTCAACACTGCTCCACCAGGCCTGCTATTCCCTGGCCTAGGTCCTCCCCAGCTCTCTGGGAGCTGCTCTCTGCCAGCCCTCAGGGGCAGCAACAGCCCTGTCCTTCTCCATGTAGGATTATATCACCAAGATGGATCCTGCGTCCACACTGGGGCTCAGCACCGAGTCTGTCTACGGCTACAGCATCAGCCACATCAAGCGGGTGCTGGACACGGAGCCGCCGGAGCTGCCGCTGTGCCGCCGGGGCCTGACCAGCGTCGTCGTGACGCTCAAAGGTCAGTGTGGCAGAAGGGCTCCATGGCCGTGCCATGTCTCTGCTGTCTCAGGGTGTTGCGGGTGTGAGTGGGACCCTCAGCCCTCCCCTGCCCGCAGGCTTGAAAGAGAAGTGCGTGGACAGCCTGGTGTTTGAAACGCTCATCCCCAAGCCCATGATGCAGCACTACATCAGCCTCCTGCTGAAGCACCGCCGCCTCATCCTCTCGGGGCCCAGTGGCACCGGCAAGACCTACCTGACCAACCGCCTTGCCGAGTACCTGGTGGAGCGCTCGGGTCGGGACGTCACCGAGGGCATCGTCAGCACCTTCAACATGCACCAGCAGTCCTGTAAGGTGAGGGTGTGCAGCAGGGTCCCTGTGGGCACTGGTGCCATGGTCCCCGTGGCCGTCATGCCATGGCCCCACGCGTGACACCCGGCTTGTTTGTTCCAGGATCTACAGCTCTACCTGTCCAACCTGGCCAACCAGATCGACCGGGAGACGGGCACGGCGGACGTGCCGCTGGTGATCCTCCTGGATGACCTCAGCGAGGCGGGCTCCATCAGTGAACTTGTCAATGGTGCACTCACCTGCAAGTACCACAAATGGTGAGAGCCCCTCTGCACCCTCCCAGCACAGCCCTGTGGCACACATATGCTCCCCCTTGCTCCCAGCAAGGTCGCTGGGCTGTGGGGATGAGGCTGCATGTGTCTGCTGTGCCCAGATCAGCTCTGCCTTGGGCAGGGGTGACTCAGAGGCCTTTTCTCGTGAATCTTGTCTCTCTGTCGCTCACTCAGCCCATATATCATTGGGACTACCAACCAGCCTGTGAAGATGACCCCAAACCACGGCCTCCATCTCAGCTTCAGGTAGGAATTGTATATCCCTGGAGATCATCCTTGTGGCTTTGTGGGGGACAGAAGTGGTCACTTGCACCTGGGCATTTCTGTGGTCACATCCTATGACTGGGGACCCTGATTAGGACTGAGCCCCAGGCCTGTTCCTGCCATCCCAGAAGGACCTGATATTCCCCAGCCTCAGGCAAATGCAGGGTGGGGATGCAAGGAGGACCCCAAGAGTGTTGGGGAGCAGGGCAGCTTGTGTGGAGACCCAGCCCTGACCCCCGGAGTCCTTCCCCCAGGATGCTGACCTTCTCCAACAACGTGGAGCCAGCCAATGGCTTCCTGGTGCGCTACCTGCGGCGGAAGCTGCTGGAGTCAGACACGGACATCAACGCCAACAAGGAGGAGCTGCTGCGGGTGCTGGACTGGGTGCCCAAGCTCTGGTACCATTTGCACACCTTTCTGGAAAAACACAGCACATCGGACTTCCTCATCGGTACGGCCTTGCCTCACCTTCCTCCTCTGCCCTGGGCTGCGCCGGGAGGAGCCCCGGGGACTGGGACCAAACCTCCCCAAGGAGCTCGGGGGGCTGATGTGTTCCCTGTGTCTCCCAGTCCCACAAACCACAGCGGGTGGGTGATGCACACAAGAGGTGCTCTTCCCTGGGTGGTCTTTGTTCCTTTGGGAGCTGTCACTAGGGTGCCAGCCAAGGCTGCCAGTCCTCCCAGCACCCTTCCCTGGGCGTGGAGGAGCTGTTTCCCCAGGTGGATTCCCCATGCCTCACTAGGCTTCTGGGGGATAGACTGACCTTGGCAGCCCCCTTCCTTGCCTGGGAGATGCTGTCTGCCCACTGTGCAGGCAGATGGTGCCTAGACACTGTTCCCAAGAGCACCCTGCCAGCCAGGTGTGCCCGCCTCAGTGCTGTGAGCCATGGGCCCAGTGACTGCAGGAGGGGGACCCAGCTGCCAGCCCACTGTCTGCCTTCCCCCCACAGGTCCCTGCTTCTTTCTGTCCTGCCCCATTGGAATTGAGGATTTTCGGACCTGGTTCATCGACCTGTGGAACAACTCCATCATCCCTTACCTGCAGGAGGGGGCAAAAGACGGGCTCAAGGTAGTGTGTGCTGCTGGCACGTGGGAACACAAACCAGTGAGGGGACACACTGATAACAGCTGTCATGGGTCAGGGGGAGAGGGGAGGCACTGGGATTGTGGGTGCAGGTGACATCTCTGTCAGTCCCTGCCCTGTCTGTGGCTGCTGTGAGACACAGCACTGTCCTGGGGGGCTCAGGGTGCCATGTCACTGGCTCTGGCATGTACTGAGGAGGTGGCTGCCACTTGCTCCCTGCCACAGGTCCATGGGCAGAAGGCAGCCTGGGAGGACCCCGTGGAGTGGGTGCGGGACACCCTGCCCTGGCCGTCAGCGCAGCAGGACCAGTCCAAGCTGTACCACCTGCCCCCGCCCACCATCGGGCCCCACAGCGCCGTGTCCCCCCCTGAGGAGCGCAGCGTCAAGGACACGACGCCCAGCTCCCTGGACTCGGACCCGCTGGTACGCTGGGCAGCAGGAGGGGCCGGGAGGAGCTGGGGCAGAGCAGGGCCGAGCTTTGCTTTCCCAGTTAATTCTCAGTGTAAAAAGCCTGATCTGGGGATGCAGAAACACTTTGCGCTCCCGGGAGGAGCGGCGGGTGCAGGGCAGTGGCACTGGCAGGTGGGCTGCACACCAGGACACACGGTGGCGTGCCAGTGCAAGGGCACGACTGACACTCCACGAGGCATCACGTCCACATGCAGAGCCACCGACAGGCACGCGTGTGCTCATACATGTCCTGCTGTGTCACCTGGAGAGGCTGCTGGCTGACTGGCTGCCACAGGTGATGCCAGCTGATGCTGCTTTGGCACACTGAGTCTTGAGCATTCCAGCTGTGCCCGAGGCCGGATCCTGGCACAAGGGAGGGATTTTGCAGCATCTCTGGGATTTGCTCTGCCTTCTAAGGAGCTCCCCAGCAAGGCTGATTTGGGAGGTCAAGGAGGGCCAAGTGGCCTCCCCAGTCACCTGCAGGCCTCCTGTCCCCCTCGGGCTCCTGCCACGCTCCTGTCCCCACAGATGGCCATGCTGCTCAAGCTCCAGGAAGCCGCCAACTACATTGAGTCTCCAGACCGTGAGACCATGGTGGACCCCGACCTGCAGTCGACTCTGTGAGGCCCGGATGTGCCAGCCCAGGTGGAGGGGAGCTGCTGCTGGGCTGCTCTCCTTTTCCTTTGGCATCCAGGAGCGTGGGGCTGGCGAGCAAGCGGAGAGGAGAGGAGACGAGACGAGCGGGGCTCTGGCGTGTCCTGGTGGAGCCTGGGGAAACTCGGCTCATCTGTGAAAGAGCACGAGTTGCCATCTCCTCTCCCGACCCTGGGGGTAGGAGAATCCTGGTTTCTCTTCTTGGTTTTTTTCTGTCTCTATTACAAACTCTTGGGCTTTGGGACCAGGGTGACCGCTGAGGCTGAGCCCCCGCTCCCGGGAGCTGCAGGAAGGCCCCTGCGTGGGGCAGGGACCCCGCGGGAGCCACCTGGGCCGAAGCTGGGGGCACAGGAGGAGCCCGGGCTGCAGGATGAGTGCATGGGCATGAGGGGCTCTGGCTCCCTCTGCGCCCGCCGAGCAAAACTGAGAGAGCCTCCACTGTGGAGCTCCCGCCTCGTGCCGGCCGAGGGGAGCCTGGGTCTCTCTGCTCTGTGCATTCCCCGTTCCACCTGCACGGCAGCCGCTGTGACCAGGACAGCCCAAAAACCCTACTTTGGTTATTTTATTTTGTTTCCCCCCTCCCCTTTTCCTTTGGCCGAGTCCAGACTTTGCTTTGGTCCCTTTTTTTGTTCTGGTTCTTCGCTCTCCTGGCCTGGAGCCTGTGGCCTGGTGCCTACTGCTTCCCTGGCAGCAGTGCCCTTCCCCTTCAGTTTCTTTGCAGCTGTTGGTTTCACCACTCAAACCACCTCTGTCACAAAACTGGTGCTCACTGGACGATCTCCAGTCCCTGAACCCACCTCCTTGGGCCGCACAGGTTGGCTGAGGTGGGACTTGGAGGCCAGTGTGGAGGCGGATGGCAGCAGGAGGCTCCCAGAGCAGCCCCTCACATGGCAACTCCCCCCTCCTCAAAGGCACAGGGCATCGGGACAGTGTCTCCCACCAGGCTGGGATGCCATGGGGCATCCCCTCCCTGAGGTACTGGGGCATGGGGAGGCTGCTGCTGCTGCCCCATCCTTGGGCAGCCAGATGCCATCCCTGTCCCCTTGGTGGAGGGGGGCCCAACCAGCCTCCCACCCCCTTGGTGCTGCCAGGCCTGGGGCTGTGGGTCAATGAGCCTGGGGTTGCTCCCCATGCCGCCTGCTCCCCCTGGCCCTGTGCCTTCCTGCAGCCTGGCAGGGTCTGTGTTGGTGCTCTGGGGGCACCTGAGGCTGCCATGTGTCCTCCTGGCCTTATCTTACATTGTCAAAAGGCCAGACTCCATGGAGAGGGTCAGCCCTGGTGCTGCCACGGTGCCTTAATCCCTGGCTATGCGGGAAGGGAGCACGTGGGGCTTGGGACAATGCTGTCACAGCCTGCTCCAGCTCCAGTGTCCTCTGTCCCCAAAGCCAGCCTGGCTGGGATGGAGTGAAGGTGCTGGCACTGTCCAAGCTGGGACTGCTGCCTGCAGCACCCTCGCTGGCCTGTCCCCAGCCATGGCTGCGGGGTGCCCTGCAGGTCTGCACCCTCGTACTGTGCCCACCTGGGTGCTGGGGGCCCCCTCCTCCCTGCTGCCCTCCAGCTCGGCCCCTGCATTCACCCGGGGCCCTGGAGAGACATATGAGGAGAGGTGACCCCAGGGCCAGATCAGCTGAGCCCACCCTGTCCCCAAAGTCTGCCAGGCTGGGGACTGGGCAGCCTCAGCCCCCTGTGCCGCGGCCGGTGTGGCCTTCAGGGACGCCTCCCACCCCTCTGGAACGGGCATCTCCCGCGGTGCCCTCCGAGGCCGCCGCCACCTCTGCCTTCGGTGCTCTCGGCCGGTGTGTCCCGCCTCGCCGCCCCATGGTGCTCACTTCTCCCACTTCTCCGTCTGTCCGACAGCCTCCTGCTGCCGCTGGGGCCGGCCAGCCCGGCCCCTTCCCACGGGGATCTCCCGGGATCTCCTCCCCTTGCTGGCTTGGGCGTTAGGGCTTTCTGTTCGCCTTCTCTTGTGTTGCCGCCGTCGAGGACTCGCTGTACATAGATCCGTCGTGGAACGCCCTGTGTGGGTTGGGGGGGCCCGGCCCTGCGCCTCGTCCCTGGTTTTGGGTTTTTTTTGTACTCTGTGATGACTGTGCTGTGCTGACTTCTTTTCTGATTGTATGAGACTCCGGCCCAGCAGCCACTCGAGGTTGGCAGTGGGGACCCAGCTGTCCCCTCCAGCCCCTCACACCCTCCTTGGGACTCTGGTGCGCAGGGTGGGAAAGGACTGATGCACCTTTGGGGGCTGCCCTGTGCCCAGGTGCCCTGAGGAGGAGGGGCAGCCTTGCCTGGGCTTTCTTTTCTGGCACCCCCAGGGAGCCACTCAAACCTGGACCAAACTGCAGCCATCCCCTACTGCTGAGCATCCCCTGGCCTGTGTCCAGCAGGTTTGCCCTGTCCCTCCCCAGATCGGGGCTGCCCCTCAGCCCATCACCTTGGCCCTGGCAGGTGGGGGTGTGATCCAGGAGGAGTCTCTGATGGAAGGAGAAGGGCCATGCCAGCAGGTGGGCCCTGGGATGGGCAGGGTGGGGGGCTTGACTGGGGTTACCTGGCCGGAGGGGCCAGGTCCTGATGGATTCCTCCTGGCTTACACCAAGCACCTCATGGCCCCAAGTCCAGCAGCTGTCTGGGGCCAAGCCCTGGCTGTGGGCTGAGCCCCTCTGTCGCAGGGAAAGGGTCCAAGGATTGCACCAACTCATCCTCCTGCCCCCTCCAAGGGTGCCCACCACCCCCAAAGGTGCCTGTTGTCCCCAACGGTGCCTGCTGCCCCCAAAGGTGCCTGTCACCCCCCAGGGGCATCTGCCACCTCCAGCGGTCCCATTTGCCTGCAAAGGTGCCCATGGTCCCTGGGAGCCCCCCTGAAGGGCTGGAGGTGGGCGATGCCAGCGCCTCACCCTCCTGCCCCCTTGAGCTGCTGCTGCCCGGTGGCCTGAACCTTACAATTTTAGCTTTTTTCTATTAAACACAAACAACCTTTTTTTAATTAAATAAAAGATGAAATGGACAAATTCCTGTTCTAGATTATCTGTGTAATTGACTGGGTTTTGTGTTTCTTAACTGCATGGTATTCCTGCCGAGGGGTTTTATAGCACTTTTTAAATTTCTCTTTAAGATTTTGGTCCAGATTTCTACTGCTCTCGCCTGTCTGTTTTTGCTTTCTCCTTGCACCCTCCACGTTTGTAAACTCGCTCCATTTTATACCTGATGTTGAGACCCAGCCCCACGTTGTACATAGCTGCGGGAACAATCATAGGGAACAAACAAACACCATCTGGACTCTTTCCACGATTAGTTGTTTTTACTTCAAAGAAATTTTAAAAGAAACATTAAAAGGAAGCCAGGAAAAGGCTTGAGGATATTCTGAAAAGACAGAAACAAATCCAGCCCTGCACCAAGTCAGCTCCTGCTGCCCACACTGCCCGCACCAACTGGCATGTCTCTTCTCAGTCGTCTGTCTAACACCATTGGATTCAATAAAGTGATCTCCTGTACTGTCGGCTCCTGGTCCTGTGTCCGTGGCTCTGTTCCTGTGTGGCAGAGGGGAGGGCAGCTGTACCACCACACATCATAGAATCATGGAATGGTTTGGGTTGGAAGGGACCTTAAAGCTCATCTCAGTGGAAGGGACACCTTGCACTAGACCGAGCCCCCGCCCTTGAACATTTCCAGGGATGGGGCAGCCACAGCTGCTCTGGGCACCCTGTGTCAGGGCCTGACCTCCCTCACAGCCAAGATTTCCTTCCCAATATCCCATCTAACCCTGCCTTCTGCCAGGTGGAAGTCATCCCCCTTGTCCCATCCCTCCAGGCCCTTGTCCAAAGTCCCTCTCCAGCTCTCCTGGAGCCCTTTCAGGAACTGGAAGGGGCTCGAAGTTCTCCCCAGGGCTTTCTCCTCTCCAGGCTGAACATCCCCAATCTCTCCTAGCCTGTCTCCAGAGCAGAGGGGCTCCCGTCCTCCCAGAATCTACCCCTATCCTTGGACTTCCTGCAAAATCTGGGAAGGGAGCCTTAGCAGAAACACTCGGTTGAAATCTTAGCTGTTTTGCAGGATGCTGGGAGCAGTTTTAGGGATTGGGGACCCCTCTCCTAAGGTCACACTCCTGTAAAGTCTGGGGTGGGCAGAAATGCACCTGATTTGGAATCTTGGCTGTTCAGGACATGGAAAGCAGGAGGTCCCTTTCCTGGGGCAGGAGAGACAGATCCTACCTGAGGTGAGCATGGGGGGAGGAGGGCTCGGGGTGGGTGAGCATTCCCAGGGCCCCTTCTGCCTCACCAGGTCTGAGCTGATGTCCCATTTGAAAGGATGTGATGCTGACAGATGCCACATCAGCACAGGGGACAGAGGCGGGAGGGGGTCCCTTGTGCAGGAGCAGTTGCTCTGCCCTGCAGCAGAGCACGGCTGGACGCTGAAGCAGTCAGGGAGAGCCCGATCTTCCCGCGGCGTCTCCAAATCTGTTCTCCCCTCCGGAGAGCGATGCTCGAGCGGGGACAGATGCTTCAGGAGCCGTTAATTAATGACGGGATGCTGACGAGCTGTAAGAGGCTGCAGTGGCGGATCCAGGGCCAGGAGAGGGCTCTTCCCATCGGCTGCCGCTCCTCCCGCAGGGCGAGTTCACACGAGTTCGGTACGCTGGGTGCGGTCCCGAACGCGGAGAGTGGGACAGGTTTTGGTGACGCTCGGCCCCTCGTCCGCAGAGATGTGCCCTGGGCTGACTCCGAGCCCTGAGCAGGCGGAAGAGGAGAGCAGGCAGGAGAGAAGGCAGGGGAGCAGCAGAAGGGTCCCACGCATCGTGACTACGGGAATTGCCACGGCGCAGAGCCAGAGAGCCGGAACAATCGGTCCGAGCCATGGGTGGGGGGGATGCACAAGAACCACACGGGGAGGATGCTGACGCTTCAATTCCAGACAGACTCTTGCGTTTGGGAACACTCAGCCACCTTTTTCAAGGGTGATGGGCAGGGGAGGGTCCCTGCGGTTCGGGCAACCAGCACCCCTGGGTGCTGTAGTGGCGATATGTCCCCCATGCAGGTCCCTTCCCCTGCCCGCAGTATCTGGAGGGAGCTCGTGCCTATCTCTGTGATGTGCGTCGGGGGCTGGTGCAAGGCTGGGAGGGGGTTTTGCTACAGCAAACCTGCGGTGTGCAGAGGTTTTGGGTGATGCAGCTCCCAGCAGGGCTGGGACCTCGGGGTCCCCTCCCTGCTCCAGGCACCACCTCTCCAGAGTGTCTCTGCCTGGAGGGGCTGGAGCAGCCGGTCACCTCCCTGTGTAGCTCAGATGTTCTGGCTGCGACACTGGGATCAGGGGCTGCTGGAATGGAGGTGAGGGACCCTCAGCTGGGGTGGTTTGGGATGAAACCACAGGGTCCCTGTCCCTGGCTCATGTGTGGGCAGTAAGGAGTGTCCAAGGGCTCCCTTTCCCACTGGAGACTCCGTTGATAGGAAGGGGATCCCACAGCAGGGGCAAAACAGTCCCCCCACTGCCCCCCGCTCCCCATCCGGGCTCCTCACCTGAATCCCATCAACTTTTTCTTAATGTTTTGGCTCTAAAACCAAAGCTGGGTTCCCAGGAGCCCTCTGGACCTGGGGGAGGCACTGTGGAGGTGCCACCACCACAACTGACTCCAGCGCCTCTCTCCTGTGGCTGCAGCAGGGACCTGGTTGGGACGGCAGGTCCCTGTGGGGGTGGCGGCGGCAGTGGTGGGTGATTGCGGGTGGTGATCTGCGCAAGGTCACTGGTGAGAAGGGGCCAGTGTGCGTGACCAGTGCGAGGTGATTGGTGTGAAGTGTTTGGTGTGGGTGCCCAGTAATTGTACCGGGTATGAGGTGCCTGATGGCACTCCCTGGTGTCAGTGCCAGGTGCCAGTGCTCTGTGTGAGGCGATCCCGACGCGGGGTGCCCGTGCCCGGTGCCTGTGCTCGGTGCTGATGTGAAGCGCCCGGTGTGAGGTGACCCCGATGGGGGTTTCCCGGTGCCCGGTGCTCAGGGTGAGGCGACCCCATGGGGTGCCCGGCGCCGGGTACGAGGAGGCCCGATGGGGTGCCCGGTGCCGATCGCCGGACGCCCGCGGGCGCTGCCGCTCCCGCACGAGTCGCGGTGNCGCCCGCCCCGCACCGACCGCTCCTCTCCCCGCCCGCTCCGCACCGGCCGCACGGACAGCACCGCTCCCGCCCCGCCGCCCCGGCCGGTAAGTGCCCGCCCGCACTCCCGCCGAAGTTTCCCCCGGTGCCGCAGCGGCGCGGGCTCTGCGGGACGGGGCTGCCCGAGCTCTCGCCGAGCCCGTCCCGGCGCCGCCGCCCGAGGTGCGATCGTCCCCCGTGGGGTGGGATGGAGTACTCGCCGCGGGCACCGGCTAGCGCACCTCGCCGTGTCCCGGTGCCAGGAGCGGGGCAGGGACCTGCGGTTTTCCCGGGAACCCATCCCGAGACACGGGTCCCAGAGCTGCCCAACGCCCGGAGGCTGCTCGTGGGGGACTGCGCCCAGAAGGCGGCTGGGGACGGAGCCTGGAGGGATGGAGAGGGGGGCGGCCAGTGGTGCAGGAGGCTGCGGAACTGGCGGGGAGCACCCAGGGACGTGGAGACCCTCCCCGAAGGCGTGGGACCCCCTGGGAATGCGGGGCCACCCCGGGGATGCCGCGCGGTGCCGCCGGGTCAAAGGTGCCCTCTGGGCGCTGCGGGATGCTTCAGCTCCTCATCCCTCCGGATGCCCGACAGTGGGTGCCCTTGGGGTGCTGGCCCCGGGGAGTGCCGGGGGCGCGGGGCTGTTCCCGCAGCATTGCGGGGAACCCACCCTGGTGCTGGGAACCCGTGGGAGCGGCGTAGCCCCAGCGTGGGCAGCCACAAGCCCCGCTGCACTGACGGCTTCTTCGTAGGGGCCTGGCCAGGAGCCAGCTCCAGACAGACCCTTCGTCTGGATTCCCCCGCCGTGGCTACACCAAGTTCCGGGATCCTCCAGCCCTCCCTGCGCTGGCTGGGCGCCGTCGGGGTGCAGCCGTCCGGCGGGGTTCAGTCCAGCGCCGGGGATGTCACACCGGGGTGCCGCAGCCCTTGCTGTGCCCAGCATATCGCTGCTCCCCTCAGCCTAGTTTTAAAGAGTCATCCCAAAGGAGCTCTGCAAATTGCGCAGGGGACAGGCAGCGTTGCAAGGTGACTGTGGCACAGGGAGGGGGGGACACAAGTCTGTGTCACCCATTGCTTCGTGGTCTCCAACTGTATCAGTGCCTCTGTGTTTCTCTCTGCACGGGCGCTCCTTGGCGCAGCGCTCTTCTGTCCTCCGAGTGAGAGTGGCCGGGGTGCTGCGGGGTGTCACCCACTGCAGAGTGTCCGACAGCACAGCCTCCTGCGCTGTGGAGCTGCAGGGCGCTGCTGGACTCCCCGCCTGCTCCTCTGCTGCAGCAAAACTTCAGTCCTGAGCGCAGGCTGGCTGGTACGCGAGGTGCTGCTGCAGCGGTGTTACTCCTGCACGCACCGAGCGGCAGCGCAGCCACCGGCAGGAGTCTCCAGCCTGCTGCATTATTCCTCGCTAGCACAGTGCCTCGGCCGCACGCTGCCGAGGGCTGCCGGACCCCCGGGTGTAGGTCGGGGCACCCCCGGGGCATCCCCGGGGCTCTGCGCCCTTGCTGCGCCTGGGTGCTTTTGGCCGCAGGGTTTTGGTGGGAGGAAGTGTGGCTTGCGGTGGTCTGCGTGAGGGGGAGTGTGAGGCATCAAGGGGGAGGTGATGCACCCAAGGTCATTGAGGCCAGCAGTGGCAGTGGGACATCACCTGCGCTGCTCGAGAACAGCACAACCCAGCAAAGCACCCCAGTGCCCCCAAAGCCAAGCGCCTCTCGGAGCGATGCCCTGTCTCCTCCTTGCTTATGGGTGTAGTGCAGGAATGGGTCTGACCTTGGCCGATCCCCTGGCACCTTGCCCGGCCTCCCGTGGTGAGCACCGCTGCCCCGCTTGCCGGGAGCCAGCCTGAAGCCCCGGTGCCCCCGATTCTGCAGGGCGAGGACGCATCCCTCGCTGCCTGTGAGGCCGGCGATGGCAGCGCGGTGAGCCAGCGCCGGCTCTGCTGCATTGCTGCCGGCCGCCCTGGCTGTGCACCCCGCTGCCCACAGCGCCCGCGGTCCCAGGGGAGGGACGAGACACAAATACACTCATACAGACCCTTATACATGTACATGGGTATCTATTACAAATGTGGTTGGGGAGGGGGTTTCCAAGCAGCTGCTGTAGCGCAGCTGTGGCATTTGCTGCTGGCTGCTCCCGTGGGAGCTGCCTCCTGCTCCGTAAGCCCCCGGGATGGTCACTGGGCTAGAGCTAGAGGCCACTGAAGTGAGCTGGGACTCCCACTCACCCCGCAGGTCCTTCCTCCAGTTCACCATGGTTTTGGCAAAGTCCCAGCTCTGGGAGCCGGATGACTGCGGCTCCTCATTATGACTGGAGTTTCTCCTTCCCCAGGCTGCGCAAAGAACTGCGAGCTGGCAGCCGTGATGTCCTCCAGCAGGATCAATGCCCAGTGTACAGATGGGACCCAGTGCCCACTGGTTTTAAGATCCTCTAGTTTTTAATTCCCTCCTCCCGGCAGTGCAGCTCGGCACTGTGCCCGGCCGTGCTCCTCCCCAGCCTGGTGGCCACCAGCGCCTTCCCTGTGCCAGTTATCTGGAGCCGCCGGTAAGCACAATCGGCAAAACGCTTTTGCCCTTGGCTGTGGTTGGCCTTTCCCTCCTGGGTGAACACCCGGCTCTTCCCCGGCTCGTGCCCTCAGCTCAGCTCCTGCGTGAGCCTGCATTCCCCAAAGTGCTCTTTGATTATTAGCCCTAATAATTGTGTTATCGCATTGACTGAACTGTTTCAGATGCCAAAGCTAATTTCGCTCTTCATGCCTTCCTTCATCAGTAATGGGGTTTTGATAACATCACGCATCCAAAAGTATTGGATAAACTTGGCATAATTCCCCATTTATTAATTAAACCGTAAATTAGGCAGCTTGCGTCTGAAGTCCGAATGCCGCAAACTGGTGTGATCCTGAAGCTGGGGATGGTTCTGGCCCATTCCTGTCAGCCCTGGAGTGTGGGATCCTGGTGTCTCCTGCTGAGTTTGGGGGCTGCCACATCCCAGTGGGACCCCCTGCTCCACTGCTTCCTGCATGCTGGAAGTTGTGGTGTTTCATCAGCTCTGGTGTTTGGAGGAGGAATTGTGGTGTCCCTGAATTCAGCTGCTGGTCAGCAGAGTCTGGCAGAGCTCCCTGTCCCCCCAGAGTGGCTCTGCTGGTGCTGGTGCTTTGGGAGGGGTGACTGTGGCCAGCTCTGGCAGTACATGTGGCAGTGCTGGGCTGTGCCAAATTCCTGCCATCTGGACCCACATCCCACTCTCCATCACAGGCAGCTGTCTGACTGTTGCACCAAACCCATCCCCACCGCCCGCTGGGTGTCTGTGGCCCCGCTGGCCTGGAAGGGACTTTGGCACTGACAGGATGCACCCACTTCTTGTGCATCTGAAGGAAAGCTGGTGTGTTTTAATTAATCTGGGGTGTTTCATGCTCCCCAGATTTCCCGAGCCCTTCAGGGTGCAGCAGATGAGGACTCTGGGCTTGTGCATCCCTGGGGATGTGGGGAGACCAGGAGCAAAGTGGGTGCTTGTGGTGTAGGTGGGTGCTGTGGGATGCGATGGGGTAGTCCAAGCCCTGAGTCTGCACTGAGCTGGAGGTGGCCTGGGGGGACTGTCCTGCTGCCAGGGACCTGGGGAGCTGCTCTGGGGCCAGGCTGAAGCCGTGGGGATTGGGAGTGCCTGTGAGCAGCAGGATGCCCGAGATATGCCTGTGTGCCAGAGTGGTTTGGGATCAGCAGAGCTGATCCAGCAGCTGACATTCTGGCAGTGCTGCCATGGGATGAGGCATCCCTGACCCCTGTGAGCCTCACGTGGTGCCTCACACCGGAGCAATTCCACCAAAACACCATGGAGGTGGGATCAGCCTCCAAACTGCTCAGCATCAATCCAGGGAGATGCCTCCTACCTTCTCCTGCAGGACACAGGGTGTCCCCGAGGACATGCTGGGGCTGAGGGCTGCTGGGACTGGGGAACCCCAAGTGGCACCACAGCTCCCACTGGCCTCGAGCAGAGGATTCAAGGAAGAAAACAACCCCAAATTTCAGTGCCACATGTGGATTTACAAGCACATGGACTCCCTGTGGGCTCTCTTGCTGTCTTGCTCTGTTCCCAGGGGAGTCCCGGGGTTTTCTCCTGGAACTGAGGCCTGGCAGAGCTGAGTTAGTGCCTGGGGTGAAGCTGCTGGCTTGTGCCCACACTGCCCATGCAGCATCCCGGCACAGCCACTGCCAGCAGCCCGGCACAGCCACTGCCCGGTGCTGCAGGGAGCTCTGTGTGGCTGGGCCAGCTCGACTGCTCTGTGCTATGGGGGAGCCCGACAGAGACCTCCTGGTGGGGTGGGGTGGGGTGGGCCTGGCCTTGGGGACCCTTGGAAGGGATGGTGACTACCAACACCAGTTCAGGAACCAGGGTGCTTTGTATCTGGGCTCTTAAGATTTTTCCAGGGGAGAAACAACCTTCTCCAGGATGCAGTGGTGGAGCAGCTCCTCTGTGCAGCCCTGAAGCGTGTGCTGTTGTGCTTGTGCCGACGGAACACTCGGAGTCACACAGGGCTGCAGTTCAGAGGGGCTGGGCAGGGGCAGAGGACCCCCCTGTGGTGTACAGGGGCTTGTGCCTGTCACCCCAGCTGCGCTCCCGGCTCTCCTGGTGAGGTTTCTCCATCTGCACAAGGTTTATTCATGGAAGTCAGTCCTGTGTCCTGGCCTCGGTGGGGCTTTGTGCCACAACACAATTCCCTGGGCTGCTGTGGTGCTGTGTCCTTGCTGATCCCATCGTTTTGCTTCCTCCATTCCCTTTCTCACCCCAAATGCCCCAAGGCCAGATGGCCCTGGGGACACAGAGCTCTACTCTGCCTCTGGGCTCTCCGTGCCTTGGAGCTGGGCAAGCAGCACCAGCACTGCCCCCACAGGCAGCCAGTGCTGGGGGACTGAGCCCAGGCTGGCAGGGAGGAGGGGGATGCTGGGGGATGAGCATTGCTGGGGCTCCCCAGGGCTGGGAGATGGTTTCCTGGATTCTCACACCAGCCCATCAGGACCTCGTGCTTGGCCGGGAGCTGTGGAGATCTCCCTGGAGCCTCTCCCTGGAAACGGCCCCTCGTGGCTTGTGTCTGCTTGTTTGGCCCGTGTGCTGAGCTGGGGAGCAGCACAGGGCGTGCGCTCCCTGCTCCCGTCTGCGATCGATCCACCGCGTCTCGGCTTGCTGCTGGAGCCGCTTCTGGCTCTTCCCCAGGAGCTGACCTGGCTCTTTTTCTCTCCTCCCATGCCGATCTGGAGCCATCACCGTGGCACGGGGCCATGGCCGGGAGTGCCGGCAGTGTGGCCGTGGTGCCGGCAGCGTGATGCCCACCCGGGAGGGCAGAACTTGGAACTCTTGGCTGTGTGGTGGCTTCGAAGTGCCAGGGCAGCTCAGCCCATCACCATCTGGTGCCCTATTTAGCTGCTTTCGTGTTGCCTTCGGAGCAAGACACGGCTGCTGCAGCACCACGGTGCCGGGGAGCGGGCTGGGCTCTGGCAGCACCTGGAACCTACTTTTTGGGAGGCTTCTTTGGCCATTCATGGCTCTGTGCGCCAAGGGTGGACTGCCTGTGCTGCCTGGGCTTGGGGTGACCCTGGGGGTTTGCTGTGGCAGTGGCCAGCGCCATGTGGGATGTTCCATGTGCTCTGCTGTCCTTGGCAACAGCTGCGTCCCCACAGCTCAGGAGACTGTGGCCTCCAGCATCCCCAGCTGCCTTTTCTACCCATGCCATGCTGGCACGTGGCATGAGCTGAAACCCTCTGGATGCAGTGCTGGTGGTGAGTGGTGCCTGCAGCCCCTGCAGCGTTCCTGTGGGATGCCTCTGGCAGAGAGCAGTGCAGCAGGGATGGGAGACAGTGGGAAGGAGAGAGCCACAGTGGAGAGGGGGACAAGGTGCTCATCAGTCCCTTTGCTGTTGGCACCCAAGTTCCAGGTGGCAGTGGCAGCACCTGCCCCAGCTCCTGCTCCTGCTCCTGGCATCTGTCCCAGCTCAGTTCCCTCCTGCCCTTCCTTCCTGGGGCAGCTGCAAAGCCAGAGCCAGGGCCTGATCCCTCTAGAAAAAGTGGGCTTTGGGGGATCAGCACCTCTGGGTGCCAGGCAGAGCTCTGAGTGCCCGGCAGTGGGTCCTCCTCTCCTCTGATGCAGGCGCTGGCATTGTGGGCTGTCACTGCCCTCGTCCCCCATTTCACCTTGGTGCTGTTCCGATTTTAGAGGCAAAGGCACCAAAAACCCCTGAGCTGCCTCGCTGGGCACCCTGGCGCTGGTGGGTGCCAGCAGTGGTCCCCATGCAGGGAGGTGTCCCTGGGTAGGGACAAACCTGACATCTCCCTGAGTCACAATGCTTTGGGGGGCCCTACCATTGCTGAGAGGCACCCCAGTACCTGGTGGGTGTTGGCTGGGGTGATGCTTTGCAGGAGGAGATGCACAGGAGCGAGCAGAGCAGGGTGGGATCATCCCTTCTCCACAGTGACCTTTAGGTGTCCATCCAGTGGGAGACTTCTGGCAGCAGGAGCCGATGGTTTGGCTTGGAAACACCAGAAACCATCAGTCTGGAACCCAAGGCTGCCTTAAGGCTGCATTCACTGTTAGACCTTGCTTGGTTTTGCTGTGAGTAACGCAGATCCTCTCTCATAGGCAAGCACTGGCTGCAAAACCACCAGCAGGTTTTAATTTTTTATTTTACAAGCTCTCCCTCGTGAGCCAGGGGCTGAGTCTCCTTCCTTGAGGCCGGGGGCTCCATGATGAGGAGCCCAGATTCCAGCATGTGGGCAGCAAGGCAGGAGCTCATCCCGAGCTGTGCAGTGTGGTGCCCTCCTTGAATTACTCATCCCTGGGGAAGAGCCTGTGGCTGGGGCTGCTGAACCCCAGCAAGTCGTTATTTTTAATTAGCTGAGCTGGGTGCTGGTGGTGATGAGGCCGTGAGTGGAGTGTGTCAGGGTGGGGAGGGGTGTGCTAGCTGGCTCTGGTGCCATCCAGAGATGCTGCTGGAGCCTGCAGGATGGGGAGCAGTGCTGGGGGTGGCTGTCACTGGCCCACTCTGAGCTGGGGGAATGCTGAGCTTCAGCCCTGCTCAGAGATTTGCTCTCTCGGGGTGCTGCTTCCCATGCTGTGCCTCAGTTTCCCTTGGAGGGTGGGGGTGTCTGGCCAGCAGCGCCTGGCTCATACATGGGTTTGGGGACAGGAAAACGTGTCCCTGTGTGCATGATGTCTCAGCAGCTCAGGTCCTGTGATGCCCCTTGCTACCGGAGTGTCCTCGCCCCATCACACCCCTTACCTGTGCCGTAGGAATACCCTCCCCTGAAAATCGTGGAACTGGAGGAGCAGAGACTCCCCTTGCCCTCAGCACAGTGAATCAGGGTGGGAGTGTGGGGGGATCCTGGGGGAAAGCAATCCCCAGGCCCTGGGAGCTGCTCCACCATCCTGGATGCTGAGGGTCTGGTCTGGCACCGCTGGTGCAGCTGCTGTGGTGTTGTGCTGGGGCTGGGGAAGGGGAACAGGGATGAGATTCGGGGGTTTGCTGGGCTGTTGCAGAATCCCTTTGCACCAGGGTCCTGCAGCATCTCCCCACCCAGCACCCCCTCCCCTCCCTCCCCCCGATCCTTTGGTCTGGTGCCTTCACACATCCCTTGCCAGGAATTCTCTGTTAATTAAATGACCATTAGAAGCCAAGTCATGTTTTTGCCTTAATTAGAGTCTCCTGTCTCAGTGCTGTGAGCTGAAACTCCGGCCCAGCATGTCCCTTCCGTGTCCCGCTCCGGACGCGAAGGGAGCGCTGGGCAGTCAGGAGCCCGCAGCAGGCCGGAGGGATGCCCAGGCAGTGTGCCAGTGAGAGATGGGATCTCCCCCTCCAGCTCTTGTGCTTCTGACCCCAGAAGCAAAACACCTGCTGGCACCAAGATCCGCATGGGGCACTGCCAAGTGTCTCAGCTGCACTCCGGAATCTCTGCTTGCCCCCGGGCTGCACTGCAGGATCCTGCGGGCTCTGTAGTGCCCAGGCTTCCTGCTGGCATTGGGGTGGGAGAGGTCTTGCCTTAAAACTGGCTTGGGATTTTCATTCATGGTCATCCAAGCCCAAGCCGTGGCACATGGCAGCACAGTTTTGGGGTCAGCTCCTCCAGCTGATGTTCGTGGAGGTCTGGGGGGTCCCCACATCTCCATCCCTGCAGGACAGCTCAGACCTGGCTTTGCCATCCCGTAAAGGAGCAGTAACTCATTGCTCTGGGCCCGTGGTGGCAGCTGCCCTTTGTTAGCTAACCTGCCTCCCCCAGATCGGGGTCTCCGTGGGACATTTCATCACTCTGAGCTGGGGGGGCTGTGGTTGGGCCCCCCCCTGCCCCCCTGTGCCCCCCTGCCCACACCCAGCCCAGGCTCAGTCAGCGCCGGCTGCTGCTAATTGCTGCCTCAGCCTCATTAATCTTCATTTGTTGCTGTTCCTGCTCTCCATCATCCCCACGGCCTTCACCTTCCTGGAGGGGAGAGGTTCCTTCAGCCCCTGTAGAGGAGCAGGGGGGTTTCCAGCAGCTGGATTCCCCAAAAGCCCTCTGATGGTGGGGACTGAGCTCCCTGGGTGCTGCCGTGTCCAGGGACATCCCAGTCCTTCTGTGCATCACCAAATCCTTGTCCTGGGTCTGGTCCTTTGCAGAACATCCTGGCTGATGAGAGCGACTCACCATTCATTTCCTGCTTCTCCCTACGTGGTCCTCAGATCCCCCCAGCCAGTGAATCCCCCTCCTCCACCCCTCCCTGTCCCACCCAGACAAGGAGCTACTGCTGGGGCAGTGATAGCAGCCATCAGTCCCATGATGGGACCAGCTCTGCAGAAACCCCAAATCCCCTTTTTTGTGCCAGGTGCTGCAGCAGTGTAGGGGGGTCTCTGGGATGGAGCCTTGATGGAGGAGGAGGAGGAGGAGGAGGAGAAGGAGGAGGCGGGATGAAGGGCTCAGGAAGGGGATTTTTCAGTGTCTAAACTGCTTTTCTGTATACAGGGAATGCCCTGGGGATGGATGGGGATGGGATTGCTAGCTCCGGCCTGGGATTTACATCCCACCAGACCTTGGGTGCTGCTGGCAAATGGAGTGCAGCAAATGGAATATGTAACAGGGAGGGGGACACCCCCACCCCCTCTGCTCCCTAAAATCAGCGATGGAGCCAGGGAGGTTTGCACCAGGACGGGCTGGTTTGGAGCTCAGTGCAGCTTCTTGGAGTTCAGTATCAGATTTAATGGGAGGGGGCACCTGGGGTGAGTTTGGGAGCTGAGCCTGGAGGGAGCTCACTGGACACAGCCCCTGAGGGCTCTGCTGGAGAGGGGACCTGGGGGCTCCTTCTAGGCCAGATGTTTGCAGCTGGGGGACACTGCCTGAGGGGGCACAGGGTAACAGAGTGTGGGGTGCAGAAGGGTTTTAGGGGCTCTGAGGGTGGTGCAGCATGCAGGTGCATGCATGAAAGGGGGCTGGGGTGATACGTTAGGGGGTCTGGGAAGCTGCTGCAGGCACAGGATATGGGATGTCCTCTGGGATGTGGGGGTGCAGCACTGAGGGGTGCAGGATGAGGCATTGGGGGCTGTAGGGGGGTGCATGAGGGGAGAAATGCACTGTGAGGGTGATGGTTTGGGGGGGTTCAGGGTTACACACTGGGGGTCTGGAGCAACAGGGAGCACAATAAAGCCCTGGGGGGGCTGAGGTGGCACCTGGGGGGCTGCGGGGACCCCCCACCGCAGGGGCAGTGTAATGCAGGTGCCTGGGTGATGTGCCACGGGGGGCCCTCCCCACCCTCTGCCCCGGGGG
>VZRQ01003757.1:89130-99327 GCA_013397975.1 Machaerirhynchus nigripectus
CACAGCCCCGGGCACGAGCATTCACACCCACACACACACACACACACGCATCCATACCCGGTGCACGCCTCTTGCACAAGCGTTCACACCTTCACACATTTGTGTATCCCGCGCCCCCGTGCTGGCACAAGCTCCCGGACGAGCTTGCCCCTCCGTTCCCACACGGGCACACACCCCCAGCGCACAAGCACCCCTGTGCACTTGCGCTGGGCCTCGCACACTCACGCCCACCCCTGCACGCTCCCAGGAGCACAGACGCACCCCCGGCACCTCTCGCCCTGCCCGTGCGCACCCGTGGGCTGCAGGGCGTGCCCGGCTGCGGGTGCTGGGCGCTCCCCGCTGTAGCTGTCCCTGGGGATGATGGCTCCGTGCTGCAGGAGCAGCGTCACCGCGATGGCAGTGGGGCTCACCTACCCCGCGGGCCGTGCTCTGCTGGGCGCCCAAGGACTGGGAGGAGAGGCAGCTCATCCAGGTGCCCCCTCTGGGTGCTGCCCACCTTGTGTGGCAGGTCTGGGTGAAGAGCAGGTGCCCTGGGCTGTGTTGTGGTGGAGGGCAACCCTGGGGTCCCCCACCCCAGGCTCTCTGGGGAGCTGGCAGGGTGTCAGTGGCCTGGACCCCGCACCCTGTATCCATGGGTGCAGGGCAGAGCCAGGACCCCTGCCCCAGACCAAGGGGGCAAGATCCAGCACTCAAAGGTTACCCCCAGCAGCCTTCAGTCTCCAAATCCTGGCTCTCCTCCCACCCACCCTGGTGCACATGGGCAGTGATGGGGACAAACCCCTCAAGTGGTGGGGACAGACCCAGACACATCCAGCTGCTGGAAGCTTTGGGGAACCTTCAAGACCCTCGAGATCAAATAACCCTCAGCTGGGCAGGGCTTAAATGCAGCAGCTCCTGGTTCATCCCAAGCAGGCTGTGGGGGTTGTGGGAGACCTCCAGCATCCTGCCCCAGCCCCCAGTGCCAGGTTTCAGGGCTCGGTGGTGCTGATGCTGGTGTTTGTGGCAGTGACAGCCCCTCTGTGGGGTGGGAAGGTGGCTGTGGCCAAGCCACTGGGTGGCAAAGCCTGTGCTTGCAACAGGGACCTTGTCTGGGAGGGAGTCACATAATCACCTCATTTTGTTGTGTGAAGGACTGCCCCTCATGGGGGCCCCCCAGACCCCCGCACCATATTCCCCCAGGAGCAGCTGTGCAGGAAGAAGGTGTCCAGGTGTGGAGCCACACTCTGGGTAACTCAGTGCTGCGAGCTGGCTGGAGACACACCACAGTGCCAGTTTGGGGCAGCAGCACCCCCAGGGTCTCTCTGGCTGGCTTTTTTGAGGTGAGAGCACTCCTTTCCCCGGGCTGCAGGAAGGGCAGAGGAGCACCTGGGCCCAATGGGGACAATGCTCTGGGCGAGGAGGATTCTTGAGGGCGAGGAGGGAAGAAGAGATGCAGGGAAGGGGGTGCACTCCAGCCACAGCTCACCTGCCCCCAGAAATTCCTTCCTGGGTTATCTGTGATCCTGCTTGTCTCTTTGCTTCCCCTGCTGGAGAGCCTGGGTTCTCCTTAACCCCACTGGCACTAAGCATTCCCTGGCATTCTTCCCTGCTCTGGTCTTCTCTTGCAAGCTGCTTTTTGATGGGGTTGTGGAGGCACTTTGGGGCTGGAGCTGGGGTTGTGGAGGTCATGGAGACCCTTTGGGGCTGGAGCTGGGTTGTGGGGGCACTTTGTACCAGGTTTGCTTGCAGGAGCCAAAGCCACCTTTGCAAGATGATGGCTGTCCCCATCCTTGGCGGGTGCTCAGACCGAGCCGTGCTGGGGAGGGGATGCTGAGCACGTTGGGCCATGCTGCAGCCCTGGCTGTGACCTGAACACATTTCCTGGCTCCATGGAGGAGCTGGGCTGGCCAGGGGAGCCCTGCAGGGGTGGGAGGTGTGGCACGCAGGACGTTGTACCTGTGACATGTGTGTCGACCTGCGCACTGAACCTGCCACTGCTGTGCAGAGCCAGCTCTTCCCTGCTTTTATCCATCCTCAAAATGTGCCCTGCCAAAGCTCCCTGGGGGCTGGAAGAAGGGTAGTGTGTTGCTCCTCTTCTGTTCCCGGGCTTGGAAGCTCCCCTGGGGCTGGGAGCATGTCCTGAGGGTGTCACACCAGCGCTGGGTCCCTGTGGGTGCCCCATGCCTGGGGTCCCTGCCTGAGAAAAGGAGATGGGGGGGATGGATTTGTCCAGACTGACCTCATTCTTCTCTCGTGGAGATGCAAACCCCCTCCCCTCATCCCGAGGGCCTTGCCAGGTGAATGTCCTCCCAGGAGTGTCCCCATTGTCCCCGGGAGGCTCGGAGCTGGCACCATCATTGATGCAAGGCTGGGTGATGCTCCCAGTGGCTTTGGAGATGCCAAGGGCCAGGAAACCCAGGGGCCAGCTGTGCTTCCCATGGCTCGTGAGGGATCCAGGTGACCTCTCGCAGACGTTGGGTCTGTGCCCCTCTAGCAGAGGATGAGGTGTCCTGGTGCAGCCCTGCTGCCCATGCAGGCACTGTCCTGGGGATGCTGGGGAGGAGTGGGGGCAGCAGGGACCTGTGTGGCCAGCGAGATGATGTGTTCCAGGGAGCCCCTGACCCACCATGACGTTCAAGCAAGCGTCCATGATGGCCCCGGAGGCCACGGCCAGCACGCTGCCCATGAGCACGATGGAGAACTCCACCGAGGCCGCAGGGCCGGGCGAGAGCAAGGAGGACATGTTCACCAAGCTGAGGGACAAGTTCATGAATGAGCTCAACAAGATCCCCCGTGAGTAGCTCCTTTCCCAGGTGTTACCCTCCTGATGATCCCCCACCGCGCTGGTCCCAGTACAACCTGTGGAACGAGGTTTTTGGTGGCTGGGAGGGAGCTACAGGGCTGACCACGACACTGGCTTTTGCCCACAGTGCCACCCTGGGCCCTCATTGCCATCGCGGTGGTGGCCGGACTTCTCATCCTCACCTGCTGCTTCTGCATCTGCAAGAAGTGCTGCTGCAAGAAGAAGAAGAACAAGAAGGAGAAGGGCAAAGGCATGAAGAACGCCATGAACATGAAGGACATGAAGTCAGGCAACCAGGTGAGGTCCTCCTGGGCTGCTTGGCCAACAGCCCCTCTGGCTGAGCTATGGACTGTGTCAGGGCACTCCAAGATCAGACTGGGATGGAGCCACCAGGACCCCAGGATGGGACAGTGGAGCCAGGACCTGAGACAGCAGCACTGTCCTCTTCCAGTGTCTGGTGGCTCAGATGGACCAGGCTCAAGCTGGCCAATGCTTCACCTGAGTCAGGAAATACTGATTTAATCCCTTGTGTCTCTTACCTCCCTCTGGGTTGCACTCATTTCTGTGAGCCTTCAGCTGAGAGGGGAGGGCCACCAGGCCAAAACATCCTCAGAAAGTCTGTGCTGAAGTGGTAGGTGCTGGTACCTCATCCTGGGGGCCAGCCCGAGGCTTTGGTACCCACAGGCTTGGGGCCACCCCGGCCATTTCCATGGCCTTGACCCATGGCCATTTGGAGGGGGTGGGAGAATTTGGGTGTCTGTTCCTGCTCTTCAGAGCCACGGGGGCACCATGGGCATGCAAACAGCTGGAGCAGGAGAGGGGGAGATGTGGGGTGGGATTTCCCAGTGGAGGGCGAGGGCTGTGTCCTCTGGGGCTCCATGGGGTGGTACAAGCCCTGATCCCAAGCCTGCCATGGGTCCCTCGGTGTCTGTGTAACACGTCTCTCTTTGCCCACGGTGCCTCCTGCCCTGCTGCCCTGGCTGCCTCTCTGCTCCGGGACATCCTCCACGTAAGTGTCACCATGAGCCTCCTCCATCATCTGCTTCCAGGGTGGGGTGGGGGACTGGGGACACATCAAAGACGGGGTAAGGAGCTGGGACTCCCACCCCATGGACTGTGCTTGGAGAGGCAGGAAAAAGGGTGGATTTCCTGGGGACAATCTGTTTCTGAGCCTGCAAAGCCTGGAAGTGGCCCTGATAAGCCCTCAGCTCTGGCTGTAGTGGTCATCCAAGCACGGGCTGGGGGCACAGGACCCACCACCTGCAACACCAAACCTCCCTCCACTGGAGTCAATCCCTTGTCCTGGCTACCCTGACAGCCCCCATGTCATCTTGGCTGGACCAGCAGCGGGGGCTCCCTGGCAGCTGCCTGGCTGTGGCACAGCCAGTGCCACCCCCAGCCTGCTCTGTCAGTGCTTCATGTCCCCAGCACGTGGGTCTCCTTTCCCCTGGCGGGGAGAACCTGGGTGTTGGGATGCCAGGAGGGCTGGGGTGCTGAGATCCCCAGTGGTGTGGGGCTGGGGCTGCTGGGCTGTGACCGTCCTGCTGAGCTGGACACCTCGGCTGCCATTCCAGGACCAACAGGACGACGATGACGCAGAGATGGGTCTGACAGAGGGGGAAGGTGAGGAAGAGGAGAAGGAGCCGGAGAACCTGGGCAAGCTGCAGTTCTCGCTGGACTACGATTTCCAGGCAAACCAGGTGATGGAGGGGCTGGGGCTCAGGAGTGGGGTTTGCCCAGGGGTGGAGTTGAGAGGACAGGTCTCCATGTTGGACCTGGGAGGCACATGAGGGAAGGAGGAGCTGTGTGCTTGCCACAGGAAGGCCTGCCCCATGTTGGGCTGGAGATGAGCCCTTGGCAGCTGCAGTGCTTGGCTGGGCTGTCTCAGTGAAGACTCCTCTGCCCTTCCAGCTCACAGTGGGGATCCTCCAAGCTGCCGAACTGCCAGCTTTGGACATGGGCGGCACCTCAGACCCCTACGTCAAGGTGTTCCTGCTCCCTGACAAGAAGAAAAAGTACGAGACCAAAGTGCAGAAGAAGACCCTCAACCCTGCCTTCAATGAGACCTTCACCTTCAAGGTGAGCCTCTTCATCCATAGCACAGGACCTTATCTCCCACTCCCATCCTTGCCCCTGGCTGTAGCAATCCCATGTGCTGACCTTCCCTTCCAGGAGTGGGTGGTCCTGGCTCGGGGTGCTCTGAGCCCCTTGCAGCCCCGTAGTTGTCCCTTTGTGCAGGTGCCCTACCAGGAGCTGGGTGGGAAGACGCTGGTGATGGCCATCTACGACTTCGATCGCTTCTCCAAGCACGACATCATCGGTGAGGTGAAGGTGCCCATGAACACCGTGGACCTGGGCCAGCCCATCGAGGAGTGGCGGGACCTGCAGAGTGGCGAGAAGGAGGAGGTGAGAGCCAGCCCTCAGCCAGCTGAACCCCTGGCTGGGGGACTGAGATGGGGGCTGGCCATGGGGCGAGCTCTGCTTTCAGGGCCATCCCACAGTGCTCAGGGTGATGATCACTGTGGGGTCCCACCAGGGTACCATGAATGTCCTGGCAGCGCAGGATCTGATCTGTTGTTCCTCTGTGTAAAAATGTTTTAATAACAAATAATGAAGACTATAAAACATCCTGAGTGCTGTGCTGGGCCTGGCTTGTCCTGGACCCAATGATCAAACTCTCGTGTTGGTGCCTGGACTAAGCAGGGCCTGGGGGGACCTGCATGTGTGATTGTGTCCAAACACTGCAGTCCGAGGCACTGGCAAGGGTCTGATCTCCACTCCCTGCTCTGCTTGGCAGCCAGAGAAGCTGGGAGATATCTGCATCTCCCTCCGGTACGTGCCCACAGCTGGGAAGCTCACTGTCTGCATCCTGGAAGCCAAGAACCTGAAGAAGATGGATGTGGGGGGCCTCTCAGGTGGGTGTTGCTCAGAGGCAGCCTCTCCCCGCCACACTGGGGGCTCTCAGCATCCTCTGTGGGAAAGGAGACTGGGGCCATCTGTGTGGCAGAGCTTGGGAAAACGCCCCAGTGCCTCCTCATGCCTTGGAGGCAGCCCAAGGTCTGGCTGGGGGGTGAGGGGAGATGGGCATGGGATGCATCCCCAACTTGGGAAGGATGCTTTGAATTTGGTCCCCCTGGTTCAAGCAGGACCAGGATGCTCCAGGACCTGGGTGGTGAAAGTGCTCCTCTGCCATTTGCTCCTGGTCCTGCTCCTCTGTGACCTGGGGGCTGGGGACCTAAGTCCACAGCATGTCTTGTGCTCAAAGTGTCTTCCCAGCCCCATCCTGGGGCTGAGCTCTGTGCCCAGGGGTCCTCAGCTCTCTCCAGACATGCTTTAACCACAACAAGAGCAGTACCTCCATGGCTGGAAGGTCTCAGCTTTTTTGTGGGCTTTCCTGCTCCAGAAACAGGGGGGAGAGCCCAGAACCACACAGTGTCACTCCCCTGACAGGCCAGCTGTCACTCCACTGTCTCCAGCCCTCCTACAAGGGAGCCCACAGCACAGAATCCCAGAACCATTTCTGTTGGAAAAGACCTCCAGGATCACCCAGTTCAGCCTGTCCCCGATCCCCACCTTGTTACCCAGCCCAGAGCACTGAGTGCCTCGGCCAGGCATTCTTCGGACACCTCCAAGGATGGGGACTCCACTGCCTCCCTGGGCAGTTCCAATGCCTGACTGCCCTTTCCATAAACAAATTCTTCCTGATGTCCAACCTGAACCTCCCCCGTCTCAACTTGCGGCCGTTCCCTCTCCTCCTGTCCCTGTTCCCTGGCAGCAGAGCCCGACCCCCCTGGCTGCCCCCTCCTGTCAGGGAGTTGTGCAGAGCCACAAGGTCCCCCCTGAGCCTCCTTTTCTCCAGCCTGAGCCCCTCCAGCTCCCTGAGCCTCTCCTCATACATCTGACTCTCCAGACCCTTCCCCAGCTCTGCTGAATGCAGAAGAGCTCCATCCCTTGGCCAGTTGCTCCCACAAATCCTCTCCTACCCAATTATTTTGTCTTTGGCATCCATCCACAAACTTTAGACCACCTTTACTCAGGGCAGTCTCTCCCTCACTGTGGATTGAGATATCTCCTGGGACCAGGCCAGTGGTGTCCCCGGGGCACCTCAGCCCTGGCTAATGCCCCATCCTGACCCCCAGATCCCTATGTGAAGATCCACCTGCTGCAGAATGGCAAGAGGTTGAAGAAGAAGAAGACCACAGTCAAGAAGAAGACCCTGAACCCCTACTTCAATGAGTCCTTCAGCTTTGAGATCCCCTTTGAGCAGATACAGGTTTGTCTGATGACTCCCCTGGGATGGGAGATGTCCTGAAGCTGCCTGAGCCCTTGTCCCAGCCTTCCCAGCAGCCTGAGCCACTCCTGCTGAGCTCCTGGTCTGGTCACCCAGGAGATTCTTCCAGTCCCATCTGGGGCCTGGGCTGATGCTGAGGGCAGCTGGTGGGGGGGCAGAGGTGGGAGGCTGGGCAGCGCCCATGGGAGATGAACCCCAGACCCAGATCACGGCTGAAATGGGGCTTTCCTCTGCTCCTGATCCTACAGTGCTCACCTCAAGCATAACAGGGTGGTCCTGAGGGCATTTTGAACCCTTGGCCACTGCCTTCTTCTCCTCCATGTTCTGTGCAAGCCCCTGCATGTGCCCCTTGCCCCTGCCCAGTAGCCCACAGCTCTTGCCCAGCCCCACACCACACCTTGGTGGCCCTTCCCAAGTGAGTAATCTCAGGATGAGCTGGGCCCCTGCTGGACTCTGGGCTCGTTGGGGAAGGACATGAAGGAAGCAAGGAGGGGGCCCTGCCCCAAAACGAGCCACAGTGGGGCTCAGCCTTGGGGGATCCCCGGGGCACCCTGGGGCTATGGAGCTGTCATGGCCACTGCGCCTTTCCACCCCTCTAAAGAAGGTTTCCTCCTTTAGAAAGTGCAAGTGGTCATCACAGTGCTGGACTACGACAAGCTAGGGAAGAACGAAGCCATCGGCAAGATCTTCACAGGCTTCAACTCCACTGGCACAGAGCTGCGGCACTGGTCCGACATGCTGGCCAACCCCCGGCGGCCCATTGCCCAGTGGCACTCGCTGAAGCCAGAGGAAGAAGTAGATGCAGCTCTTGGGAAAAACAAATAGGCAGCTCTGCCGGCCGGGCACTGCGGACAGTCGACCCAGAGCTACTGATACCTCAGTTCTGCAACCTTCCTTTCGGTTTTTTGTTCTGTTTTAAGCTGAAATGCCCTTTGATGCCTCTGGAAGGGTATCCAGGCAGTCCCAATAGCTTCCAGGGGAAGAGGTTAAAGACATGGATGGTTCTTTTTGTTCTTCAGCATCGCTCCCTTCTGCTGCATGTCCCATTGCCTCTGCTCGCCATCCCTTCCCGGTGCAAAGCCACCGGCACACCTGGGACCTTCCCAGCAGCTGTGTCACCAGCCTGCAGCACTGCTGCTGCCATCCTGCCCTTGGGATCACGTGGGGAACCGTGGAATGTTGCATGGAGGTGATACAGGAGCCTGACGGTGCGAGATGACCAGACCCACTGTGCTTGGTTGGGGCATGACCAGCAGTGAGACAGAAAAATGGTGCAGAAGAGCCTCTGAAGAGACCCAGGTGCCTCCCCCTGGCCCTCCCCAAGGAAGGCTGAGTGCCCCTGGGCAGCTCCAGGTTTGGGTTCTCTGAGGAGAGGCTTGCAGGGGCCATGGATCCCACTGTGGTGGTGCGGTGCCAAGCCCTCAGTGTTGCAGCAGGAGCTGTAGAGGCCAGCCTACGCACAGGGAGCCTCAGGAGGGGCTGCTCCAAGGGTGAAACGTGGATGCAGCAGCAGCACCGTGTGAATCAGCACCACCACCAGCACCACCACCTCTGTTTTGTCCTCAGAGGAGCAGCGCTGGGTGATTTGCATCCGTGTCCTACCATGCTTGGTGAATCCTGTAGATCAGGATGCTTCCACAAGGCAGGTTTACAGGGAGAGCTCTCCAGATGTGATGGGGGCAGCCCCCCAGAGCGGTACCAGGTGTCTCCCCAGAGACATCACACGTCCCAGGGCTCAGCCCCGCTGTGGGCACCCCAGCTTGGGGTAGCCAGGGGGCCATGGGGAGCTCCAGCCCCACCACCTGCTGCAGGTGGGTATGGCAAGAGCAAGCCCAGGGCCAACAAGGGACCAAAGCCCCCAACTCCCATGAGCTGCTACTCCCCACCAGGCCAGTGGCTGTTGAACCCACCCCGTCCTGCTCCCCTTGGGGGTATAAGCGTGACCCTGAGAGTGGCTAAGAGCTTCTCTGGGCCACTTCTCCCACTGTCCCAGAAAGGCCCCTGAGCCAGAAAGCCAACACAGTTCTCTGCAGCTGGGAGAGGGTCCAGCAGCCCTGCCCAGTTCAGTCCAGTCTGTACTGGAACGTCCCTGTCCCAGCTCCAGCTCCAGAGCAGCCTCAGGCTCTGCTCCCTTTGGCTTCCCTGGACTCATTGCTGGGGCTTCCAGCGCCACAGCAGCGAAGGGCAGAGCCCCAGGGACGTGCTGGCACTGGACACTCTGCTCTGGGGTCCAGGGACAAAGTGCCAAACCTGAGCTCATCCTGATGCTGTCGGATGCTTTGTCAGCTCCCACAGCTCTGGGTGCCCAAAGGGCATCCTGGCCCCCTCTGGAGGTGGGGAGATGATCTTGGTGGCAGCCACAGCTCAGGGGGTTCAAATGGACACGGGGACCAGCCCCTGCCCCTGGAGGGTTGTGCAGCTCTGGGACAGGTCCCCAGAGCAGGACATTTCCATCCGTGGGAGGTTTGGGGTTCAGATAGCCAAGCTGCAGTGTGGGAAGAGGATGTTGGACAGGGACCTCTAATGATCACCTCCACCACCACAGCGGCTGCACTTGGCCCATGTCCTGGTGAAGGTGGCACTGGGGCCACGCTGGATCTGCAGGGCTTATCCAGCCACTGGTCCCTCAGGGCCATCTCCAGGTTTAATTAGTCCCTTTTCCTAATGGATGTGTCAGCATCAACAGATAGGGTCCTGCCCAGCTCCTGTAGCCAAAGGGAGAAGTCTTGGGATGCTTTCAGTAATGGGGAGCTGGAAGGGGGCTGATGCCCCATGGTCAGGAGCACTGGTAGGACTCAGTCTCATTTTGGGGTCCATCCAGGTACCAGAGGGATGGGGGGGGGTCTGCCTTACATGGAGTGGGTTAAAAGAGGAGGAGTTAGAAAGAGCACTGAAATCCTACTGTTTGCAACCAGCAAGTGTGCATGGCCCTGCAGCCTTCCCAGGGAAGCAGGTGGAGGTAATAACCTGCACATCTGCACCCTGCACATCTGCACACCTGCACATCTGCACCCTGCACATCTGCACTCCTGCACATCTGCTCATCTGCACCCTGCACATCTGCACCCTGCTCATCTGCACACCTGCACATCTGCACCCTGCACATCTGCACCCTGCTCATCTG
>VZRQ01003757.1:99520-222838 GCA_013397975.1 Machaerirhynchus nigripectus
GGGGTCTCGCCAGGAGTGGAGATCCCACCTGGCTGGTTTCCATTTAGACTCTTTAAGCCTTGGGGGAGGGGGAAGACTGTGACTTTAATACTTTTTTTTTTTTTTTAAATAAAAAAGGGAAAACCAACCAACATACTGAAGCCATCTGCGCTGCCTCTGACCCCCCCTTAGCTGTGTGTAGGTAAAATATATGGAGACATAGCTGTATATACCACGAGCAGTGCATGTGATGCAGCCACGTAGCAGTAGCAGCATGGCCCCAGCCCGGCGGCGCTGCCACCGCCCTGGCACTGCCGTCCCCATCTCCGGCCTCCCGCCAGGGAGGAGGCGGCGACCTCCAAAACTCATCGCTCGAGAGCTCTCCACCGCCCTGATTTTTTTTTTTTTTCCCCTCAAATAAAATGAAAATCCCCAATTAAATCATATAAAAGAAGAAAATAATGCCAAGAAGCAAAGCATGCCAAGCCCGGCCCGCCAGCGGAGGGTGAGCTGTCACCGACGCAGCCGTGGCGTCCATGTGTGTCGTGTTCCTGTATCTTGTCGCGTTCGTCCCATGGCCGGGTAGCAGCAACATCGTGGCTTCGGTGTCCTGTGTCGCGTTGGTGCATTTCACCGTCAGAGCAACTTTAGAAGCCATATTAGAGCACGGTGCACCGGGGACAGGCCCACGGTGAGTCGTGCCCCCCTCCCCCCCATGTGTCCATGTCCCCCCTGGTTTCGTGGGGCTCAGGCTGCCAGGAGCCCACGGGCCATCGCCTCGGTGGCCTTGGGTGCTGCTGTCACGTCGGGCGAGGGGACGGGACAACGCTGGGCACAGATGTTGGGGTCGACCTGCCGGTGGTGAAATGGCTTTTTGGAGCGATTTGGGTTATTTCTGCCATGTGCAGTCGGTGGTTTCTGTTTCGGGAACGAGAGCTGGCATTCCCCTCTCCTGGCGGCACCGCGGAGCACACCCAGCTGTGCCACAGGGATGCTCCCGCGGTTAAAAGGAAGTGAATCCACGAGTCTTGGCAACAGGCTCTGGTTCCTTTTCCTTTTTTCTCCCGAGGGAGGAGCCGGCTCCTTTGGGAGTCGCAGGCTCGGCCATAGCTGGACGCGTAGTGCCGGCCCCGCTCTGCCCCAGCCCGGCCCCGCAGCGCTCGGCTTCGGCGGAAGCTGCTTTTAATGCCCCTTCCCCTCGTGTGGACTCTGTCGTTCCGTCTCTGATCGTTCGATGGTTATTTTGTAAAGATCTCCGTCTCCTTATTAAAGAAACGAGCTGAAAGGAGCTGGTTCCCTTCTGGTCTTGCTGCTGGGGCTCACGGGGCATCCGCGGTGAGGGGCAGGACCCAGGGCAGTGGGCCCAGGGATGATGGAGGGATGGAGGTTCGGGTGGAACCTCACAAGGGCCCACGTCCCCCAAAACACAGAATCATGAAATCATTTAGGTTGGAAATGCCCTCTAAGATCATGGAGTTCAACCATTAAACCAGCACTGCCGTGTTTACCACTAAACCATGTCCCAGGTGTCACATTCATGCACCAGTGAAACACTTCTGGGGATGGTGACTTCACTGCTGCTCTGGGTGGCTGTGCCAGGGCCTGACAATCTTCTCAGGGAATAACTTTTCCCCCCCGTATCCAACCGAAACCTCCCCTGGCCCAGCCTGAGGCCGTTCCCTCTCCTCCTGTCCCTGTTCCCTGGGAGCAGAGCCCGACCCCCCCGGCTGCCCCCTCCTGTCAGGGAGTTGTGCAGAGCCACAAGGGCCCCCCTGAGCTCCTTTTCTCCAGGCTGATCCCCTTTCCCAGCTCCCTCTGACTTGTGTGCTGGACAGCCTTGAACCCCAGCCGAGCAAGGCTGCACCAGACATGGGGCACAGGTGGGAAATATCAAAAGGTCCCCACAGAATTCTTTGCCCCCAGCACACAGAGTCTGGTCCATGCAGTCACATCCTGCTCCACAGGAAGAACTCAGCCTGCACCGAGCACTCCGAAGACTGGAACATGTGGAGGTTCCAGCAGCCTCACCCCAGACAGAGGTTCCCAGATGTGACAGCACCTCCTGCCCGTGCCAAACTTTGTGCTGACCGAACTTCTGAGCAGACCAAACACAGGGCTTGCCACCACAGTGGGAGATGGGTCTGATCCCCAGTAGGGTGCTGAGGAGGAGATGGGACCCTCTCCTGTTCACCTTCCCACTGCTGGGTGCTTTTCAGGGATGTGCATCCCAGTTTCTTCATTTCAGCTTCCCCTGAAAAGGCACCTGTGTTGTAGCTGCAGAACGTTTGTGCTTTCATGGATGATGGATATTGTTACGCCATGAGAACTTTGGGAGAAACAGGGAATTTCAGCTCAAACAACTTGTAATGCCAGAAAGATGGAAGCAAAGTCAAAGCTTCTATTTTATCAACTCTTATTTTATTCATTTATAAATACTGTTGTGTTTACAAGCATCATAGCTGTGAATATTATTCCCAAACTTTCAAACACATAATACTTATAATACTATATAACAACAACCAGTAAAACAAATCATTCATCTCAGGGTTTGAAAGGCCACTCAAAAGTTGCATAAAAATACATTCTCTCCCCATCTCATCAGCCAGTCCTGCTTCTCCAAGGAGTTTTATTTACAAAGAGCCATCACCAAACTTGCAGCCACAACAGGTGGGTTCACCCCAAGCAATTAAAATTAAGTCACCCCAAGCAATTGCTTAGAAAAAAAACCTCGTGTTCCCCAAGGGAGACCACATCTGGCAAATGCTATGGGTCCAAGAAGGATCAATTTTAAAACCTACTTGCTCCACACCCTGCCCCAAGCACAGGGTTTGAGGTGTCCTGTTCGTCACCTCCTCAGTGCACTGGTTATGTCAGGCATGAAGTGAGACAAAAATCATCCATTCTCAAGAATTTGGTTTGCAGTTGTGCCGTCACGACGAGACGCTCACAGCTTTGGCTGATCAGGGACGCTGGGCTGTGGGGGCCCAGGGCTCGGGAGAATCTAGTGCTAAGCAGACACTTCAGCTAAAGTGGTTTGGCCTTGCAAGGTGCCACTCAGAAGAATGAGCTTCCCACAGCCTTCCCACTCTGCTCCTTAGGAAGAAGCGCAGCGAGTGTCCTGGTAGGAAGGGGCAAAACATCGGTGCAGGATGGATTTGTCAGATTGGGTTGAACCCTCTCCCTAAAACAGACACCAGGCTTCTTCCTGCTGCCAGGACCCCGCCTGTGAGAAGAACAGGATCTGTGTTCTGAACTCTCCTCCTCATCCTGCCGGGATGCGCGGCCTGAGGCGCTGGCCCAGCACCCGCCCAGCTGGGGAGCGTCTCCTCCTCCACGCGGCACAGAAGGGACCGGGCTCCTGATCCCCTGATCTCCTGACCAGAGCCAGAGCCCGAGGCTGAAGCGAGGAGCAGGTCACCAAGAGAGAAAACATCAAGAACGGCAGAAGTACTCACATAAAGAGTGCACCAAGAGGGAAGGGCGTGCAGGGGAAGCATTGACTGGATCTCAAGACTTAAAGCTGTTAAATGGAGCAGGGTTAAAATCAAGGAATATAAAAAGGATGCCTGGCTTAGGCAGTGCTCTGCAGAAACCCTGATGCCTTTACTAGCTTTGGTCTCTTCCTCCCAAAGCTCAGCAGCAGAGGAAGGGCCTCAGTGTACCAGGAGAAACCATGCCTCAGCTGCACAAATGGCTCCACCAGCTGAAGAGCAACTTGTGGTCGGAGCTGCCTGGGGAAGACTGGCAGCTCCAGGAAGAGCAAGAGAGGTGGAAACAGGCAGGACAGGGAGGGGAAGGGGGAAAAATGGAGAATTAGGGAAAAAAAAAAAAAACAACAAAGGGAAAAAACCCCAGAGAGAGGAAAATAAAGATGCTTTCTGAGGCAATAACCAGCAAAAGGTTCAAAAAAGCCCAGGACTGCCCAATAGAGAGAAGTTTTACCCTGTTGAGCAGGCTCAAGTATTCTGCTCACGTTCAAGTATCTCATCTCTCTGACAGTGGAGAGTCTCCCCAGCCAGAGCCAGCAGAGCTGCTTGGGAACATGGCAGAGCTGCTCCATGGCCACCTCCACGTTCAGTGACCAAGAACTGCTGCCCTTGGCCGGACAGCGTCTGGGGAGTCCAAGGACAAAGGGAATGAAGGGACAAATATGGAAGGATGTAGATGGGAGAGTGTTTGAGATACAGCAAGACGTCTCTGAGAGGGAAGGTAATGTTTGAGAGGAGTCTGTTAAGGGGAGGCTCAACAGACCTGGTGATGTCCCACAGCATGGAGAGAGGAGCCAATGTCTAAATGCCCACAGAGCGAACAATTCCAAACTGTTCAGAGTGCATGTAACATTGAAGGGGAGTATTTCTGGAGGTTTCCTTCAAGGTCAAGGCTCATCACAAGTTTTTGACAGGTTAGAAGACTTTCATCATGGTAATTCAGTTACCAGCAGCTCCTTGTCCCTCTGACACTGGCACACCTTGACCTTTCCACGGTGTGTGGGACAGGATGTCTCCAGACCTTCTGTCTCTACAAATCCCACTGCAAATCAAAGCAGGGGTACCCGAATTACCAGACCAGACTCCGCTATGGGGCTCTGCCTTCAGGGAGGCAGCAGGAGAATGTCCCAGACGGCTGTTGGGAAGGGGAGGCTGGTTTCTGGCGTGGGCACAGCTCCCTGCAAGGTGATTCACACTCACACACAGGTGAGAGCAGCAAAGGGTCTGTAGGGGTTCAAGTTTATCCTTCAGAAAGCTTGGCAAGTGCCTGTGATATATCCTGTCCCAAGGAACAGGAGGCCAGGTGGCAACTGGATGCTACCAACCAGAGACAGGAGCCCTGGAAGGACACAACGTGACACAGGATCACCCAGGCTGTGGGGGAAACAGAGGGTGAGGGATAAGGGTCTGACACTGAGTGTCAGCACTGATGTTACTGAACAGGTTCAAAATCTTATCTGAAATAAAAGACTAAGTCTACTGGGGCAAGAGGAGAAGGTCTCTGCAAAACAGCTCATCAGCCTGTGACAGACATGAGCTCTGGTGGCTTCCACAGCACCACATTTAACCAGAGTCCCACACCTCATGGGCTGATGTGCCTCCTCAGAGTCCCAGCCCGTGTTCACGTTTCCCACCTGTAAAGGGCTCGGATATGCTGGATTAGTTCTTCAGATGTCACTTTTTACAGTAGGAGCTTCCCACTCCAGGTCAGAGTCCAAAACCAAATACTGAGCTTCTGGAAGAAATTTTGGCAGCTCAAACCCAGTCCTCACATTTCTCCCTTGAATAAAATGTCCGACATACCACAACATGCATAAATTAAAGAAAATAAAATGGCAGGGGGTGTTTTGGGGGGAAACAGGGGTAGAAAGGGAATGTACAGCAAAGGGCAGGGCAAGGCAGGTGTGACATTGATCCCACGGCTGAAACGCTTGCTGTACGTGACGGGAAGGAAAGGGGGTAGGGCTCGGTGGTGGGGTTGGCAGCTGGTGTAGGACACCCCTCCTTGTCCTGCCTTTGCTCAGGATTCCTATTTGGAGAGTTTGCTGATGACACGAATGAGGGCTCCGTTCTCATCCTTCAGCCTTTGGTTGTCCGACTTCAGCTCTGTCAAAATCTGCAGAGAGACAAAGACAAGGTGGGATCAGAGGGGCTCGGGGGGCCAGAGGGGACGCTGCATCCCCTCCAGCCAGCACACTTCCGTGGCTCTGCAGCATCTCCAGAGCCTTCACAAGCTGGCTGCCAGGCGTGAGGGGTGAGAGGGGCCTCGAGCACAGCGCTGAGCCAGGGAGCCCCGAGCCACGGAGCCCCTGCTGCGAAGCAAGGCCACAGCCCCAGCAGCAGGTCAGGACCAGGCTGGCATGGCAGGAACCATTTCTGAGCTGTTTCATCCCAAACCTGTGCCCAGAGGCTAAATACAGCTCAGCAGACAACAATAAAGCTGGTTTTTCGGATTTGCTTTTTCCATTTTGCCAGGCCTAGAGGGGAAACCAAAGGTCTGGAATCTTCTTTTAGAACTGGACCTTGCCAAATCTCTTTAGAATACCCCCAGATCTCCTTGGGACCCCACAGATGTGTAATACAGTCTCAAAGCATTGAGGCCAGAGCACTGGTAGAACACACTGACACTGGAGGTACCTCCTGGGTGCTCAACTGAGGTTGCAACACAGACAAAAGCCCAAGCACTTTGGAAATAGAGAAGAAATAGCTTCAACACAACGCTTCCAGCATTTCCCACTGCCATAAACCCCGCTGACTTCCCGTGCTCTCCATGCTGCAGTGAGTGACCTTCAGGACTGTTCCCAGCTGCTGGGCACCAGAAGGAGACCCCTTGCTCCTGTCTGGGGTGTGACACACAAGGGGTCACTCCCACCACAGGTGCCAGCAGATCACAGGGTGACCAGCCCCAAGCCTGCAGGAACACCCAGGGCAGAGGGGGCACACACATGGTACCCGTATCAGCTCGGCCACGACTTCTCTCTGCTAAGGTGCATCTTGGAGGAATCCCCTCAAATCAAAAATCTGCACTAAATCTTCTCCCTCCTCCTAACCTGGTGTTCCAGCTTTGACCACAATGTTCTGCCCCCCTCCACCTGCAGTCCCTTCATGATCACCACGTCTGAGTGTGGCAGCTCCGGGGGCAGTACCAGCTCCCACCAGAGCAATTCCCTTCTTCCATGGCTGGGCCAAGCCATGGTGGCCCCAACATACCCAACTCCATCCCTGTGGGCACTGGTGGTGGATGCTTCAAGTGGGAGGTTTTGCCAGAGGGAGGAGGTGCTGCATGGTGGGACAGTTGTGGAAAAGGTAAATCCATGTGCTGGGCTGGCCAGAGCTCCAGCCAGTGATGCTGAATGTGCCTCCCTGGACCCAGTGCTGCTGTGACAGGTGCATCACCGTGGCTGGGCTGTCACCAGAACAGCACTCATGGCTCCTTGTGCCACTTCTCATGGCCAAAGAAGAGGCACCACTATCACCAAAGCCATCAGGAGCTCAGAGACACAGCAGAGCCTTTGATGTCTCTGCACTCCTCTGTTTCCTCCTGAGCTTCACCTGCCACCCACACTGGTGCCTCCCAGTGCCCTGCAAGAGCCCCACCACCCAGCGGGGGCTGCGGATGGACAGTGCCTGTCAGGCCCCTGTCACTGCTTGTGTGGCTCTGCAGTGCCCACTGCTGTGGTAAGGGGTGTATGAAGTCCTGACACTCGCTTTGGTAGAGAGAATCTGTCACAGGTTCCCAGAAATGATGCCAGAGACAACCACTCCAGTCCCAGGGCTCAGCTGGAGCCTCACACGGGGGCTTTGTGCAACCTGTGCCATTTATTTGAAAATGCAGGAGTGTTTCCTGGTCATAACCTGGCTCCACCAGTGCCCAGTGAGGCTTCCTGAAAGCCACACATCAGCCTTACACCATGAGCCCGTGAGCCCAGGGCGTTCCTCCCTTTGAAGCCTCAAGTCAGGTGAAATGAACCCCACGGGAACAGCCTGGAAAGGCTGGGAGTTCCCAGCAGCTTTATGGATGTCTCACAGGAATGGTGAGCAGGGATGGGCCCAGCCGCAGGGAGTGGTGGGGTTGACCAGGATGCAGCGTGGGTGTAAGCTGAGTTTGGGCTGGAGGCTGCTGAGAGCAGCAGGGCAGTGTGTTGCCCGTGACACTGGAGAGCACGGCTCCTCAGAAATAAGGTGGATTTGGGAAAATGAGAGTCCCTGAAAAGCACTGCTGCCAGAGCATGGGACATCTGGCAGAGCTTAAACCAGTGACATCACTGTACAGCTGTGATGCCCACAGACACCGCTGAGGCAGAATTTACACATACCAGCAACATCCTGTGTTAGACCTACAACCAGAGGTGAAAATAAATCAGCAGAGCTCAGACCATGGCTCCCCCCCAGCTCAGGCACTGGCAGGGAACTGCAAACCTGTAAGTGAGGAGGGGAGGATGAGCCTCAGCCAGACAGAGCAGAGGGGGGTGGAAGGGAAGTGGTAACATGGGCACATCCTGGGAGGAGGAGAGAGGTGACCTGCAGGTTGTGAAACTTCAGTTCTTTGAGTCTGGAAATCATTTTGCCCAGTTTTCCCTCTCAGATCTCAAAGCATGTGGGGAAGGAGAATGACTTAAGCTCATGGTTTATAAGAAATGAGGCAGGGTCAGGCTGGAGGATACTTCCACAGATTAAAACCAGAAAGGCTGTGAGATCATTTCACCTGACCATCTGCACAATCCAGGGCACACAACATGACACCCAACTCTCCCAGCCCTTGTGACACACATGTGGGCTTGAGCTGAGACTCCTGGAAAGGGGAAGCCACAATTCCCCTGATTAGTTTGTTTCTATGATTAATCAGCCTTGATATAATTTGTGTGCTAAGAATAGGTTTTTTTATTCTGTGGTGCCACTTCAGCCCACAAGAGCAGACAACTTCTGTGTCTGAAGGGATATGAATATCCCTACTAACCTGCAAAGGACAGGTAGGGCCCCAAGAAAGGAGCATTTACAGCTTTATTTTAGCACTGAACCAATGAAGTAGCGGGAAGGGATGTAATTTAACTGTGTGATGTGTGAGGGCAAAGCTTAGGGAAGACTCATCCTCGGGTTTCAAACATTAATTGTCCTGCACTGGATTTAAAACAGCAGATGAAAACTCAGAGTGCTCCTGGTCTGGCTCCTGCTGCATCCCCCACCCTGTGCCAGCCCATGGGAGGCAGGGGGGTGCCGAGCCTGTGGACTCAGACTCAAAATTTTCAGTTTAAAATAAGGAAAGGAGCTTGTCCTTTTTGTTCAAGTGACCAAGAAAACCTGCTGAGGACAGCCCAGTTTGTAGATTTTCTAAAAATACCCTTTCTGTCTAAAATGTTAGTTTTTCACAACATCCCTGAAAATTTCTGACATTGTTCATCCTGACTTTGGATAATCTGATTTGCTGAGTGCCAGCTTCTCCCTGAACTAAGTCAAATTAAAAAAGAATTCTATAATAAGCAGACATGTAGCATAAACCACCTACTTTTAAGTGGCTGAGGCCAGGTTTGGGGCTTGGAACAACCTGGTCTGGTGGAAGGTGTCCCTGCCCATGGCAGGGGTGGAGTGAGATGAGCTTTAACTCCCCTTCCAAGCCAAACCATTCTGTTGGTCTGTTTCAAGGCAAAAGTATCAGGCAAGGAGCTGCTGGCACTGCCAAGTCACCCCAAAGCCATTCCCCAGTGCTAAGCTGGCAAGGGCAGCAGCATCTGCCAAGCAGAGCGAGAGTCAGCAGGGAGAGCAGAGCTCCAGCAAAGCCCTGCCGTGGCAGCAGCACCATGCTCTTGGAACTCGCAGATCCTTTGCCACAAGCTTTTGAGCCACAAGCTTCACCAGACACCCTGGAGAGCAAGGAGGCAAGCGGGAAGAGACCTGCCTGGAGGAGTGGAAGAGGGAGGCAAGATGAGCCGGAGGGAAAGCAGCTACAGCTCCTCTGATTCCGAGGGCTTGGCGGGCAGAGAAAGTCTGGCTACGACCCGGGTCAGAGCCCTGTTCTCAGCCAGCAGCTGCTCATTCATCTGCCTCAGAGTGTGAATCTGTTTGAGCTGGTGGAGATTCTGCAGAGAGTGAGAGGAGTGGACAGAGAAATACAGAGAGAACATCATGGAAACGAATGGGCACAGAAATGGGAGTTTAGTCCAGAGGCAGTGAAAGAAAAAAAGAGAGTAGAAGAAATTAGTAGCAGTGAGTGCTGGATGGGGAAAGCCTGACAACACACCAAGGATATTTTAGGAATCAACCCTTTCTCCAGGGGCCCCCAAAGCTTTAAGAAAGGTCAAATACAGGGATTTCCCACTACAAAGCAGGATTATATTCTAGTTTACCCAGACAGCCCTGGCACTTGGGAACTGCTGTGAGACCTATCACCAGTGACTTACCACCTACATGGGCTCTGAAAGCACTGCTGGGAATGGAGAATTTCTCTATAACTCCTTTTCTTCATGTGTCTCTAAAAGCCAAAGCAGCTGTGTGGAGCAAAGAGCAATCAGAGAGATTGCTCTCCCAGATTCCTGGGAGAACCTGAAGGCACAGACTGAAGCACCTGAAAGTGTCACTGTCCCACAGCAGATCACTGAGACAGGTACTGTGTCTGCTTGTGTCCCTCATCCCTGAGTGATGCTCCTGGGTCTGCCCGGGCTCAGTCCTGCCCAAATCTCTGGGGTTTGAGGGGGTTTCTCATCCCTGCCCAGATTCAACTCTTCTCTGTCATGGGGCTCAATTTATCTCTGACCTCCAGAGGGGACAAGTCTGAACCTTAAACTGTTTTAGGAAGAGGAGTCTGAATGAGATCATATCCCACAGTGGGGATGTGCCAGGAGGGCATTCCTGGAGACAATGGGAAGCACAGGACAGGGCAGAGATCGAGCCCCATGCTGGGGCTTGCACAGGAACAAACTGGGCACGGGTGCAAACTGGGCACGGGTGCAAACTGGGGCTTGCACAGGAACAAACTGGACACGGGTACAAACTGGGCACGGGTGCAAACTGGGGCTTGCACAGGAACAAACTGGGCACAGGTACAAACTGGGCACAGGTGCAAACTGGGGCTTGCACAAGTACAAACTGGGCACAGGTACAAACTGGAGATGGGTACAAACTGGGGCTTGCACAGGTACAGCAGCAGTGGGAGGCAGGGAACAGAAAAGCCATGAGGAAGCAGAACAGGGAAATGGTACAGGCCATGCAGACATCCCAGTGCCACAAGGATGACACTGCTCCCAGTAATGCCGAAGTGAATTCATGTGCTGGACATTTACTCCACTGCAGGTGCCAGGAGATGCCAAGAGCTGCAGAGCTGCTTCCTGAGTGGCATCCCTGTCCCTCCTTCCTTCTGAGAAGTCAGGCAGCTGGGCCACAAGAACAAGAACCCCTCCTGAGCAAGAATCCATCCTGCATGATGGAGGGAGCCCCAACACTGGGCAGGGGCAGGCAGGAAACATCCACAAGAGCTTTAAGTTCAAGTGACAAAATCCCAGTCCCAAACCAAAGCAGTCCCACAAAGCACCATATTCCTCCCCATGTCCTCTTACTTGTGATCTCGCAGTGGCAGAAGACAGAGGGAAGGATCTATGGGGAAGGGGGTTCCTTTCTGCCATTTAATTAGCAGAAAGCACTCCAAAGGGAGGTGCCATCTGTCCTGAACAAGGAGCACTATGAATAAATCTACTGTGCCACAAAGACAATGACCGCCCACCCAACCTGCACTACTCAGGTGTCCCAGAGAAGCTGTGGCTGTCCCATCCCTGGCAGTGTCCAAGGCCAGGTTGGACAGGGCTTGGAGCAGCCTGGGATAGTGGAAGGTATCTCTGCCCATGGCAGGGGGTGGAATGAGGAGGGCACCTTCCAACCCAAACCAGTCTGGGATTCTGTGATGACCCAGAGCTGGCTGCAGCTGGCAAGGAACCTGCTGCATCCCAGGACATTCTGTCCAAGCGCTCGTTCCTGTACAAGACTGAAGTACTTTGTACACCCCCCAATCATCAGCTCCATTCTTAGCTGCCCAAAAGCACTACCTTTACTCTCCATGAAGGAATGAAGACACCTCTTTGAAAAGCTTTGCAAAACCAAGGGAAGCACGGTAGGAGGGCAGGGAGCCAGCAAAGGATGGGGTTTGAACCCCTGAGATCATCAAACTGCTCCTTGGACACACCAACGCAATTCTGACACTGGATAAATCAACAGATCCCAAGACAGAGCTACAGCCAACAAACTGCAGGAAAGATGCAGTGACACCTCAGCAGCGAGATCCCTGCTCACTATATCCCATCCATCCATCCATCCATCCATCCATCCATCCATCCATCCATCCATCCATCCATCCATCCATCCATCCATCCCTTCACCCGCCCAAGCTTTGCTGGCTGCCCCTGCACTCAGTGAGGACAGATGGACATGGCACGGCTGTCCTGTGACACATCACACCAGGAGCTGCTGGAAGATGGCTGTACTGGAATAGTCACTACTTCTGATGGTGCCAAGAACGGTTGAGGACACTTGGTCTGTTCACCCTGCAGAAGAGGAGCCCGAGGTCAGACCTCACCAAGGGGCAGCTCCAATCTCTGCTCTCTGTGACAGGAACAGGAGCCAGGGAAGGGCTGGAGCTGTGTCAGGGGAGGCTCAGGCTGGAGATCAGGGAAAGGTTCTTCCCCCAGAGGGTGCTGGGGCACTGCCCAGGCTCCCCAGGGAATGGTCACAGCCCCAAGGCTGCCAGAGCTCCAGGAGCATTTGGACAAGGCTCTCCGGGATGCCCAGGGTGGGATTGTTGGGGTGTCCTGTGCAGGGCCAGGGGTTGGACTGTGGGTCCCTTTCAATTCAGGATATTCCATGATTTTATGATACACAGATAAATAATGATCCTCTGTTTTATCACAGGGCTCACAGCTGGCAGAAAGCATCTAACATATATAGTAGGAGCATCTTGCTACGAGAGGTGAAAAGGACTGTGATCATTTCAGAGACCACCTTTGTTCTTCCACACCAGCACGGCATGGAACCTCAGCATGGTCCCATCAGCTGCTGCTCAGCCTCCACACGCTGCACAGCCCACAGAAGGGATAATTTATGTAAAAACCTGTGTGTGCTGCAGGTAGGCCAGGCTCCTGTTTATGCACCAAATCCAGCAAAGGCTGAGAAGCTGGGACTGAAGCCAAGGGCAAAGAGCAGGATCTGGACGATACCGCTGTGATTGCTTATCACTCTGCTTGATACTTGGCTTAGCAAAAGCAGGTTTCTCAGTTCTCTGTACCTGCCTTCAATTAATGGATTTTGTGCCTGCAACACTAAATAAAAACGCCCAGAGCCTGCACGATGGCTGAGGCCAGGAGCTGCAGCACTGCCATGGAATACAGGAGCTTCTGTGACCTTCAAGAACAATTGCTGTGTTAAGTTGGGACCTCGGGCACTTGGCATTGAATTCAGCTCAGTGCAAATGCTAATTTTCTTTCTCCTGCCTCAGCCAAGGATCTGGATCTCCAGTCAAATTGTGCAGTCACTTAAGGAGATGCTGCACTGTTCTGTCACCTTTGCAAGAGCAGGTCTGAGAAGCAGCTCTGGGGAACAGCTCTGCCAGCAAGGTTCTTGAGGTTACCAAGCCTGTCTTGCTCCTCTTCACTCCTCTATGGCTTTGGTAGCAGGGGTCACACTCCAGACAGGAACAAAGCTCATTCCCTCAAACACAGCCTGAAGTACAAAGATTTCTGTCACCTCTGCCTCCTCTTCCTCAGAAGTCAGCTCCAAGGAGAGGACAGCCCTGGCCAGGACCTGACGTGCACAACTGGACACAGACACCCCCCGATCCAACAGGGGGACGTGAGTCTTGCTGGATCCAAAGACTAGTGGGAAGAATTCCCAAGAATAACCTGTGACCTCATCACCTGACAGGTTTGGTGGTTTCCACTTGCTGCTCTCCACATTAAAGGAAATTGGTGGATTTGCATTTTCCTTCACAATTCCTTACTTATTCCTTCTGACTCTGCACAACAGCTGCTCAGGTAGCACAAGGAGCAAGAATGGAAGTCCAACTAGAATTAATAGATTCTTTCCTGGCTCAACTCCCACACTAGGGACTAACAGGGATGCTCTGCAGAGGTTATCTCACTCCAGGCAAACACAGCAGGGCTGACTGTCCCACTTCAAGGCATGATGAAAGTGGACACGAGTTTCCTTTTGGAAAGGTCCAATTCAGTGCTTCTTTCTTCAGAGATTTTATACTCCTTTTTTTTGAGTGACTGTCAAACAAGACATGTCACAGTGCCCTCAGGTACTCACCACATGCTTGATGTTTTGCAAAAACTACTGAAAATGTAGTAGCACCTCAGAAGAGAGATTTTCCAGTTTCTTGTCTATTTGTTCTACTAACAAAAGGCCGCTTTGGTTGTTTGATGCAGCAAGAACAGAGCAGAGAGCAGAGTCAGCACCACTCTTGAGGACCTGAAGCTCATTTTCAGCTGGACCACAGGTTCCTTCAGCTCATGTCTCTTTAGGCAGTGTGAGAACACATCCAACCTCCAGCAGTGCTTTGCCTTCTGCACCACTTTGGCTTCCATGGCTCTGTAGCTCCAGGCTACCCGAACTGGAGGCGCTCTGGCTGTGTCCAGCAGTCCCTACGGGCACCTTCCCTCATTAACTGCTTTCCAGAGCAGTATGTTTCCAAACTGAGGCCACTAGAGGCCACCACCTTGTCTTCTTACTCCATGGGCTGAAGTTGAAGGTTTGCAGTGATCTGCAGAGCTGAAGGACCATCACAAACTGCTCATGCCTGTATTTCTCTTGGAAGACCACAATTCTGTAATTACAGGAAAGTCTCTGTGCAGTTAAAAGCTCCTACCTGCTCACTGAACAAAGGGTTTGGAATTTAGACATATTCAGTCCTTTCTCCTTGTCCTCCTGGCTCACACATCCACACTTACTTTCTCCTCTCTGAGAGAACAAGGGCCTTTACAGCAAGAATCCACCACATCACTGTGTTACTTACTGCAGCAGAAGATACAGCCCAAGCCAACGGTCCTTTCAAAGCTATGTACTTGGTAGAAACATGAAGTTTCAAATAGAAACAGAGTTGGAACCTCCTTCAGGGTGGCAGGAACTCATTTCCATCAGTGCGCGGCGCCAGGAGAGCTCTCAGGTGGGTCCCTCCTCCTGAGAGCAGCTTGGACCTGCTCATGTTCAAAGGGAAGGACAGCACGGGCAGAGCAAGGGGGACACTCATTCTGTGACCACGAGCAATGCAGCGCACCGTGACGCAGCGCTGCCCAGCCGGGGTGAGGCTCTGGGGGTGTGTGGGCAGCCCGGCGCTGCCTTGGCTCTGCAGGCTCCCCTCAGGCGCAGAACCATCCTCGAAGCCGCGGCACGGGTGCGAGAACGCGCCGGAGCACCGGTGGCCACGGCTCGTGACGGCAAGCCATGCTGCGCATCCCGTCAGGAAGCACATTCCTCTTTGCCGGAATTATCCCAGGCTGCCGTGGCCTCCCAGTGACATGCTTTGGGAAGGGAGTACAGGAGCACAACCACTCTGTGTTTCATCCTGGCCAGTGTGCGTGAGCTCAAAAGCCAGCTTTGTCTTCTTACCCATCCGGAGAGAACCTCAGCGGCTTAACTTGGGCTGCAGACTAGTCAGAGCACAGGGGGTCAGCACACTGGAACTCAGCGATGCCACAAAAGGTTAGTTTGGGAAGGCATTTAAGGAGAACAGCTTTCACCATTCTCGGATCAAACAGCAGAACAAATCAAACATAGGAGCAATCAGATGAATGAGAACAGGACAGTTTATTAGCGTTTCATGTATGGAGAACAGGGCTATTAAAGCAAGTTCTGACTGGAGAAAGGAAAATGAGATCCTTCTCATGGACACCTTTAACATCCTCCTCCTGGGTGACAATCCCCAAAGACATGAATACAAAGCATAAAAAATGGAATAGACACAGTGAAGATTATTTCTTACCTTCATTTCCTCCTCCATTTCAGAGAGTTTCCGCTCCAGGGCTCGCTTCTCCTGTTTACAAGGATTCATAACAAAGATGGTCACAAGGATTTAGAAGAAAAAATTACGGTGTATTTTCTTTTAAAGAAAAATAAGAGTCCTGTGTTTCTGTTGCAGCATTCCCTGAAGAGCATCCCAAAGCAAGGCAGAGGTTACAACCAGGAACTGATCAGATGGGACAGGGCAGCTGGCAAACCAGCAGGGATACGTGCTGGGCCTGTTTGGGCAGATCCCAAGCTCTATTCATACCCCTAATGAAATTATCCCCCATTTCCAGTGATCCCAGTTCTCAGGAGCTGCTGATGTAATGTGATTTTGAGCTCTGTAGGTCGGAAGCCACGGATTTATACTCCACTAAAGGTGGCAATGAGAAAAGTCACTGAGCCACTCAAATACGAAACAGAACAAGGAAATTCCCTGCCCGGAAATCCTGTTTCTTCCAGATAATCCAGGGCTGCAAAGCTGACTGCTTTTGGTGCATTTTGAGAAGTGACGATTAGACTCTGCCATGTGAGCAGCCTCATCTAAGCCTGTGCCAAGGAGAGGAGATCTGGACTCCTTCAGTGACTTTCCCAACAGAAGGGGCTCAAAATGCTCCAGGGACACGCCCTGAGAAGGGGGAAGTGGGAAACATGCATCAAGAACTGGATTTACACTCTCTGCCCTGCTCCTTTGCCCTATGCACAGAGCCATGAGGCCCAGAGAGCGAGGAAAAGGCAGCTTCTGAGTGTGCTGTGGATGAGTTCTGAGTCACCTTTTGCCCACAGCACGGTTCATCCAGGGATTCATCAGTGCAAAATGCATGAGCCATCCTGGAAACAGTTAATGTATCTTCACTGAGAACTGAGCTGGACACGTTTTTACTTTCTAACTCTCAGAATCCTGTATTTGTGGCTGTTGTGATCCTAATTCAACGGAAGTTATGCAGGATGTTGCCCTGACTTCAACAAGGCCAAGTTCAAGGTCCTGTCCCTGGGCTGGGGCAATCCTTGGTATCAACCCAGGCTGGGGGATGAAGGAAGTAGGAGCAGCCCTTCCAGGATTTTGCCTTGTTCTCCCACCACCCCAAAGCAGTCTTTATTTGTAAGGATCAAGAATGTTTTAAAGCATGATGGACCAACAGTCCCTCAGTGTGATACAGTCCGTTGGTCCGCAGCTGCTTAAAACCAAAGAGAGGAATCAGAACGAAGCTGATGTGCAAAGAGAGCAGCAGAGTCTCAGGCCCTGCAAAGGTCAGAACACAATTATCACTGTGCACTGCTCTTCAAGGCAAAAATATAACTTATCTTTTAATTAACGCTTCCCTTCTAGAAATGACTGCCCTGCACAGCAACAGGAGGCACAGGCTGTGACTCAGAAGAAAGCAGAGACACGTACCCTCTTCTCCATCTCCAGCATGCTGGACCGGTCAGAAGTTTTCTCCTGTTTCTGCTATGGAAATTAAAAATAGAAAGTGATTAAACCCGAGAGCACTCACAGGGTGCTGCAGAAAGGCCAAGACAGTCCACAGATGCTCTTGCTTGGGATGCAACAAGTCGATTTACAAAATGACTCGTTCGTTTCTGTCTCCTCTATGGCACCCTCCCTCCCAAGAACATCCTTCCAGAAGCTTCCCTCCCTTTCCCATCCTGGAACAAATGTTGGTTTGTCATGGCCAGTGCACAGTTTTTCCAGTCAGGACCTGGATTTTCCCTTACCTGGGCTGCTTTTTCCAACTTTGCTTTGATATCAGCCAGCTCAAGCTGGGCTTCTTGCAGCTTTGACTTCAGCTTCTGATTTTCAGACAGGGCGCTCTCGTATAACTGAAATGCAAAACAAGAGCTCAATTAACCAGGCTGCCCCTGGTTAATTAACCCCATCCTGCCACGCTGCTCTGAGCAGACACATGCCCTCAGCCCTGAGCTGAGGGGTTCACTTTGCTCCCACACATCAGGAGATGAGAAGGGAAAACAAAACCAACTTGGATGCTCTACTTATGTTTTCATAATTCATGAATAAGAAATAAGAAAACTGCTGCTGAATTTTGTAGGGAGTTTAAACACAGCCAAGAGGCAGAAAAAGAGATGGTTTTAATTTAGGTAATTCTTTACTCTCACAGGATGGTGAGGCCCTGGCACAGGTTGTCCAGAAAAGCTGTGGCTGCCCCATCCCTGGAAATGTCCAAGGCCAGGTTGGACGGGGCTTGGAGCAACCTGGGACAGTGGAAGGTGTCCCTGCCCATGCCAGGGGGTGGAATGGGATGAGCTTTAAGGTCCCTTCCAACCCAAACCACTGGATTCTTTGAAACAGAGAGAATGAAAATAAATGTCTTCCCTTTCTTCCAACTGATTCTTGGGGCCAGTTTCTGCAGCAACAGGCAGGTTCTGCAGTGTGTGCAGTTGATGCCTTAAGATTTTAGCTTCTATACTTTTCATATATTTGTAATCCTGAAATTCTTTAGTGTGTAACTCTAAACTCCATACATAGTGTTAGCTGCTGTTGTCCCATTTTGGTCAGACAAAACAATTCCTCTCTAGTCCTGAAACTCAAGGACACCTTACTGTACCAGGCCCCGAGAAACGTAAACAGAAGTGAGCGGGGGGGAGCAAACTTGGGGTAAATGACTTCATTACCTGAAGCTGTAATTGGAGGATTAACCCCCGATATGCAAATACACCAAACTTATAAAAGTATGGAAACCCCTGACTCTGTTGTCCATTTTTGGGTGTAGCCCCTGGGGGCTTTGACTGCCCTAAATGTACCTGAAGGCCCTTCAGTAAATACAACTGCTTTTTATTCTCTTAATTTTGTCTAGCCTCTGTTTTCAGGTAGTCCCAAAAAGGCATCACAGTGACAATAATACATTTAAAAAATCCTACTTTCTTATAGTCTCTGTTGCTCTCCTCCTCTGCCCGGCTGCTGAGGGCGGCGAGCCGGTTCTCCCTGCGGCTGTAGGCACTGGAGCGGCTGGAGGCACGGTCGCTGTAGGACGAGTCACTCGTGGTGGGGTTCGTAGCTGCTTCCAACCTGCAACAGGAGGAAGATCCAGCACTGTGGAGCTGTGGTAGCGTGGAACAGGCAGCACGGGGCCCAGCTGGCTGGGACTGGAGGCCGGGGCAGACGCGGCTGAGCCGGGGCTCTGGGGTCCGTGGGAGCACCCTCCGCTCGGCCCTGGGAACTGCTGCCCAAACCCGGCAGCCACCACCACTACAACAGCTGAGGAAAACCCCCAGGGTACCAGCCCAGCCCCCCATGGGCAGTGACTTCCCACGAACCTCTCACCTCCATGGTGGGAATGAGCTCTGTTTCTAAGAGGGCACTGAGGTAAATAATTTGGGGAGTGAAGAGTAGAAGCGAACTGGTGCCACAGCTGATCTCAGGAAAGGACCAAATAGCCAGTACCAGACTGGATTTGAAGCACAGGGAATCCTCAAAGCCATACAAAAACATGCTGCCAAAAAATATTACACAGAAAAAAAAAACAAAAAGAAGAAAATTCTTACCTGGAAAGTCTTTCATGCTGAAGGAAAAAAAAAAAAGAAAGAAAAAGGTAATTAATAATGAGAAGAATTAAAGGTTCAATTCAAAAGCTGCAGAGCTTCCAGGCACCAGCAACTTCCCACCGCAGATACCAGCACCCAGCTCATGCCAGGCTACACAAAGATTTCCCAGCCCAAAGTGGGAATCTCCAGTCTCTGCCTGAGTCTTCAACTGCTTCAGCTCCTCTGAAGCATTTATTTCGCTCACCTACGAAATCCTGAACCTTGCTGTTCAAAACGTCATTTCCAGAATTGAAATTCCTTCCCTGGAATCCAAACTAACCTACTGTTCCCCTTTTCCAGTGAAGTTATTCTTCCTGACTTCGATCACTGTGCTGTGTGTGATGTGGGTGAGGGGGATTAACAGACACAGGGATCTCCCAGAGTTTGTGCTGAACTTGAGAAAATCACAAACACTCTACTCTCCATGGGCAAGTACCTCCCCATGGAGAAAAGCTTCACCGTGGCACAGAGAGACACAACAGCAGCTGCAGGAGGGAGGGAGAAGACCCTTGCACCAGGGTGGCTGAAGCCTGCGTTGGGTTCTTCTTTCCCCATCAATATCCAAACCTCCCCGTGCTGTCCCCATGCTGCCTTTGGACATGGAGGGGCTGGAGCATGTCCACAGAAGAACAATGAAGCTGGGGAAGGGTCTGGAGCACCAGGAGCAACTGAGGGAGCTGGGGGAGCTCAGCCTGGAGAAAAGGAGGCTCAGGCGGGACCTTGTGGCTCTGCACAACTCCCTGACAGGAGGGGGCAGCCGGGGGGGTCGGGCTCTGCTCCCAGGGAACAAAGAACAGGACAAGAGGAAACAGCCTCAAGCTGTGCCAGGGGAGGTTCAGGTTAGGTGCATATTAGGGAAAATTTCTTCCTTTAAAGGGTGGTCAGGCCCTGGCACAGCTGCCCAGGGCAGCGGTAGAGCCACCATCCCTGGAAATGTTTAAAAAATGTGCAGATGTAACACCTGGGGACATGGTTCAGTGGTGAACATGGCAATGCTGGGGGAATGTTTGGGCTCAATGACCTTAGAGGGCTTTTCCAACTTACTAATTCCACGATTCTATGAATATCCTACAGAGGCTGGATGTGGTAAACCACCATTTCAATAAAGTCTGGATCGAACAGTTCCTTCCTACAGTTGCATAAATCCAGTGGTGACAGCATCACTGTCCCCAGGACATGCCATACTGACAGTCACCTCCTCCACGAGGTTTCTGTCTGACATTTACTCAAATTCCAGGTGCATTCCAACTCCTTATGGTCCCTTGAACTGGAAGTTCAAGCCTAATATTCCTCTGCTAGTTTATCAGTAGCATCATTGTTCTGAGTGAGCACAAACCTCCCACAGGCACTTCCAGCCAATTCCCTATGCACTTTTTAATAGAGTCAACACAAAGGACATCACAGAGCAGATGAGGGGTCAGGCTTTTAGTGCCCAGACATGCTCGTGCTGCTTGTGCTGTCAGCTACACCAGTAAATCCAGGGCTAACGCCTTGCTGGGAGGCAGATTTGCTGCCTGTCTGGCGCTCCAGTGCTTGAAGACCTCAGACCTCCTGCTCCAGCCTGGCACCCAGACAATGCCCCTAGTCCTGGGCAGGGATCTGGGAGTACACCCCATGGAGAGAGGAGGTAAGTCACCCATTACATGGAGGAGGAGGGTGGACAAGTGACCCAGCCACCTCTCCACTCAAAGCCAGAGGAGCACGGGGGCAGGTCCCAGAGCATCCCAGTGCCATGTGCCCGGCCCTGCCCGCCGCTTGCCAGGACATGGCCACCTATTACCTGCACCTGGCTACTGAGTTTTCAATTCATCCCACCCTAATGTGACCCTCATCTTGCATCCTGACTCAGGATGGGGGGTCCCCAGGGAGTCTGCAATGTGTGGGCTCTGCAGCACAGCCTCTGACACGCTGTACTGTGAGCTGACCAGCACCAGATAAATGAACCGCCGGGACCTGGCGCGTGGATGGGCCATTCACTCAGACAAAGCTGCTGCGTGCAGGGATCAAAAGGACAAGCAAACCCTGCTATGAATTAGCATGTTCTCCCTCCAGCTGTGCCCACAGGGCCACCTCAGCCAGGCTTCTGGCCAGGTCTAGTGCCAACCCCACCCTGCAGCTCCACCAAAGCTCCGGGAGGCCATCCTGGTGCAGGCAGGGGCCCTGAGCCACAGCAGTGGGTCCACCCTGGTATTATTTTACTTGCTCTAGTAAAATCTCTCTCCTCTGTTCATCTTACAGGAGAGAAACCTCCCAAGGAAGACAGAAGATGCATTTCCACCATGGCTAAGCCCTGCTGCATCTCCACAAGCCATGCTGGATGCTGTCTGGGAAGCATCTCATGCAACTCAATGACTGGCAGCCTGATGTCATGACAGGGACACAGCTCTCTTGTCCAGAAAGCTGTGGCTTGGGCCATGCTCTGTATGAAACCTAAAGGCAGCAGATTGGGACAGTTTCTGTACAGCTGCTCTCTGGCACAGGGCTGCTGTTAGAAAGACAGACCACAAATCCAACCACATCCTGGGCTCATGCAGGGCAGGGGAGGATTCTGCCCCTGTACCCCGCTCAGCTGCTGGAACAAGTCCAGAGGAGGCCACGGAGATGCTCCAAGGGCTGGAGTCCCTCTGCTCTGGAGCCAGGCTGGGAGAGCTGGGGGTGTTCACCTGGAGAAGAGAAGGTTCTGGGGATACCTTAGAGCCCCTTCCAGCGCCTAAAGGGGCTCCAGGAGAGCTGGAGAGGGACTTTGGACAAGGATCTGGAGTGACAGGACAAGGGGGAATGGTTTCCCACTGCCAGAGGGCAGGGTTGGATGGGATATTGGGAAGAAATTCTTCCACGTGAGGGTTGGGAGGTCCTGGCACAGGTTGCTCAGAGAAACTGGGCACATCTGCTCCATCCCTGGAGGTGTCCAAGGCCAGGTTGGACGGGGCTTGGAGCAACCTGGGTTAGTGGAAGGTGTCCCAGCCCATGGCAGGGGGTGGAGCTGGATGAGCTTTGATGGTCCCTTCCCACCCAAACCAGTCTGGGATTCTAGGATTCTACAAAGGATTTCCCATTTTCAGCCACACACGCTGATCTCTCCATGGTGCTTTGTTAGCTGAGCTTTCAACATTTGTTTCTTAAACCTCTCAGCAGCCTGACATCTCCTTTTGAATCCTGGCCCAATGACCCAACCTCCCCTGAAGAGCTGGAGAAGGGAATTACAGTGATTAACAAGGCTCTTGTTGGAAGTTATTTGTGCACTTTATGCTAATCCCCTTCAGTGATGACTTTTGCTACGATGACAAACAGCTGGGCAAGTAATCCACTCCTTAGCAAGCCTGAATTTACTTCAGCAAACGCACCTGCTAACGGATTTGAACAGTGCTGGGAAACACCATGTGGCTGGGCAAGGTGACATGGAAACCAGGCAATGAACCCAAGCAGGTCCTCGAGCCAGCCTGGGCGCTTGCAGCCAGAAGAAAAAGCACTTCTGTGCTTTTTTTCCTTCAAAGAAATGAGAATTTCCATATGCAGGGAGAGCAGGGGCATGCTTCCACAACCGAAGGGTGGGGTAAGAAAGGAATCACTTTAAACATACACAGCAAAAAAAGGGGGAAACCCCCCAGGTTTACTGTATTTACAACTTTCCTGTGATGGATACTGAGATGGGTTGGTTCAGACTGTGACTGTCTCTATGTGTTTATAGAGAAGCAAAGTGCCAGATGAGAGGGGAGGACCCACATCATTCCTGCTGCTGCCAGCACTGAGCAGAGCTACCCTGCAGTAAGCTGGAATCATGGAATCACAGCACCATTAAGGTTGGAAAAGCCCTCTAAGAGAAGAACAATGAAGCTGGGGAAGGGGCTGGAGCACCAGGAGCAGCTGAGGGAGCTGGGAAAGGGGCTCAGCCTGGAGAAAAGGAGGCTCAGGTGGGACCTTCTGGCTCTGCACAACTCCCTGACAGGAGGGGGCAGCCGGGGGGGGGGTCGGGCTCTGCTGCCAGGGAACAGGGACAGGACAAAAGGAAACGGCCTCAAGCTGCACCAGGGGAGGTTCAGGTTGGATTGGGAAAAATTCCTTCCCTGAAGGGGTGGTCAGGCCCTGGCACAGCCACCCAGGGCAGTGGTGGAGTCACCATCCCTGGAAGTGTTTAAAAAACCTGTGGATGTGGCACTTGGGAGAGGGGCTAATGGTGAACATGGCAGTGCTGGGGGAACAGTTGGACTCAATGATCTTAGGGGGCTTTTCCAACCTCAGTGACTCTGTGATTCCATGATTCTATGAAGCACTGGAGTAGGTGCTTAACTGAGACATCCCTCCCATTTGTTCAAAGAGAGACAAACATCTTCAGAGGCCACTGGGATGCCACACTGCAGACAGTTTCAGCACAAAACAGCTTCTTTCCAGCTCAGTTCTGCCCTGTGTTTGACCATGGCACCATTGGAACCCTCTCCATGTGCTTCCAGCTGCACCTGCTCCAGCAGCGCAGCCCCCGCTGGCCCTGCCCGCACTGCCCCATCCTCTCCAACAGCCACCAAACGTTCACTGGAATTCCAGCAGCACTGGCTGACTCCCTGCACTGCCCATGGAAGCGAGGAAGGAGGTTGTTTGCTCAGAGATGCCAGCCCAGAGCTGGAAATTCCAAGGTCAGAGTGAGAAGGTAAAGGACAAAACTCTCCTTCCTTTTGCTGGGAAGAGAAGTTGGGAATGAACAGAGGGAATGAAGAGCTGAGGCATCACCTGTGCTGCCTCATTGAGCTGGTACGAGAAGGGTCTTTTCCTTCCTGACTTTCCTGAAGGAAACTTTTAGGGTTTGGAAGGGGATGCTGAGAAACTGCTGTATCCACTCCAGTCATCATCAACAAATGCACTGGAGGCTTTTTTCTTCCCCTGGTAAATTTGGAGCAGCACTGCAGTTTTGCCCAGATTCCTTTATTTCCCTTGGGATCAAAATTCAACTAGAAACATCAAGAGCCAGGGAAGCATCAAGTTGTGAAATTATCCTTCCATAATCTAAACAGGGTCAGAGCACTGCAGGGGTTGGGCTGGGGGGAACCTGTGGGGTGGAGGTGGCTGTCCTGATTCGGAATCCAGCACGGCAGCCGAGCTGAGCCCCGGCGCTGCTGCCCACACACCCACGGGGGTGACTTCCAAAGGAAAACTAAAAAGCACAGAGCACTTGCAGCCTTGCTCACAAGCTTCTGGTAATCCTCAGCTCTTAGAGCTCTCACCAGAGAGATCCCATCACCTTCCCTCCCATCCATCTCACAGTGGGCAGCACATCCAGGTAGTGCTGGGGTGGTGGAGGACACTGAAGGGGTTCAGCCCATTTTGCCAGCTCAGAGGTGATCCAGCCCAGGTGGGCTGGAAAAACATCAGGATCTGAGATGGGACCCAGGAAAAAGGGCAAAGAGCACTACAGATTCATGGAATCACAGGATGGTTAGGGTTGGAGGGGACTTTCAAAGCTCATCCAGTTCTACCCCCTGCATGGGCAGGGACACCTTCCACTAGCCCAGGTTGCTCCAAGCCCCATCCAGCCTGGCCTTGGACACTTCCAGAGATTCTCAGGGTGCTGACATTGTCAGTCTCAGGGAAAAGGCACAGCTGGGTACTGGCTCCACCTACCCAGAGTGGTGGGATGCTGCCTTGTGCCAGGAAGACCATCCAGGACTGATTTTAAAAAAGTACTTGGACTGTGGAGGGCAGGAGCCTTCCCTTAAAAACTCAGAAAACTTTGCAGCTGTTGGGAGCTCAGTGATGGATAATTAAAACCAAATTCCTCATGGAAGGTTTCAATAAAATGCAGCCCTGAACTGCAGTGCCAAAAGGGGGATTGGCCGCTGCTCTTGCCAAGGCAGAAACTGCCCTAATTGCTTCCAGTTGCATTCTGTGGCTGAGGCTGGAGCCAGTGAAGGCACAATTCCCTACTTACATTTTTTTCAAGGGAAAAAAAAAACAAGGAAAAAAAGAGAAAAAATTAGATGTTTTGGGAACATTTTATGCTTCTTTATCTCCAACTGGCCAATCTCAAGACACTGATAAAAGAGTGTACACCATTTTAAGAGAGTTGTCAAGGAATTTATTTTGGTGTATTATGTCTCAGAAATCCTGATCAATGCCTATGATTAATTAACCACCATGTAATGAGACCCAGGGGCACAGCTCCAGCTCTGCCCTCCTTTAAGCAATGGGGGAAGTTTTAGAAACCCCTCAAATTTTATTCTTGTGCTGGCAAATATCCTCTTCTTGAGCCATGTTTATTTTAGAAATCAAATGTAAAATAAAGCCAGCTGGTTTTGTGCTCTTTCCCCTTTAGAAGCAAAAGCCACTATGTTCCTGCAGTTACACAGCTCGGCTGCTCCTGCATGAGCTCCAGCATTGGGCCAGGCTGATGTGTGTTCCAGAGGACAACCTCCCCCTCTTAGGAGCATGGAATGTCCTGACCTGGAAGGGATCCATGAGGGTCGAGCCCACCTCCTGGCCCTGCACAGACACCCCAACAATCCCACCCTGGGCATCCCTGAGAGCCTTGTCCAAACGCTCCTGGAGCTCTGGCAGCCTTGGGGCCGTGCCCATTCATTCCCTGGGGAGCCTGGGCAGTGCCCCAGCGGCCTCTGGGGGAAGAACCTTTCCCTGATCTCCAGCCTGAGCCTCCCCTGACACAGCTCCAGCCCTTCACTGGGTCCTGTCCCTGTCACAGAGAGCAGAGAATGGAGCTGCCCCTTGGTGAGGTCTGACCTCAGGCTCCTCTTCTGCAGGGTGAACAGACCAAGTGCCCTCAGCTGCTCCTCGTGTGGCCCATCCAGACCCTTCTCTATTTCCATGTCCCTCCTTTGGACACTCTCCACTAGCTTCAGATCTTCTTATACTGAGGTGCCCAAAACTGCCCCCCAGACTTGAGGCGAGGCCACGCCAGGGCAGAGCAGGGCGCTGCTGAGGGCAGGAATCCTCAAGGAGCCGGCGCAGCCAGAGATGAGCTGGAAGGAAGAAAAGCCTGGAGGAGGCTGCCTGGGACACCTCAGACCATCCCCAGTGGTACAATTCAGGTCGGTGTTCCCCTCCAGATGCATTTATCATTCCAGTCAGGAACGGCTGGGATCAAGTTTAGTTTTTCAGTGGGTACAGAATAATTCGAAGGTCTGGCTGAACTCTGCTTTTGAGAGTTATTTCGAGGTCATTGCCTCCCTCAGAATGCTGCTCCGCTGACCTGAGAGCTGTGGTTTGTGCAGCATCCCCTTAGCTCCACTGGCATGATGGATGTGCTGCTTCCAGCTTGAGCCTGCAATTGTGCAAATGCAAGGATTCCAAAATCCCGTGGATATGATAAATAATCCAGTGCAGCCAAACCACCTCCATGTAACCTCCAACTCCCCAAAGCCTGATGCAAAATATGTTTTCTCAAACTATAAATCAATAAACTTTGCTTAAGAAAAGCTGCTATTACTGAAGCATAATATTAAAAGCTTCTCCAAGATGGAATACTGACTTTGGCAGCTGGCTGCAGCAGATCCCGTCGTTTTCAGTACAAACAGCACGTATTTAATCAGAAACAAACACCCAGGGCTGTGAGGGACTGATGGCCACATCTGCCATCCCAAACAAGCTACAGTCGGATGCTGGTCTGTGCCATGTGTGCCATGGCCAGCCTGTGGCTCACTGCTCCAAAACCCTCCCATGGCCCATGGGCTTTCCAGCAGCTGCAGTTTATTCCCATTGTCTCTTGGGGATAAAACGCGCCATGTAAAACATCAGGCTGGATAGTATTTTAATTTAGGAACAGCCATAATTCTGAAACTCAGGGTTTGTTGCTCGTTTTTCCTTCTTTTCTAAGGGATCAAATTTTATTGGTGAAAAATTTAATTTTGCAAAGCGACGTGATCTTAGACAAAACGCTCCAGACATGAGGAAATAAAAACTGAGCGGCCAAGTGACATGAGAGGAAAAGATTTCTGCTCCTAAATTTCTTCCAGATGAGAACGCCATAGGTCTGCAGGAACCCCTTCCCTGCCCTGTGAAAGCTCTGGCAGGATGTTCTCAGGTGTTTCATCAGGGACTTAAATACTTTTTGAGCCACCAGGGAGGGTGAGAGCTGCCAACAGCCAACCCGGCAACTTTTCAGTGCGAAGTTCACTCCAAAATCCAGTGAACACCTCCTGAGCCAGCAGCCACACTCCCACAACAGCACTGTGGGCAAAAGCAGCACATGGCAGCGAGGCTGCAATCATGGAATCACAGAACTGTGAAGGCTGGGAAAGCCCTCTGAGACCATAAAGCCCAAATGTTACCCTGCCACGCTCCCCACTAATTCATGTCCCCAGGTGCAATATTCCAGGTGCCATATCCCCATGTTTTGAACACTTCCAGGGATGGTGAATCCAACTCTGCCCTGGGCAGCCTGAGCCAGTGCCTGACCACGTTGTCAGGGAAGAAGTTTTCCCCAGTATCCAACCTGAACCTTCCCTGGGGCAACTTGAGGCCATTTCCCCCTGTCCTGTTGCTTGTTACCTGGGAGAAGAGAATGATCCCCACCCAGCAGTGCTGGGTTAATGCTTGGACTCAGTGATCTTAGAGGGCTTTTCCAACCCTAATGGTTCCATGATTCTATGATTCTATGCACCACCTCCCATGAATAGCCCAAGTAGAGCTGCAGTACACAGGGAAATGGATGAACCAGGCTCTGTCTCTCTTCCAGCCCTATTTTTGATGGGTTTGTGTTTATTTTATGAAAAACAGAACTCTAGGGGGCTCCCGCAGGGCAGGAGACACTGGTTTCCAGCTCAGCAGGATGAAGTAGTTTGCTGCTCACAGAGGTTCCTCCCACTCTCCCCATCACTCCTGTGGCTGTTCATTCCCATCCCGCTGCACTTCCCTCTCTCTGTCCAGTTTTGTGGCTGTAAATGAACTGAACCAAATGAAGGGTATCTTCTTTCTCCTCCTCCCTTCACCTCTTCTACAGTCCCAGCTGATTCCCCGCTCTGGTGGAACCTCAAGTTGCCCCTGACCTTGTGACCTCCCGCAATGAGCTGTGGTTTCAAGGCTGAGCTATTCCAAGGGATTGCTCTCCAACTGCTTAACCAGCTTCTCCAAAGGCAACACCTCTGACCAGGCAGCTGAGGGCCAAACGGGAGCTTTAAATGAGGCTGTAGTGTTACATCAGGTCCTTTCCAAATCATCCATGACCACTCAGAGCCTTTAATAGTTAACAGACTCCCTGCTCCAGATTTGGCTTGGATCAATTCTGCAGCTCGGGAGGGAGGAGAGCTGAAGGAACTTCAGCCTCAGGGACAGAAGCCATTCACCCCACAGGTCACAGCACATGCCCTGACCCAACTTGTTTATACATCCAGATGCAGGAGCATCGTCTGGCTGAGTCACAGCAGGGAACATCTCACGGGTGGTGCCCTGGGAATGACCAGAAGTTCCCGATATGCTTCCAGATACAGACATTTACAGAGGAAAACTCAAAAAACCCTCAAGGACAAACAATGTAGAAGGATTTCATCCTGATACCCATCTGAGAAACACGATGCTTGAGGAATAACCAGAGATAAACAAAGCAGGGTGCTGGAGAACACAGATAAAGGTTAATTGTCGGAAAGTTCACATTTCAGTATCCCACATTTCTTGTTGGTTGCTGGGAAAGAAGGGAATCATTTCCACAAATACTGCGTAACTAGTCAGCAATCCAGAAATTAGATAGAAACTGTTAAGAAACAACTTATTTGATACTGTTTCAATTTATGCAGCATCACTTTTATCACAACTAGACGGGTCCAAACCACTAAATGGAAACCCAGGAACATAAAGGCTCCTGGAGAAATATTTTCATAACACTTTTTATTCTCTTAACACATTGGCAGTGGCAGCACAGCAAGTTAAATCACTCATAGAGGAAAACCCCATGTAAGAATAAACCTGTGACCAGGAATATCTGAAACGGATAGAACCTGTTGCAAAAACACCACAGTGCAAAAACTAACCATCTGACACATTTCTATTCCAAACTCGAGGAAGGCTCTAATCCTACCACGCATTTCTGATGACCTCCCAGCACTCTGGGACAATGACTTTTTACACAGGCAAGTGACAGGACAAGTGTGGGAACAGTTTTAAAGTAAGAAAGGAGCGATTTAGATCAGATGTAAGGAAGAAGTTCTTCCTGCCCTATCCCTGGAAGTGTCCAAGGCCAGGCTAGACAGGGCTTGGAGCAACCTGGGCTAGTGGAAGGTGTCCCTGCCCATGGTGGGGGTGGGATGAGATGAGCTTTAAGGTCCCTTCCCACCAAACCATTCTGGGATTCTGTGATTCCATGATCACTTATACATTAACACCAACCCTGTCAGTGTGATCTGCATGCTGAGCACCTGCAGCTCAGCCACTCACATTTTTGTACATTGGCTTTTCTTTCTGCTGTAAGATTCGCTCTGCCTTCCCGACGTATGTGTGCACACGGCCGTAGCCAGCCTGGGTGCATTTGCTGCCATGGTAATCAGTGCTCAGAGCACTGCTCAGAGCACCTCGGGCTCCATGTGGGGGCTCGTTAACAGAGATGGTGATTTGGGAACTGCTGCTTTTTATGCTCAAGTATTACTATCAAGTGACTTGGTGAAAACATACGGCCCATAAAAGGTGATGCTCCTGCATCCCATATTTCACCCAGCACGGCTCCTTCAGGTGCTCCAGTGAAAGGCAGAATAAAATATATCAGTGCAGACCACTGTGTACACTTAGAGCTTTACTACTGAGCCCTACCTGATAAAAATTCACCTAGAAAGCTCAGGTTATGTGCTCTGAAGGTGGCTTAATGAGGGAGCGATCTAACATCAGAGGGAAAGAGCCTTGCAGTGAAATCATGAGCGTGGACAGAACAAGGAGAATTACACAGAATCTCTTGAGGAGTGAGTAACAACCATCAAGTGGCTACTTCACAACCAGGTGGGGCAGAGAATGGACAGAGAACAGCCGTGCCGAGAAGGTCATGGGGGTGCTGGTGGATGAGAAGCTCAATGTGCTCTGGCCATGTGCTCTGGCAGCCCAGAAACCCCCCGTGTGCTGGGCTGAGCCCCCAGCGTGGGCAGCAGGGCAGGGGGGGATTCTGCCCCTGTGCCCACTCAGCTGAGACCCCACCTGCAGAGCTGCCTCCAGCCCTGGGGTTCCAGCACGGGAAGGACGTGGAGCTGCTGGAGCGAGCCCAGAGGAGGCCACGGAGCTGCTCCGAGGCCTGGAGCCCCTCTGCTCTGGAGCCACGCTGGGAGAGCTGGGGGTGTTCACCTGGAGAAAGCTCCAGGTAGACCTCAGAGCCCCTTCCAGTGCCTAAAGGGGCTCCAGGAGAGCTGGAGAGGGATGCTGGACAAGAGCCTGGAGTGACAGAACAAGGGGAAATGGCTTTCCACTGCCAGAGGGCAGGGTTAGATGGGATATTGGGAAGGCACTTTTGGCTGTGAGGGTGCTGAGGCCCTGGCACAGGGTACCCAGAGAAGCTGTGGCTGCCCCTGGATCCCTGGAAGTGTCCAAGGCCAGGGTGGAGAGGGTTTGGAGCAACCTGGGCTAGTGGAAGGTGTCCCTGCCCATGGCAGGGGGTGGGACAAGATGAGCTTTAAGATTTCTTCCCACCCAAATCATTCTGGGATTCTAAGTGATGGCAGCCACACAGATGCAGCCACTACTGAACCAGCAGCCCACACACATCAATGACAATTTAAAATTTTGATGGTCTTTTTTACAGCAAAAAATATCAGCTAACAAATCAGGAAGGAGCAGTTCATAAAAAAGGGGAAGGTTTGACAAAGAGGTGGGAAACAACTGAAAAGCTGCAGCTGGAATCTCTGCAGTAAGCTGGGAGCATGCATTCTCCTTAACTTTTGTTTTCTCACCTAACCAATATCCCGTGGAGAAGCACAAGGGTTACAAACAGATGGATAAGCCTAATCACAAACTACATGGTACTTCCTATGAAAAAATGACTGGCCCAGCAGTAATAGGAATTAAAAAAAAAAAACGAATTTCAGTCCTTGACTTCAATCTCACCCTTCCAATCCTGTCATTTATTTGCTTAATTGCACACAACATGTTTCATGCCACTGGATGCCTATTACATTCTTGGAAATGAATATTATTTTTTTCAGGAGGAGAAACCTCAAGCTAAATCACTGTGGTGCAAAACATGATGAAAAAGTACCCACTGCCAAACACGTGAAGCTTGTGCCAAATAATGGGATGATCTGAATTGATTTCAAAGGGGTTTGAGTTTCCTCTTTTGAGGAACATCCTCATTAAAGTAACATTTGCCCTTGGGGATTTAACAGGATTTGGGTACTTTAGTTTAGCCTGCCACCACCGGGCTCTGCTCAGAGCAAGTGCTGAGCAGGGTAATACAGAAAGGAAAAAGCTGCTTACTCTGAGGTCCTGGGGCTATGGGATGGTGCTGACCTGGCACAGGGACCAACACCCCACTGTCACCATGAGCTCCAGGGAGGATATTCCCTCTCTTAAGGACTGCATGAGTTCACTGCAAAGTGCCCCCCTTCCTTAGCTGTGCATTTGGGGAGTTCCCATCTATCAAAGGAAGAAAAACCCCAGGCAACATTATCTAACTCCTAAGGAGGAGTATTCCAAGCAGCAGTGCAAGCACAGACAGAATGCCACGGGAAACTGCTTGGCAAATGACATTTAATGCAGCTGTTTGGCACTGATACCTCGGCAAGTCAAACCTCCTTTGCTCTGCCTGGTTCTCCAAGAGTTTTCTCCCAGTGTGCACCAAGTATGAGGCTCCTGCTCGTGTGTGCTCACACCCCTGCTCAGCTGGGAACGTTTAGAGCCCACAGCTCTGCTGGTATCCACAGACTGGGTGGAAAGATACAAGGCTCCAAGATATCACATTCCTACCTGGTTTATGAAGGGTGGCTCCTTGTGGCACAGGCCTGTTACCGTGGGCATAGGGGAGTGGGTGGGGAGGAATAAACACATGGGACAAACCCAGAGTAAACCCAACTCTGTTATTTCTCTTGCTCATGGCAAAATTACACTGTCTTGGAGAAACAGTTAACTCAGATCCTTGTTTTAGCCTGAAGTCAATCCTTCCCTAATTAGCCTTTTAAGGCATGGGCTATTTCCATAACCCAGATAGCACCAGGGCTGTTTCCTACACTGACTGAGTCGATGCTGCTGCATTCCCCACCTGGTTTCTCCCTACCCATGCCGTGGAGTCACAGCTGGCACTGCCTTACCACTGCAAGGATTCCCATGCTCAGGTGTTGGTTTTCATCAAAACCTCACGGCCACGAGAAGCTCTTCTCCAGGCCCCATCATTCCCACCTGGCACCTTTCTGTAACCACCTGAGAACTCCCACCACCTTCTCCCAATACCTACAGCTCCCTAGGAGCCTGCAAATCTCACTGTGGTGATGGACAGAGGAACCAGCACCACCTCTACCCACCTGAGAGCTCCCACCACCTTCTCCAACACCCATGGACCCCCAGGAGTCTGCAGTCCCCCCACAGCTCTGGACAGAGGAACCAGCCCCTCCTGTCAGTCTGCTCCAGGCACAGCTCAGGGCTCTTGTGAGATGTTTGTCACTCGCTCGTATGCCCAGATGCATAAGAGGGAGAAATGAGTCAGTCTGAACATGTCTGACCTTAAAAACTTGGGGTTTGACAGAAATGAAACCATTTCCAGCACACTGGAATGGTTCCCCACCTGTTTATCAGGCTGGTGATCAGTACTGCAGCCCTTTAGTGAGGAATGGTAAGCACAGTGGTTAAACTGATGAGGGAAACCCACCCAAGCCCACGTGGGACAGTTTTAGATTATCTGAACCATCCCAAAGACACTCCAGCTGCAGAGGGAAGAAACCACCTGCTCCTGATTACAGTTAACAGCCCAGGGCAACCAACAGCCACAGAAGCCTGGAGGCTGAAGTTCCCGAGGTCAGGAACTGCTTCCATTAATGCCACAGCAGCGGGCTAAAACTCAAATATTTTGGGCAATACTTTTTCCAGACCAAGATCTGTCCCTTCCAACAGAGCAGACAATGCATATCTGATTTGAGCAAATACCAGTGCTGGAATTAATTTAATGCTCCCATCTAAAATTAGCCTAGCTGTTAAAAACTAATTCCTCCAGGCTTTGACTCCAGCATGATAATATTTCTTGATGGTGAAGAGGCTGCCTGTACAATGATACAGACCCAGAGGGTTTGTGACAGCTTCTCCCATGACTCTGGAGCCATCAGCAATACTGCTGGGAAGCATTCCCAACTTTCCAACACCTTGGGAGAGGAGGATAGTAGCTCTGGTTTGGGGAGCATAGGTAACTACCTTGACTTGCCTCCTGCTACAGGTGGTTTTCTTGAATTTTTTTGTGATGTTGAAATTATTAAACTACAGCACAGCCCAGCTCAGCCCCAGGGGTGAAAGTTGAACACAAACCTCGTTTCATCAGCGATATCAAAGTGTTTATGGAAAAAGTGCAGTTTAACAAGCTGGTCAGGTTCTGCCTCGTTTTCCCCAGGGAGGTTTTCATCCAGCAACATCCTACCAGGAGAGCCAGGTTCCAGGACAGGGGGAAACTACCATCCCAGCAATTCCCTACACCACTAACACAGCTGATCTCAGTGCAGGGACTCTGGCAGCTGCTTAAAACCTGTTGCTGCAGAGGCACCACCCCAAGTTTTATTTAAACTATCCTCTTTCTACAGGAAACCACAGCCACAGGTCTCCAAGGGTAAGACAACAAACCGCCACCGCCGGGCTCTGCTCAGAGCATGTGCTGAGCAGGGTAATACAGAAAGGAAAAAGCTGCTTACTCTGAGTGTCTTTGCGATCGGGGAAGGAGAGGACGGGGGAGAGTCTGACTGAGCCTTCCTGCTGCGAGTATATTCCTTACTCCTGCTGTACAGGGACGACATGGCCTCGCAGGCTGGGTGTCTGTGAGAAGCAACACCAGTCTTGCTCTCCTGTCGCTCTACGGTGCTGGGCAGGTCCTTCTTCCAAGGTCAGAACAAACTAATTAAACTATTCACAGCTCTGGTAATTAAACCCTGCTGTTTAGGGTGTATAATTTTAGGCATTAATCTGCTGCAGGAAGAGCTGAGGCTCCACAATGTTTCTTGTCCAAGCAGAAGCAGAGAAGGTGTCAAGGACTCGCTGTGCTCCAGTGCTGGGCGCTGCTCCGTGCCAGCCTCACCGCCTGGGCCCTGTCCCGACTTCTCCGCAAAAGGACATTTCCCCTCATCCAGAGCGTGCCACGGGCCCAAGGGATCAACCTCTCCCCAGAACTGCAGGAGGCAGAAACTCCCGGCTCAAGGAGAGAGCTGGAAACTGGCTGGGTTTATCTAGACACGAAGCTTTTGCCAAAAAAAGCTAAAAAAAAGGAAAAGAAAAGCAAACCCTGATTTACTCCGGAGCGCGGCCGCGAGCTCTGCCCTTGCTGCACGGAGCCGCACGTTTTAAGTGAAACACAAAAGCATAAATCAGGAACAAATGCTGGTTTGGAAAGGGGCAGTCCAGCTGAAGTTGGGTTTTGTTCCATCCTCCTCCTCCTCCTCCACCTCCTCCTCCTCCCCCCGCCCCGGCGCCCTTACCCACGCACAGGCTTCTGCCGTCCCTCCCGCCGCTGCCTTCTGACATTCTGACATTCCAGATCCTGACTCGCTCCAAGAGGAATGCTGGAGGGCAGCCAGCAGCAGCGATTCACTTTCAGCTTGGGATTTGGGCTGCCAAATTGGGTTTGGGATTGGTTTTGGGATTTGGGCAGGAAAAATAAAAGAAAAAAAACAGAAAGGGGGAGAAGAGAAAATCCCTCCCAAGATTCCGAGGCCTGGTGGGCTCTGAGTGGGATGCTGGGAGGCGACTGATGGCACTTTGCAAAGCCTAAACTCCAGAAGGCGTGTGGCTGCGACAAAGGGAGATGATTTAAAGGCCATGGAGCAGCTCATGCCATGAAAGGGAGGACACACTTGGGCAGCACAACAGGATTTTTGTTGTTTGCTCATAAGCCTGTTTGAGCTGTGGAAGGGCGGCACAGAGCTTGTGTAATGTACACTGGTTCAAGGGAGCGTTTGGAATCAAGGAGGAGGGAGAGGAGCTCAGATGAAAGGACAGAGGGTGTGGAGAGCATGTACCTCTCCCAAACTCCCAGCTCTCTGCCAAGCTCTGCTGCTGCACAGGCTCACTGGAAGTGGCAAGATGGCTCCCTGCAAAGGTGAGCACGTGGCCCTTGTGTCCCACTGAAATAGGCCCATGGGATGTTCACTGGACAAATGTCTCAAACAAGCTCACAGAATCACAGAGAATCACAGAATGGTTGGGGTTGGAAGGGACCTCTGGAGATCATCCAGTCCAAGGCCCCTGTCAAGGCAGGGTCACTTAGAGCAGGTGCATGTCCTGCCACCGCATCAGCAGCGTGTGTCCTGCTCCAGCTTCACATCTGCTGAATATCAAACCAATATTTCCTACCAAGGCCAGGTTGGACGGGGCTTGGAGCAACGTGGTCTAGTGGAGGGTATCCCTGCCCATGGCAGTGGGGTGGAGTGAGATGAGCTTTAAGGTCTCTTCCAATTCAAACCATTCTGTGAAGTGCAGAATAGTAACGATATAAAAATATTTTAAGAGTATTATCCCACTCTGTGTTGCTCTGAAATCCTGCCCCTTTTGCACCTTGCTTGGCACTTGGGTAATTTAACTGGCACATAGCTGGGGAAGGGGCTTGGAATAGCAGCTACAGTAATTCCTCCCTAGGGGCAATGCAGCATCACTGTGTAACCAGGGAGAGCAGGAAACGGGGCTGCCAGATTTTCCTGCTCTAAGAAAGTCACAGTGAGATCAGGTTTCTCGATACTTCTTCACAGGAAGGAGGGGACTCATCATCCACTGACTGCAGGAGAGGGGAAAAAGGGTTTGGAGGGGTCTAATTCTGCCTGGTAATATTTCTGCATTCCCCTTTCAAGGTAAGGAAATGAAGTCCAGACACACAAGGAGGCAGTGACAGGCACCCTGCTGCTCCAGGAGGCTGGGGCAGGACCTTGATCTTTCCAGCTTCCATCTGTTGCACTCATCACACACCTCTCCCTGTGCCTGAAGCCCAACTCCGCTGTACAACACAGTAATTCAGACACTTTAAATGCATACTTATAGACCCTGCACACAGGGTGATCCTTTCACACCAGTCTCAGTTTCTGGAGTTTCGAAACAGTGGAAGTGAAACTGGGTGAGCTGGCCGGTGGTGCACTGGAGTGTCCCAATCCCAGCTCCAGGGCTGACAAAGCCCAGCTTAGTCACCAAGGAGGAGCTACACAGCTCTAAATTGCAGTAGTTGGCTTCCCCTCCCATCCAGCCCCAAACAAACCACTCTCACATCCCTCCACGGTCACGTTTCTGCTGAGGAGGGGCAGGAAAGCCCCAAAATCAACATTTTGGTACAGAACTCACAGCCCAAATCCAACCTGAGCCATTCCATAGTAATTATTTGGCGACCCAGTGCAGATCTCACACAGACTGACTAACACAGCTTGGTGGCCAATAACTTATTTTAGAGAGAAGGGGAGGCTTGATTAGCCAGGAGACAGAGAGCTGTAGGAGATGCAATATGGCAAAACACGCCAGGTTTCAGCATTATTCCAGCAAATGCCTGATTTAGGGGTTTCTTCCTGCTGTTTTGGACAGTTTACTTTCAAGTAGTCCCCAGTGGAAGTATGAAACATGACTCTCCTTCACAGTGCTGCTATTCCTCACAGCCTGAGCTCTGTCATGTTCAAGGTCGTTGTTTAGATCCGACTGCTCCTGTCTGTTCAGGAGATTCCTCAGCCAGAACCAGGCTGGTCCATGCTTTGGCTGTGGTGCTGTGTACTTTACTAAGGAATATTTACACAGCTTTCAGAAAGACATGCACAAAAATCATCTTCCATCATCATTTCCACAACCACTGGACACAATCCCCTGAGGCTGTCTGAATGCTGACATCCTGCTCTGGCCTATTTCTGAGCAAAATCACCTTAAAGTTTCTTCTCACCTTGGACTATGGCAGCACAACTATACTCTAGTATTATGTCTTTCCCATATTTATATGAAAGAGTGTATTCCTGTAGTTAGAGCCGTGGTCTTGGCTACGATCACTCTTCAGACACCTTCACCTAAAAAGTGGTCAAGTTCTTCCCCCAGAGGGTGCTGGGCACTGCCCAGGCTCCCCAGGGAATGAATGGGCACGGCCCCAAGGCTGCCAGAGCTCCAGGAGCGTTTGGACAAGGCTCTCCGGGATGCCCAGGGTGGGATTGCTGTGGGGTGTCTGTGCAGGGCCAGGGGTTGGACTTGATGGTCCTTGTGGGTCCCTTCCAGCTCAGCACTTCCTTTTCCATTCAGATGTCTGTCCTCTCCCTTCCTTTGGTGATGACACCTGTGTTTGTACTCCATTTTTTAAATTAGTTAGACAGGAGAACTCACATGCATGAAAATTATGTACCAGAAATAGGATCAAACCCTGAGCTAAATATTTGAGAGGAAAATACATACACCCTTTTTGTCTGTGTTGAAAATCTTCACCTACAGAACATGATGCTGGTAAAAAAATGTCAGCAGCACTGCAACATTCCAACCTGCAGCGGGCAAAAATGGGAAACAAATCTGTGAGTTAAAGCCAGAGCTGCAGAGATGCTCAAGGGTGATGCAAGCCCACGGCACGTTCTCTGAGTGCAGAGGAGAAGCCCTCTTGGGAGACCAGAATTCTAATACAACTTGAAGAATGAGAGTAGTTGGTATTTTTGGAACAAATTATCCCAAAACTATCTCTTGAAAGTCCTAGCTGTCATTTTTCACACCAGGTTTACCACGTACCTCACTGAATTCCTTCCCATCCAGTTGAGTTCTTTCATCTGCAGCCAAACCTCCCCTGTCTCCCAGCGCAGGCACGTCCCAGGGAGCACAGTGGTGTCTCCAGCTACACAGGGCTCAGCTGGGGCAGAAAACACAAACTGGGCCCACGCAGCACCAGGACATTCTTGGCACTGTGACCTTCCCCCAGGGCCTCCCTGCCTACATCTGCTAAATTAATCACAGCCAGGGACCCCCCCCGCCCCAGCACGCAACCCCGTGGTCACCGAGCAGGGGGAAGGTCTCTGGCAGCATCTTGTCCTTGGCCAACCAAAGCTCCTCTGGGTACCACTGGGCACTCCTGGGGACCATTCCCAACAGGCATCTTGGACACTGCCACACTGACCTGGAGGGTGGGAGGATTCAGTCCCAGGGATGAGCCTTCCTTCCCAGCTGGCCTCAGGGCTAGGAACAGTTTAAGATGGCACTATGATCCTGAGCCTTTGAGGATGGGGTCTCAACAGTGGCACAGCCCTTGCTGTGATCCCCTCCTGTGCTGGGCCAGGTGATGCAGGAACATGGGGCTGCACAGCTACCTGTGAATTCCAACCACACTGGACGAGCAGAAAAGGGAGAGGCAGGCCAACAGGCTTCATGTTTTCCTTTGAACCTGTCACAGAATCACTGAGGCTGGAAAAGACCTTTAAGATTGAACCCAAACATTCCCCCAGCACTGCCATGTTCACCACTAACCAACGTCCCCAGGTGCCACCTCCACCTGTCTTTTGAATGTTTCCAGAGGTGGTGACTCCACCACTGCCCTGGGTGGCTGTGCCAGGGCCTGACCAGCCCTTTAAGGAAGAAATTTTCCCCAATATCCAACCTGAACCTCCCCTGTCTCAACTGGAGGCTGTTCCCTCTCATCCTGTCCCTGTTCCCTGGGAGCAGAGCCCAACTCCTCCCCGGCTGCCCCCTCCTGTCAGGGAGTTGTGCAGAGCCACAAGGTTCCCCCTGAGCCTCCTTTTCTCCAGGCTGAGCTCCCCCAGCCTATCACTGAGCCCACTTTGCTCACTTTGAAGAGCACAGAACCTCCATAATCACTTCATGCCAGCCCAGACACTTCTGGTACCTGCTGGCACCTCCTTCTACAGAGTTCAGCTGATGCTGTTCAAATAAACAAATCTTCCCAACCCCCTCCTGGGTTTCCCACTGCAGGAGCAGAATGTGCTGTTTGTCTGTCGAGTCATGTGCTGGTCCAGGGAATCACTGAAATCTGTAATTTTATGCAATACCTAAACCAACTGTAAAGCTGCATTTATTCTCATGACACTTCTCTGGAGAAATGGAACAAAATAATCCGGCAGTTGTTCCCAAGAGTCAGGCTAGAAAGCCGTTATATGACCAGAAAATAATGTTTCTAGGCATAAAGTAGTTCTGTAAAATATCCAGAAAATAAAGAGAACCCCAGAAGGGTTTGGGTTGGAAAGGACCTTAGAGCTCATCTTGTTCCAACCCCTGCCATGGGCAGGGTCACCTTCCACCAGATTACTCCAGCCTGGCCTTGGACACTTCCAGGGATGAGGCAGCCACAGCTTCTCTGGGCAACCTGTGCCAGAAACTCAGTTTACACATAAGAAAACCATTTACCATCAAACTATCTTCATGGGTTCTAGAGAACAAGAGTCAGAATTAGATTTCCCACCGCTTTTCTGTCACTGGACTGGCCCACAAAACTGAAATCCATAGTGCCACAATCCTGCACCTCCCCTTTGCAACAGTGTTTATATTGTGGGCACAGGTTAATAAATCCTGTGATCTGCATCAGCACAGCATGTCCTGCATTTGTGGTTACTTCAGCCCTAAATAACAGCCATTTTTTGTGCACCCTTAATGGCACCACTGCTTTGGTCCTGGAAGAGGATCTTCCTTGCCTTGTCTCCCACTACATCCGGATCAGACCAAGAGCTGTTACCTGCCAAGGACAAGCCGTGACCAGCCCGGGGTTGGCTCCAACAGCCATGAACAGTTTTGGTTTAACACACAGGGCTCCACAGCCAGAGCAAGGGTTACACCCAGGGGGCCACTACACCAGGGAACCAGGCACTGCTTTCTCCACATGGGACCTTGCAGCAAAATGTCTCTGAACTATCACCAAAACATTGGGAAAGGAATTCACCTGGAATGAAGGCTGAGCCTTGTTAACCCTCCTGCTCTCACCTCTGTATTCACTCCACCCATCGCTTTCTGTGCAAAGGAACTCTGCTTGTTCTGGAGGGAAACTGCTCATTTTGGTGCATAATGAGGGAATTTGGAATTGGCAGCACTGGCACTTATCCCAGTGGATGTGACCAAAAGCCAATCTTCAAAAGTGGTCATAGAACCCAGAGAATCACAGTGTCATTGAGGCTGGAAAAGATCACGAGTCGTCTCACCTGTTCTGTGTTCTGGGTGGTGTTTGTGGATTTTTTCCTGACAAGGCTTTTCTGCTTTGGCTATGGAGATGCTTATGGAGCAGAAGGACTGGACTCCAGCTCAGGGGTTGATGGTACTGGTTGGCTGGTTGTTTTTTTGTGTTTAATTGGTCTTTTTCAATCTAAAAAATTTAGTGACTCAGCTCCACTCTTACCCTCTGCATTGCTTAGTAACAGTCACGTTCTCATGACACTGTAGGTAACCTCAGCAGGTAATTTTGACCGAGTATGTCTTTGTACAGTGAGAGAACTAAAAGCTGTCTCAAAAACAGAGATTTTTATTCCTGGGGTATAGTCATGGGGATCTGAGGAGCTTCTGGATTACAGAAATTAATGTGCAAGTATACATGCAAGTTTACAGCAAGTATAGCCAAGGAACTGTGTGTATAGAACAGCCAAGGAACGGTCGGTATATAGCTGTATAAACACATACGTACAATTCCTTTAGCAGTAACAAGGCCAACACCTATTACCTTTAAAAGAAGTTATTAAAACATTACTTGTACTCTAGTCTACGATTTGTACTTCTGGGCATTTGATTTAGCTTATTTAATGGAACTTTTTATCTCAAGATTTAATAATTCAAATTACTGTTATTACTATTATTATTATTATTACTGCTATACAGCGACTGTACATGATATATAAACCCTACTGTAAATAAATGATTTTTAAATTAACCTCAAGTTTTACCAGGGTCAAATACAGCTTGCTGGGTTTATTTAGCACTGCAGAAGGCAGCCAGGGTTATGCTGGGCTGAAGGACTGGAACAAAACAACACTGTCAGGCAGTAGCTGTGCTGTAAATGGGATGTGCAGGCCCTGCTGGAGTTTTCCATAAATGGAATCCGAATCGCAGGAGGGAACACTTCCATCTGCAGAGCACAGGCCAGGATTCCCAGGAGCAGGTCTGCTGGGGTGCCACGCAGATAGGAAGTAGAAGGGAAGGGTCTTCCTCTCCTCCCAGACACACACAGAACAGCTGAGAGTCTATAATTGCATCTATAGCATCATTCTTCTCTCACTTTTTATTCCCATCTCCAAATTTAACACAAAAAAGCTGGAAGCACCATGCCTTAGGCATACCTGGATTAGCACTGAGCAGCACATGCAGATCATTTAGTGAGGGCGGAGAACAGCACATTTTAAATATAAAATTTCAGAGTTATTTTATTTTTTCTTTCTTATAAATAGAGATAATAAAAAGCAAGGGCGAAGACAGTTCAAAAAGCACCATTCTCAGCAGGGAAACATCATTTTAGCACCTGCAAGTGCCCAATTCTGCATGCAGGAGAAACGTCCTCCAGCAGTTCTGTGGAGCAGAGTTGAGATTCTGGAAGAACAGGTCAGGTGCCTTGGACACTCAAATCCAGCAGGTACAACAGGACAAGAAGCTGGGCTGTTCACTGACCCCTCTGGGGACATCTCTAACTTCAGAGGGAGAGAACTGGATATAAAGTAAAGTCTGCAGAGAGGGAGATGGTTTCACTGTCTTGAGTTCATCATCATTTGAAGATAAAGCCCAGGACAAGCCCAGTAAACCAATCTACATCTGCACTTCTACAGCAAAGGCACAGGGACCCTGAGATAGGGCCTGGAGGGGGCAGACAAACCCACAGCTCGAGAGTACCAATGGCAGAAATGTTTCTGAGAGAGCCCACAGATGTTCAAGTTCCCTCTCTGAATGTGCTATTAAACTGTATTTCACAGAATCACAGAATATCTGGAGTCAGAAGTGACCCACAGGGATCATCGAGTCCAACCCCTGGCCCTGCACAGACACCCCAACAATCCCACCCTGGGCATCCCGGAGAGCCTTGTCCAAACGCTCCTGGAGCTCTGGCAGCCTTGGGGCCGTGCCCATTCATTCCCTGGGGAGCCTGGGCAGGGCCCCAGCACCCTCTGGGGGAAGAACCTTTTTCACAATATCCAGCCTAAATCTCCCCTGACAGGCTGATGGTGAGAGGTTACAGAAATGGGTGGCAATGGTAACCAGCAACAACAAACCAGTGCCACAGAAGGCTCCTGTAGGAGTGGACAGATGTGGCAGCTTTGCTAAACATAGATGTGTCTAAGATCACACACAGGATTCCACTCAGGCTGTAAATGAAGCCATGGGCACAACCCCTGAGGCAACCCCAGCACTGCCTATTGTCATGCCACAATCCTGGCCAGGTCTGTACACCAGAGATTGGTCTGCTGTCTATGGAGAGCTTGCTTCATGCCCACCCAAAACCTGGCCTGCCTTTTCACAGTGAGGCTTCTTTCCTGAACTCAGTACCATGCTTTGTTCAAAAAAAGCATCACAATAAAATCACAGAATCACAGGATCAAGGATTGTTGGAAAAACCTTTGAGTCCCAACTGTTCCCCCAGCACTGACGTGTTCACCACTAAACCATGTCCCAGGTGCCACATCCACATGTTTTTTAAACACTTCCAGGGATGGTGACTCCACCACTGCCCTGGGTGGCTGTGCCAGGGCCTGACCACCCCTTCAGGGAAGGAATTTTTCCTAATGACCAACCTGAACCTACCCCTGTCCCAACTGGAGGCCGTTTCCTCTCATCCTGTCCCTGTTCCCTGGGAGAAGAGCCCGAACCCCCCGGCTGCCCCCTCCTGTCAGGGAGTTGTGCAGAGCCAGAAGGTCCCCCCTGAGCCTCCTTTTCTCCAGGCTGAGCACCCCCAGCTCCCTCAGCTGCTCCTCATCAGAACTGTGCTCCAGACCCTTCTCCAGCTCTGTTGCCCTTCTCTGGACAGGCTTCAGCAAATCCAGAGAGATGCTTTGCTCTGTCCACTCACAAGTCCAGTTTGAGCACTGCTCATGCAAAAATCAATTGATTTCACCCGGTTCCAACCATTAAGGATAAAGTAGTGTGGAACATAATATTTTCCAGGGGAAGCTGTCTGGCAGTTGCACTCAGCAAGTGTTTGCTGACAGGTTCCCTCTTCCCACCCAGGTTTCTTACAAGGAGGAACGCAACAGCAGTTTGCACAGCTATGAACAGACCATGTCAGGGAAGCTGAGAAAGCAAACAGCAGTACAAGAACCAGATGGAAACAGCTATTTCAAGCTAAGGGACTTTCCAAAATATGACACAGAGAAATAAAAATCTCAGGGCCCTCACAATAGCCATGATCCATTTTGTTCTTTATCTACATTCATCAGATTCTCTGTACCCACCACAGCCACTCCTCAGCTGTAAAACCTGTCTGTCAGCTCAGCTGTGGGAGTGAATGCCTGACACACCACAATATCCCAGTGCCACTGGCCAGGCAAATCTGTAACTTCAACACACTGTCATCTAACTGTGCTTCAAGATTATTTCTGACCATCCCTCACCAGCAGCACGCTGTGGTGCAGCAGGTTATGTCCACTGCCGAGGATGAAATCCAAGATCAATGAAAAGTCTCCCTGTATGTAAAACACCTGCTCAAACCCACCCACAACAGTGCCCAGCACTGGGTGCCTGGTAGGTACCTGCTATGGAATCACAAATGGCCTGGGTTTGAAGGGACCTCAAATCTCATCCACCCCCTGCCATGGGCAGGAACACCTTCCACCAGACCAGGCTGCTCCAAGCCCCATCCAGCCTGGCCTTGGACACTTCCAGGGATGGGGCAGCCACAGCTGCTCTGGGCAACCTGTGCCAGGGCTTCACCACCTCACAGGGAAGAATTTCTTCCCAATACCTGATCTAAACCTCTTCTCTATCAGTGGGAAGCCATTTCACCTTGTCCTGTCACTACATGCTCTTGTAGAAAGTCCCTCTCCATCTTTCTTATAGGCTCCCTATAATGAGCAATGAGGTGTAAATTAAGTATAGCAGGTGGGAAATTCCTGCCAGAAGGAGTTTTGCAGCTTAAGGATTCAACATCTTGACATACCAAACAATGAAGCAGCTTTTGCCAAATAATGTTACTTTTCATAGGGAAAGTCCATGTCCAAGAGCAAAAAACTAACAATGACTTTCCAAACATGAGGCTTTTTCTGAAGAGAAGCATGCGGGAGAATAAAAACTACAAACAAAAAGTGACCTTTTAAAGACACGAGGGACAAACAACATCACCACACTTATATCACAGCAACATGCCATTTTTCCTAGAGTGGTTGTTTCCAAATGATATTTTACTGCCAGAGAATGTGACTCAAATTTTCCAAACAAATTTAGATTACTTCTAAGTTCTCTGCTAACCATGAGGCAATACAGCTTCTGCTTTTTGCTCCTTCTGGACATGTCTGGGAGATAAATAAATTACTACATAAATGTGTGACTGCACCAGCCTGCAGGAGATGGCTGGAGATGAGGGCAATCGGCCTCATGGGGGCTTTGCCCCAGAGAAGCATCCATAGAATACCAGAGTCACAGAACGGTTTGGGTTGGAAGGGACCTTAAAGCTCATCTCATTCCACCCCCTGCCATGGGCAGGGACACCTTCCACCAGACCAGGGTGCTCCAAGCCCTGTCCAGCCTGGCCTTGGACACTTCCAGGGATGGGGCAGCCACAGCTTCTCTGGGCACCCTGTGCCAGGGCCTCAGCACCCTCACAGCCAAAAATTCCTTCCCAGTATCCCATCTAACACTGCCCTCTGCCAGTGGAAGCCATTCCCCCTTGTCCTGCCCCTCCAGACCTGTGTCCCAAGTCCCTCTCCAGCTCTCCTGGGGCCCCTTTAGGCCCTGGAAGGGGCTCTGAGGTCTCCCTGGAGCCCTCCCTTCTCCAGCTGAACACCCCCAGCTCTCCCAGACTGGCTCCAGAGCAGAGGGGCTCCAGCCCTCAGAGCATCTCTGTGCCCTCCTCTGGACTTATTCCAGCAGTTCCACGTCCTTCCCGTGCCGGGACTCCAGAGCTGGATGCAGATTCTCACACTGGGGAGAAGGGCCAGACAGCAGGGCCTGAGCATGATACAGCCCAGTTCCATGTGCTGCAGACCCCTCCCACTGCCCCCAATCCCTTTTCTCCAAGGCAGACTCCTGTGTCACCACAACACAGCCATTAAGGCCCACCCAGGTATCTTCTGCTGTAGGCAGGAATTTTAATTCAGCAGATCAGATTTTTTGGAGGATGACTTCAGTCACATCAGGAGAGACATCCTCCCCCAGCCCACTGGATGACTGACACTGAGGTATGATCATCAGCTCCCAGAGGGGCTCAGAACCTGCTCCAAGTAGTTCAGCAGTCAGAGATATTTCCCCTTCCCATAGTTCTGAACACTTCACAAGGAGACAGATTTTGACAGTTTCCCACAAAAAGTGACAGGATGCTCTGTTACATGTTTAAGCACAACTATACACTGTTAACCTTTAAAAAGTCGAGAATTATAAACATAATTAGACATAAAACAATAGTGAGATTTATACTGTCTTTGGGATATGGTCAGGAGCAATGCTGCTCCTCAGGCCAGGGGGTCTGGGCTAACATTCACGCTGAAGTGAGCACTCCCATTTCCTGGAGCGGCCGTGCTGTGTCCACACAGCACTGGAGACAAGCACACGCTTGACATGGATCCTGCTGCCACCCTATCCATCACACTGCTCCCAGCTCCTTCTGGGAAGAAAGCAAGAGGATCCCGGGACCCCTGTGCAATAGCTGCCATGGGTGCAAAGGAAAAGGAGCCTGGGGTGAACTGGGATTATCTGAACTAACTGCACAGGCCTCCCAGCAATGCCATCAGCAGCCAAGGGAGCTGTGGGTGGCTGCTGCAGGGCCAACCCCAGCCCCAAGGCTGCAGGGGAATGACTTGCTGACAACTGAGACAGATCAGTCACCTCAGACTGCACCACAACTCTGACAGCAATCTACTAAACAAGATGCTAAAGCATAAAGTTACCTTAAACAGTTATGTGTTTGTGACCTTGGAAATCACTCCTGGAGGACTGGCTGTTTTGCTTCATCTTCCCAGGACTCACAGACTGGATTTTAGCTGGTTTTGTGTTACTCATCCCCATCCCCATCACTGCTTCACATTACACGTTCCTAATTCAGCAACTCAGTGAGTTAGAGGAATTCACCTGAAGGCATTTAGCTGTAACCTTGCAGTCACATAGCCCACTTGGATCACTTGGCTTTAGGCACAAACAATATGTTTTCCCAGAGCTGAAAACTGGTGCTCAGAGCCAGGCTGAGGAGTGAAGTGCTGTACCAACAGGGAGAACAGCCACCCAGGCTGATGCCCTTCTCCACGTACTGAGGTTAAGAAAACCAACACAAGCACATCAGGCTGGAGAACTCACAAGGCAAATCCTCTATGCAGATGGGAAGCATTTTTGAAGAAATATTTGTAGAATGAATTTTAATTTCTCTGCTGTTTGCCCTCTCCACCTCCCAGAGAATCCAGGGCACTCAGAACACGATGAGGATGTGCTTCACCATATTCAAGCTCTATGGAAAAGGCTCAGCTCATGCTCCTTCCTGCAGCACTTTGCTGCTATTTCATATTGCCATACATACTAAAGATCTTTCCTTGCAGCATACACAGCCCATTAGAGCAATTTGTTTATAAACAGGACTAACCAGAGCCAATCTCTCCCAGCCTTATGTTACACAGAATTAAATGCTCTCTAATTTAACTACACGATGCAAGTGACGCATGGTGCCACCTACGTGCCCTTGGACAGGGACCAGATGGTTTCCCTCCCACATCACACCACATCTCTGCTAGAAATAAACATTCAAGGGTAAAACCAGGGGAAAATACTCATATCCTTAATCCCCAGAAAGGACCCTGGGCCACAGCAATGAGGCATAGGATGAACACCACCATATAGCGCTGTTTGGGTTGAAAGGATTTTAGTTTCTTATCAGCTGGCCAGAAGTTCACCTATTTTGTTCCTTTTACTGGTCAACTTTCCCTCGTATCCCAGCAAAACAGCTCAGCTCTTGCAGACATACCTTACCATATTAGGCAATGTGAGTCCTGAAAGTGGAGGACTCGGAGCCTTCCTTGGCTTCCAAACATAGTCCAGAGGCACGGGGTCGGCTGGCACCACACTGGGAAAGGGGCAGTAACAACTGGGGACTCCCAGGGCTCCCAGTACACCCAGTCTGGCTACAACACGACATTCACAAAGCCCTTAACAAAAGCCATTCCTAATTTTCTAGTTATTCATCACATCCGTCTTTCACAAAAAGGCAAACAGCACGATGAGAAAAGCTGAACTGAAGCCCCAGTGGAAGGATAAAATGGCACTAGAAGCAAAAACATAGGTGAAAAATAGGCCATACCAAAATCAGGACTCCCAGGTCATAGCTCTGAATCAGCAATCACATTAAGACATTTAGTTTGCATAAGGAATTTTCCAGTTCATTGGTCCTCCCTTAGAACTCATGGAATTAAGCTTAGAAATTCAGCCCATCGAAGACAGAGGTTTAATTTATATTGGTATCCAGTTGCATCTGGTGATTTCATGGTAACAGTACAAGTAGCCAGAACACTTATTTACAAACCAGAGTGAGCCTGGTTCATTCCATAAATCAAAGCACAGGGAGACAGGAATGAAGCCTATTTAATCCACTTACTGCAATTGTAATTCACAATCAAACGTTTCAGTGCTATTCCTCCATAAAACTTAATTCCATTAGTGTGTCTGGGGTTTATACTGGGCTGTACAGACTGTCCTGAAGGCAGTTCACGACAACAGACAATTTCTTTGATACTTTTACTGCCCAGAAATTCTTATTTTATGAACACAACACTCAGTGTCTTCCTCTGAATTTGAAGTTTTCCTTTGACAAACTCTCCCGTGGGTGAGGCACATCTGTAATGCTCCAGCAGAGAACTGCAAGGAGAAACAATCCTTTAAATGATTATAAACATTTTCTACTTGCTCTCTATGCTCTGTCATTTAAAATACACTTTTCCTCCAAATTTGTTCCCGATTGTTCCTGCTGTGCAATAGCAATGGCAGAAGTTGCCCAGGGAAGCTGTGGCTGCCCCATCCCTGGAAATGTCCAAGGCCAGGTTGAATTTGGCTTGGAGCACCCTGGGCTAGTGGAAGGTGTCCCTGCCCATGGCAGGGGGTGGAACTGGATGGGTTTTAAGGTCCCTTCCAGCCCAAACCAGTCTGTAATAGATTCCATCATTTTAAGTCAGGGTCAAGTCAAAGCCAAGAGAGTCAGGGATAAAGAAAACCTGCTCTGAAATGGAACACTGGACCATTCTCCTTAGTCTTCATCATAATCCTCCAGCTGCTGCATCCCAGACTAGGCTATTTATCCCTATCTGCACTGACTCTTGCATTTGTCCTCACTGGCCTCACCAAGACTGGAATTCCCACCAGTATTCTGCAGTCAGTGGCTTGAGGGAACAGGGAAGGTTTCTCAGCTCCAGCCTCCCCCCGGCTCAGTCTAGGTCTAACACGAACTTTCAGACTCTCCCAGTTTTTACTTTCTGAGAAACAGAGACAAGACTGTGGCCAAGCTTTTCCCTCACCTCCGCTTTGAGCTCAGGTCTCCCCAGACCTCACAAAAACTCTTTCCTTCACAGCTCCTTCCCACTGGAACCATGTAAAAACCTCTCCTAAAGCTGCTTCCCCAGAGGCTTTTTCCAGCTGAAGTCCTTGTAGCCTTGAACATTTATTCCACAGTAAAACTTTGTCTCCTTTTCCAACTTTCCACAGTGCATCCAGGCAGTCTGCATCCCAAGGAGGGAGGTGGGGTGGGAGCAGAACACATGCAGGATCCCGACACATCCCACTACGAGACCTCTCAGTTGCCCAAAGCTCAGCCAAAGTGTCTGGGCTGGTTTCCCACTCTGGTGCTCATGAGCTCAGCCAAAATAATTCATCTTCTTCTGAGAATTAGAACAACATGTATTTGCTCCTTTTTTTCCCCCAAACTGCCTTTACCTTTCCTATGCTAGTCTCGTCTCCAGCGCTGCAGAGCTTGGAGGAGGCATTTCAAGTAAGGCCTTTTTTTGGCTTCCATGAAAATCATCCTGATACCAGCCAAGATATAAACACTGGAGGAAAAATGTAACTATTCCCATGAAATCAGATTCTTTGGGGTTCTGCTACTAAAATGGGACACTCCAGACTGCTCAAGTTCACAACCTGGTGACATTTGGCACCTGCCATTCTAGAATTACAGTTATTGATGAATTAATGATTATTAGCTGTACTTTTTTATTGGCACTAGAACTGAAAACAGAGAGCTGTTCCATGATTCCTGCCAAAGTGATGGCCAGTTAGGACAGAAATCTCTGATCTGGATCTCAAATAAACCAGGGAAGACTGACCAAGTGACATGATGCTGGAGGCATGCATTGAAGAAAATACACTGGGAACTGGATAAAAACAAGCAGACTGGGAAAATGGGAAAAACAGCTCCAGAAGAGTGGAAGGAGAGTCTAACCCAGGTCTAAGGTACGTTGGGTGCATAAGAAACCACAATGCTGGTGCCCCAAAGCACCTGCACAAAGGGGCAGATGGAACTGAAGGGAAGTTGCTCTGCTGTTAGATGGATCCCACAAGAAAATTACATGAAGTGTTAGACAAAAGGAATCCTTGCTGTTAATTTGGAGAAAACCAGCATTATTAATTGTGAGAGACTGGGTGACCTTGAATTTTTGGGCAGCTGGGTTCTCCCACAGCACAGCTCATCCATTTACATGAGCAGTGAAGACTGTGCTCAATAAAATCTTCAGCAATTTTAGGGCTAGACTCCTGGAAGCCTCCAAACCTGCAGCCTCAGCTACTCTTTTGTCTTAATTTAGGTAATCTGGGACAACTTCCCAGAAGAACCAAGAGATTCCCAGCAAGTCCCAAACATGCCTGCTGGAAACAAGGTGTCCCTATTATGATTATTACTTTTTACACATTTCAAAACTCCCCTCCTTCAGTCTTACAGTGAGGCAGCAGAAATGTCAAAACAATTTTAATGACGATAAACAGCCGAATCTTTCCTGCAGGGTTCAGTGAAGATTTCAGGAAGCTCTGCACTGTGATGAGCAGAAACTCCTGTGGGAAGAGCTGGGCTCCTTGAAGCAGGTGATGCTTCTGTGAGCAGGAATATCTCACATTTCAAGTGGAGTAAAGTGCAAAGTAAGCATTGGGAAAGCAACGCCTGGCATGGAAAGATAAGCACATGCTAAAAGCCATCCCAGCACCACGTGAGTCTCTGGTCCCAGCAAGGCTCGCCGTGACTTTGCCGCATTCTGCCTGAATGTTGCAAGAAGGAAAACAAAAATAGTCTGAAGAGTGTTTTGGCAATTTTCAGCAAAGAACCAGTTAATTCCAACTAAATGATGCTTCAATCACTCTACTGCATTGCAAAGCATAGGCAAAGTTCAACGTTTTCCAGCAAAAATGAAACATCCCACAAGCAGGCTGACCCCTAGACAACCTTACATCTGCTATTTCTCCCAGGTCTTCCACATTGTGCTTTAATAGCTTGGAAATGTATTTAACTTCAACACTGTCAGAGTCAGTCATGTTGCCAGTCTCAAACGTGTTTCAGACAAAGACAAACAAAACCATAGGAAACCAAGGCAGTTTAGAAAGACTCAGTAATTATATATAAAAGGAAATAAATATAAAAGGAAATAAAGGGCCTCAAAGGATGAGACTATTGCAAGAACTGGGGAACGTGGAACAACCTCTGTTGTGCTGCTCACAAAGACCATATCCCACAAGAAAACAAATCCATGAGGAGACAGGAGAGCAGATTTCATAAATACAAAACCTGCTGTCCAAAATAACAGTGATTCCAAGATCCAAGGTCACACTTTCCCCAGGACACCCGAGGTCCCACTGCCCCGGCACTGCAGCCCCTCTGCTGCATTCCCTTCAGGCTCCACAACTCCTGTGCAGCTCTCCAGGAGCCAACTTTGAACTCAGGCACTCTGCAGATATACCTTATCTTTCAGAAGAGAAATCAGTGAGGAATTGCTACTTGGAACTACCTCCCTGTTCATACTCCTGAGCAGAGCCTGAACCTCTCCTACAGACAAGAGCAAAAGCCATAGAACACTCTTTGCCACCAGCACCCAAGAGTGACACACCGATGATTCAGACATATGGTCTTACTTACCCGAGTTTCCTTCACTTCCTCGTTTCCATCAACTTCATCATCATCCTAAGAGGAAAGGCAAACAATATAATTAGGCAGCTTTGGAGGCAACAAAACTTTATCACAAGAAGATAATGTATTGTTTATAGAATCACAAAATCATTAAGGTTGGAAAAGACCTCCAAGATCAGCAAGTCCAACCTTTGACCAAACACACCATGTCAACTCAACCACATCACAAAATGCCAGGTCTATGTAGGTTTTGAACCCTTCCAGGAATGGTGACTCCACCACTGCTCTGGGCAGCCTGTGCCAGTCCCTAACCACCCTTTCAGTGAAAAAATGATTTGATGCTAAAGTTAAGAAAAATTCTGTCAAAAGAAATGCCTATCCAGATGCTTTTGGCTAATTATCAGATCACATGTGGTGACCTAATGGCCACTTAAAAGATCTTGGTATTGAGGACAGAATGACTCTGTTGAGATGGCTCCTGCCATTCCAGTGCTTCTGAGGAGTTGGGAGGCAGTCCCTAAAACACTGAGGGAAAAGAACTTGGAAAAACTGCACATCTGAAATACTGACATAATATTGACTTCCAAAAGTATCTCCATTTCAGTTAGACTCCAGGTGGAAAGACTCATCATCCCAGCTATCTTGCACTCGCGTAGCCTCTCTAAGCCATTGCTCCTTGTAGCTGCTCCAAGATTTCATGGAGCAAATGTGAACTACCATGGCATCCCAGCTGACTCTGGACTCAACTCGTTAACCATAATTTCATAATTCTTATTCTCTCCTCAAAAGGTGATCTGCTTTCCTAGCTGAGGCTCTAACCGAAGTTTGCAGGGTTGGATTTCTTCCCTCAGACTGAAGAAATCCTCTGAAACCAGGACTAAGAGAAATGATCATGACACAGACAGCCCTTCTGCACTTAGGCTGTGAGTGTTCCCTGATGCTGGGAGGGGACCCAGACACAGGTTTTCTTCCTCCTGTCTTTCTTTCAGGGGGCCTAAAGAGCAGACAGATTTGGGCTTGAAGAAATTTGAAAATACTTCAGGTGGCTTGTGACCTCCTTCCAAAGGAATTAGACTTTCCATTTCTCCTCTCCCATGTGGGCCCTTTCCCAAACCTGCAGGGTTCCCATGCCATGGCTCAGGAACAGGTTGCCCAGAGCCTGCTGCTCGGTCTGACAGAGGCCAAACAGGGATGCAAGTCCTTTGGCTATGCCAGTCTAAAAGAGAGCTGGAGAGGGAAGAACTAATGGGAAATCAATGGACTGGGAAAAAAAACACTGAAGCTTGGAATTGGAAGAAAATTCATCCTGGAGTTTCTCCTTCTAAGGAACTCAAACTTACATCTTGTGCTGAGAAGATGATGCCAGTGCCTCTCCGTCTCTCTTTCGGCCGTCGCCGCTCTCGGATCGACTGTTTGTTCAGGGATCTGTCGTCTGAATCCTGATCTTCACACTCTGGCCAAGCAAAGAAAGACTGCTTTGGTTTCAGTGATTTACATCTGTGCTTTTGCTAAGATTCTGGGGTTCTTTTTAAGCTGATCAAGGTCATCTTCCCTTGTGTTATATTACAAAGGAGTTATTAAACCAAATGAAATGGAATCTCAGTGTCCACTACAGCTGGATACTTACACTCCTTCCCTCATCAGAGTCAGGGAGGTTACCCCAGCTGCCAGCTCTCCACAAGTCATCCTGACTTACTCCTGTTCTGAGGACAAACTGTACTAGGGGAACCTCTTTCCCCAGCTCTAATATCCAAATGCTCCATGATCACTGTCTCATTTATTTATCCAAAATGGAAAATATCCTTTTATCCCTTTGTTACAAGCAATAGGAATTTGTTTAACTTCATTTAAACAAATAACATTTGTTTTGTGAGGTGGCAGCTTCCCTCAGAGTAGCAAGTAAACTTGTTCTATCTGTACACACCGGAAGTTCTAAACCACAAGAAAACCCTTGAGCTTTGCCTGTTCTTCACTCTCCTGGTACGTACCATTTTTCTCCATCTCTGTGGCTGCCGCTCTGAAATCTGCTGGATTCACAGAGTCCAGCCCTAGATATTTATTTGTTCGAGTCAGGTATGAGCTTGTATAGAGCAGAGGTGCTGCTGTGGAAGGAGACACAGGCGTCGTGGGTTTTTCGGGCTGTGCTGGGCCCCTCAATCGCCGATAGACAGTCTAGAAACAAAGAGCCATGACAGAAAAGCAGTACAATGAAAAGGAAGCAGCAGATTTTGGATTTCAGGGAATGCAGTAATCTTTCGGAGTGCAATGTTTTCTTCACTGCTGCTGGAAGTGATCACCTGCACTTGCCAGATCAGGTCCATTCTATCAGATAAGGATCAATGTTAAAATCATTGTACAGCTACAGTGTAAGAGCACCCTCCATAGCCGGGAGATCTGGGATCAATCCCTTTGTCCCTACAGCTCATGGTAGTAGAAACAAGTTACCTAATAGAAATAAATGATTTAGAGTGAAAAAGCAGAAGTGGTGGCAGGGGCAGAAAACTGGTCTCTCCAGCTTTCCATTACACATGGAATATCTTTTGAAAAATGTGAACATAAAGCCTCTGCCTAGACTGCACAGCAAGGATGGATCCAGGCCACATTTCTATCATTAGCCTTCTCATTACACTTTCTGGGATTTACACCGTTTTATTTTCTGGCAAGAGACAGAAAGGTGAAATTCCCAGAGGAGAGCAAAGGCTCAGCTAAGCTCCAGCACCTCCAGATCCACCTCCCTCCTGCTGAAGTGCTGCTCCTCAGTCAGCAAGGCCTCTTTCCAGCTGGTCTGTCCCCCTCAGGATAAAAAGATAACCCCCAAAGAATTTCTCCTGATCTCAGCCCTCCTAAGTGGTTTCATTGGCTCTCAGGCAAGGGGTCTGAGGCGGCAGGGTCACCTCGTCGTCCGCGCTCCTGGCCCAGCGCGCGCGGCTCTCCTGCCTCTCGCCGCTGTCCTGGGCGCTGCCGGCTCTGTCGCTCTGCTGCTCCTGCGCCTGGCGCTCTGCCCGCGAGCGGCTGAACGTGCGCTCGGCCTCCTGCAGGTCTGTCAGGGTCACGCCCTGCAAGAACAGGAGGCCTCCAGTTATGCACAGAATCATCGAACCCCAGACTGGTTTGGGTTGGAAGGGACCTTAAAAGCCCAGCTCGTTCCACCTTCCACTAGCCCAGGTTGCTCCAAGCACTCTCCAACCTGGCCTTGGACGCTTCCAGGCGCGCTGCAGCCACAGCTTCTCTGGGCAATCTGGGTCAGGGCCTCACCACCCTCACAGCCAAAAATTCCTTCCCAATATTCCATCTAACCCTGCCCTCTGGCAGTGGGAAGCCATTCCCTCTTGTTCTGTCCCTCCAGGTCCTTGTCCAAAGTCCCTCTCCAGCTCTCTTGGAGCCCCTTTAGGCACTGGAAGGGGCTCTGAGGTCTCCCTTGAGGCTTCTCCAGCCTAAAATTACTTTTTCAGTCTTCCAGGTCAGTTTAAAATGCCACAGACTCACATCTGGTCAGGCTCATGTTTCACCGCTATGGTAAGAGAAAGAGAAGTATTCTGTTGCCTTTACTGTATTTCTCAGCCTACTGACATAATCACTGACTCAAAGCAACCCAGGTATATGTGATCACACTACAAACTAAGAGGCAAGTACATTGCAGAAAGGAAAGCTTGGAAATCTAACTCAGGTATGTCTGTGGGAGGGTTTTATAGTAACTGTTTGAAGGAAATTTTGCCAGAACCTCTCCAAAACAGTGTGAGTGCAGACAAGTCCCTTGTCCTGAGAAATAATGTAAGAGCAGAAGAAAATCCTGCCTCTTTACAGAATCATGGAATGGTTTGGATTGGAAGGGACCTTAAAGCTCATCTCACTCCACCCTCTGCCATGGGCAGGGACACCTTCCACTATCCCAGCTTGCTCCAAGCCCCATCCAACCTGGCCTTGGACACTTCCAGGCATGGGGGACTCAGCTTTTCTGGGCAACCAGTTCATCAGCTCTCTTCACCCTACACACGAATGTGAGCATTTCCATTCTCTACCTGGGTAGACCTGCGAGTCTGCCGGGCCTGTCTGGATCGCGCCTTCCTCAGTGATTCCGCTTCCTCATCCCGCACCGGAGTCAGATATGACCTGGAAAAAATAAAAAAGATGTAGAACAGGTTAAAGTAAAAGCAGATGATCTGCCTTCCTGTCTCTGTAGACTCTTGAGCTATTATTCTCTTTCTCATGGACAAAAATTAATTTTAGCTCCATCTGCTATTGCTGTTTCTCTGAGACAACCTCCCCATGAGCACACAATACACACATGTTCACAGCACCTTCTCCCCAGAGCCTCTAAATAAACCCTTTAGTGCTGGACATGTTCTGTTAAAAAGGCACACCTATTCTCTAAATTATTTGCTCCATTCCAAATCATTGCATCATTAGAAAAAGAACCCCACTCCTCACAAACGCCCTCTCACTCAGACAAAGATCTCAGAACAGAAATCCTGCGCTGGTGCATTCCTCAGACCCTCCTTCCTGTCATTACAGTCATGATCATATTCCTGCAATCTGCTGCCTTCATCAATATGAAACCCATCACGCCAGGAACCGTTGAACTGCAGGCATCACGGAGACACGCGCCTTGGAAAGAGCCACGGAATTAAAGAAATGACCTTCACACTCTGTGTAAACCAAGCTCCTTAACACTGAAAAACCCACAGTTAAAACACAGACCTGGGCACAACTGGATTTCCTCAAAGCTAGGAGAATTCAAGAGTATTCACATGAAAATATATCAACTGCACTCTCTGCCCTGGCATTCACTGAGAGGAACTGGTGAGGAATTGGGCAGTGCTTTGAGCCAAGGAGTGCACAGCAGTAAATGATTTCCACGCTGGAGGAGAGGCTTTAGTCTTATGAACAGTTAATTAAACTTGACTCTTTAGCCTGGTTAATAGGGAATGATTATTCACAGTGTCCCACTGTACAGGGATGAGGGTGCTGGAATGTTCCTTGCAGGTCTATCACTGCCAGGTTAACACTGTACCAGAGGTCTGGATGCGTTCAAAGGGCAGTGAACTAAGTGAGGGATGAAGGTGAATGACTTACTTTGTCCTCAGACTCTTTTCCTGGTTTTAGCAGACTACCTTCATGGAAAAGGTAATGGGCTGAAGAGGATTTGCATCTGATCCAGTATGTTAAGACGTTTATTAGAAAGTTCACTAAACTGCTGCACTGTGACAAAACCACTGAGAATCAGGAAATTCAGATCATTCTAAAATAATCTGCCATGGTGGGTTTTATCCACCTTCAGGACCTGTGTTCAGTGCTGGCTCAGCTGTGCAGCAAATGCAGCCTGGCCTCCAGGGAGGAATCCCCTTCACGGGGGTACAGACAGTCACCTCCCAGCTCCTCAGGTGTTGTGGGGCTCCTGTGAGAGTATTCTCACCTGAAACTGGTGCAAGGATTTGACCTGATAAATAATGCCCTGAACATCCCTGATCTCCAGAGGCCAAGGAAAGTGCAAAGGATTGAGTCAGTGCCAGGGATGCTGCACTGGAGACTCCTGGAGGGGCAGGCACTGATCTCTGCTCTCTGTGACCAGGCACAGGACCCAAAGGAATGACAAGAAGCTGTGTCAGGGGAGGCTCAGGCTGGAGATCAGGGAAAGGTTCTTCCCCCAGAGGGTGCTGGGCACTGCCCAGGCTCCCCAGGGAATGGGCACGGCCCCAAGGCTGCCAGAGCTCCAGGAGCGTTTGGGCAAGGCTCTCAGGGATGGAGTGGGATTGTTGGGGTGTCTGTGTAGGGGTTGGGCTCAGTGATCCCTGAGATCCCTTCCCACTCAGGAGATTCCACGATTTTATGAACTGTGCCCTGGGAGCTGCCTGCAATGGAGATGTCCCCAGCCAAGGGCTTGCAGAGCTGCACTCCCAGGGTGTGATTTATCACCTTCACAAGGAGCCTCCAGCACGTGTGGATGCACTGCAGAGGAGCTCATTTCTTCCCATTGATTATCCAGACAGACACATGAGCTGTGATGGATATGCCAACACGGGAAGCGCCTACACTTCAGAGGGATGATTGTCTCCCCAGAATCTGCTGTTTCATGAACAAAAAAAGCTGCTGTTTGATGAGTGAAAGCTGTGCAACTTCTAATTTTGCAGAGCAGGAGCTCTCCTGCTCTCCCTGCTGCAGTGTGTGCACTGTCCAGGTAATGGCACATTAAGGAAACAATAAGCATTTTCTGCAGCTTTTGACACAAGCAGAATCACTGCTGTTTGCCCAGAAGCCAGAAGCAATAAGCCACCCACAGGAAGAGGGCATTTGCAAAATATACTGCAAATGAAGTTCAGAGTAGTAGTAAAAAAAATATAAATTCCTGAAATATATAAACCAAGTAAATTTGTAGCTCAGTACGGTAGGCAGTTTACTGCAATGGCTTTGAATCAGTGGAATTTAAATCAGTGGAATTTACTCTGCAGTGAGGACACAGGTATGTAGGAGCTACAGGTATAGAGAGGACAAAACAGGTTTTCAAATGAGTTTCATGAAAGGTTTGGCAAATCCGTGGGGACCAGGTCAGCCCCAGGCGTGGGGAGGGCTCTGCGGCAGGGGCAGCCCAGGCACTTTGCAGCAAGGAGGGTGCAGGATTCCCTTGGTGCAGTTCAGCCACAGCTTTGCTGTAGGTATGGCAGGAGAAAAGCCATTTGGGGTCTCTTGCCCCATCATCCTCCCAGGCTTTTTCCCTCTGCTCTCCCAGAATTTATATAAAAATACAGCTATGTTACAGCATCATTAGCAATTCTGGGAGTCAAACCTGTAAGAGGGACTTGATCTTCAGCTGAGCACATCCTGCAGGTCAGCAAGGCTCAGCCTGGGCCGCAGCCGCAATCGATCGCCAACTTTTGGGTTCTTTCCATTTACACAATTCATCACTTCCTGGAGCTCACCCAAAGCCATTTACAGCATGAGATAACCGAATTTTCAGAGGCAAGTCAGCAGAGCCACTGCATAGTGACAGAGCTGGTTTCTGCAAGGGAGCAGAATTCAGCCTATTCCAGGTGCTGAAGGAGGGGCTGTGCTGGCAGTGCAGGTCCAGGTGTGCCCTGCCTGGTACCCTGTGTGCTTTGCTTTTTAATTTGGCGGGGAGGGAGGGAAAAGACAGATTTTACAATGCGTTGCTTTGCTTACAAACTGAATTTTGAGAGACCTGAGTGTGCTAAATGGGCTGGAAGAGAGAGAGAACAAATGCACAGGAAGGAGACGGCGAGTCGGATGCAGCTCAGGGCTGGGCTGGGCTGGATGGCACAGGCAGAGCAACATGCTGCTCTCCAAAGCAGAAACACTGCAGAGCACAGCAGGCTGCAGGGCACAAGCACCAAATGGGGTGTGAGGCAGCCTCTGAACAATCCACAGAGTTTTTAATTATGTTTTAAAGGAACATGCTGCTTGCTCAAGTGCAGGGCCTGTGTCATCCTATTAATTCCAGCAAATATCTCAGGATCCAAGCAGATTTCAAAGGAATGGCCCTATGTGTTGTGTTTCCTTGCAATAAGCTTTCTCTGAGAAATACTTGCAATAAGAGCAGCCATCACACCAAGCTCAAGGCATGTATAAAGCAGAACAGATTTTTACCAGAGTTCTGGCTGTAAGTTCAAGGAGAAGAATAGAAACTGTTCAAGATGTGTATGTGAGAGTCAGCAAAACCACTGCAGAGGTTTACAGCTCCCACAGACAGAGACAAGTGTGTCCTGCTGCCCTGAGAGAGCTACAGGCTTCTGGTTTGTGTATCAGCTAGAAAAAAGCCTGGTAACTGATGAACCTGGCTCCCACTTAATTCTGCCTGTTTTCAAGAAAACACCTATTTTCCTCTGTCAACTCTTTCAGCAAGGACAGTGTAAAACTCCCATGGATCCCAACCACTCATCACCATGTCAAGGCAAAAGGAGCTGCAATACAATACTAATAAAAAGGGAGATTCAACCTGGGAAATAGGAAGGCTGGATATACAGGCTGGTAAACCAGGAATACAGGAGCTAATCTGTATGCTAGAGAACCTTGGCCAGAGGAAAAGAAAATATTGTGAGGAGAAACCCCTCCCAAGTCAAGGGTGAACGATGCAGAAAAAGGAGTTACAATGCCCTGTTGGTTGGTGCACAGGTAACAAGAACAAAAGATTAATTTCTCCAAGAAACATAAAGTCTTCCGGCAATCCTTTTATGACACTGGTCTCCTTTCCTGCCATCCTGAACTCCTTCAGGCACTCAGAGATTGAAGAGTTTCTCACAAACACCATTCACCACCATGGAGTCCTTTGGCAGAACATCACCAAGTCCCAGAGGGAACAGCAAGAACGTGCAAAACTTGCAGTTTTACATCACGTACATGTGGCAGAGAAGCTGTGGCTGCCCCATCCCTGGAAGTGTTCAAGGCCAGGTTGGACGGGGCGTGGAGTAACCTGGGCTAGTGGAAGGTGTCCCTGCCCATGGCAGGGGGTAGCATTAGATGAGCTGTAAGTTCCCTTCCAACCCAAACCTTCCTGGCATTCTGCAAAAACCTGGCAATAAATTTGGAAGCTGAACATTCACCAAGTTCTACAGCCACCCTCTTAGACTGGGTTCAAGGGATTTCATTCTGCTGTCAGGACTGAAAATTGAGATACACCCCCACACGAGCTGCATTGGGCCTTATCAAGGTTCCTTCCATCCCTGTCAGGTCCTTCTTCAATATATCCCGGTCCTGCAGCCAGCACAGTAAGAACAGGAGTTGCACACAGTAACTGGTTCAGTCATTACAGTTGTTCCAGGTCTCTGGGAATGAGACTACTGATCGTGACCTGGGACTTGTTTGGGCTCTTCTGGAGGAAAGCTCTTCCTAGGCCCTCTGTGAATCCTCTCACCTCTTTATGGCTTAGAAGTGACTCTGAACTACACTCACTAGACTAGAACCAACAGTGACAGTTTTCTTGGAAGCCAGGACAGACTTTTGGCTCTTCCAAATCCAGGTAACACGGGTAAGGGAAGCCAGGCACAGGTTTGGCTCCCTGTGCACAAGGAGGTGTGTTCAGCACATGGAAAGCCATGTGGCTACTCAGACTCTACAATGTTTGAAATTTCTCTTTGTAAGAAGAGTACAGTATCCCTATTCCAAACACTGTGATTTAAAAAGTCTTTGTCACACATATATCTATTTCTCAGGCACACATACACACATATATGTATGTATATACATGTGTGTATATTAAAAACTCACATGTACTCTGAAAAAAGGAAGGTAAGAAAAAAAACCCTCAGCAAAAGCCTCCAGTACAGATACTGTTCCCCTGGAAACAACTGGAAAAGTACAGCATCCCAGCAATGCATTCCTACAAACTGGAGAGTTGCCATCAGCAAATAACTATCCGTAAGCTGGAGGAGGGAGGAGAAGCAAGTGCAAGTTTTGCAGGCAACAATGCTGACAGCAGTTCCCAAAATACAGTTCCTTAAGTCAGATAATGAACTATGTCCCCAGCAGCAAGTCAATCATTGGCAACTACATGGAAACAGTCAGAAAAAGAAACTTTCCTGCTCTCTTATCCAAGCAACAGGTTTCGGTTCTTCCCTGAATTTATCCCTGTGCTGACATGTTCTGCCCATCAGCCCACTGCAACTGGAAAGTCATTAGAGAACCTGCCAGAAGCTGGATGTGCTCTGAGAGACCCTTCCAGGCAGGAGAGGATAACACATCAGACTACGAGTGCTGGAGCTGGGAATGAGGGGAGAGACAGCTTGACAATGCTGGGTTATTTAATAAGCTGAGGACAGAGGGATAACAAGATCATAGTCCCAAAGCCTTTCACAGCTGGCTTGAAAAGGCTTGGCTGAGAATTCCCCATTTTCAGGCCTTTGCTGCTGGGAGCTGTCGCTGTGTTTCAATCTGGACAGTGAATTCTCAGCTCGTGCAAGTTTCAGCGTCTGAATTTCAGCCCTTTGGTTACAGGTTGATTAGCAGGTTCACTAGCAGCAGATTAACTTCTTTATTTCCCACAGCTCTGCTTTGCTCAACATGTTCAGGTGCTGATCCAAGAGATTAAGAGACTTGTGATCTTTGCCACTTGTTAATCAAAACAACCAGCTCCCTTTATCCCTGCAGAACTCCTGTTTCCATGGGACATTTACAATGGGGTGAAGTTACACGTATGACAGCTGAGGCCACAAGAACACTTCCCATCAGGGAGTTCTGGACAATTTTGCTTGTCCTTTCCCATGCCCTATCCCTGGAAGTGTCCAAGGCCAGGTTGGACGGGGCTTGGAGCCACCTGGTCTAGTGGAAGGTGTCCCTGCACCCATGGCAGGGGTGGGATGAGATGAGCTGTAAGATCCTGACCAACCTCCCAACCCAAACCATTCCATGGTTCCATGTTCAGTTCTGTGTGTGTCCCTCAGACAGCAGAGCTGCTCCTTCTGTGCTGTGTCCCCACCATGCTCCCCATGGCAGCTCCTTGTGCCTCCTTGGCAGCCTGGACAGCTCCAATACGAGGTGAGGAGTGCTCAGGTTGCAGATCCAGCTGGGAACACAGCCCTGCAATCTCTCTGCCAGAGGAATAAAATACAGCACTGGTACTCCTGAAAGCTCACCGAGTTGGGGCTGGGGGAGTCAGCACATACATGAGAAGCTTTTAATGATCTGTGTAATCCCTTCACATGAATTAATGTCACTCAGCATTAGGGTGAAGAGTAAAAAGCAACAAACATCTCAGTGATGACATTCCTAAACTGGCTGCCCTAACTGTTGCTGTGAACTCGACCTTTAAACTTCTGCCAGCAGAAGAGAACATGTATTTGTTTAAAAAACAAAAAAATACAGGAATTCTTTCTGTAAGAGAAAAGCAAAGAGTGCTGCAATCCCAGAGCAGAGGCAGCCAACAGCACCTGAAGTGACAGTATGACCTGTCTCTGAGACACTGAATGTGTCAGCTGTGATCATCACAAGTTCAAAGCTTACCAGGATGGAATATTTTGGAATTGTGTTCAGCACCGGACTTCAGGTGTCAATACAGAGCACTGAGTGGTTTGTCACTGTGACAGGGAACAATGTGCACTGTCGGCAGTTCTCAGGAGCTGCATCCTTGCATTAAAAATCTGCTGCAGGAACTGGAGGAGGATGGAACTCCACTTCCTGCCACTGACAGAGAAACCAGTGTCCTGCCTCTGCCAGCATCCCTTTCATTTGCAACTGAACCAACACAATTTGACATTTTCAACAACTTTCAGCTGACCTGTTACAGCTTTCCCAAAAGCTGATTTACAGTCTGAAACAGGAAATTTTCCAGGACAGAAAATCCCTGGAGAAAAAAGAAATTAACTTGGCAAAATTCTGAGTATTTGGGAAATTGTCTTTTGCAACTAAAAAATAAAGTAAAATCAAAACTTGATGGTGATAAAGACGGTTCAGCTACTGAACCAGATAAGCCTGAGCAGTGATGCTTGCCTGCCCCTGCATCCCAGCAGCCTTCCACTGCCACCTTGTGGGAGCAGGAGACGCCTGAGCAGCTCCAAGGAATAGGATCACACATCAGCCCCAGCTGAATTACACAAAATACCACTGAATATTAGTAATGTATCAAAGATTTCCATTTCCTACTGAGCTCACATTGCAATTTCTTAGCCCGTGGCTTTCGTTCAATTTCCAGTGTCTATTGTTCTCAGGGACAGAAGATTAATTAAGTCGGCACAAAAACTTTTCAAATAGAAATCCCAGGGAGGTTTCCTGGCTTCCCTGGCTCCTCCACCTGTCACATCCCCAGGTCAATACCGTGGAGCACAGAATTTAACAGACTAGCTGATTTAGTGCCGAATTGTCTCTCAGCTGTAGTGACACACAGGATCTCTGCAAATATTTCAGGTACATCCTTGGCTTTAATGGCCATTTTGGACACAGAGAAGTAGCCGAACTTGTCAAAGTTAGTAAAGCCCAGCCCCTGAACATCCAGGCAGTGGCACTGGGATGGCACCAGAGCCAGAAGGTGCCATCACTGCTGTTAGACCGAGGGTGAAGCGCGTGCAGCAGGGCAGTGGTTCCCATTAGTAAGCCAAGAGGAATTGCACACGAACTCGGCATGGACAGGGCTGGGGAAAGGCAGTTTTACCTTCTGCTTGCTCCACGCTGCCAAGCTCCAGTTCTTTTACAATGCTTAGGTCAAGTGGTCCCTGCTTCCTTTCCTTGACCATTCCTGGAGGATCCTGCATGGATTCCTGCTTTTGTTAGCAGGCCAACCTACAGCCTGGGCTCTCCCGCCCAAAGCAAATGCCAAAATATCCACCCCCCTTCCCCTGAGCCCTGCGTGGATAAAGCCCTGGCAGCTGAGCATGCAGCACACACCTGCTCACCACCCTTACAGGAAACTGCACTGACCCCAGCCCACACCTCGACCTTACTCCAAATAAAAATGCAGCCAGATTTCTGATCCAGCAGGAGCAATCTCGCCTCTTCCCAACATGGACAATCCCATGGCCAGCAGAATTCCTGCCCTCCCACGTCATCTGCACCAGCAGCCTTTGAAAAAAGGGACAACTTTATCTGAAAGCGATTAACTGCAGAGGCAGTGGCAGAGAAATGCTGTCACAGCAGGTGCCAGATGATCGTTCAGTTCTTCACAGGAGAGAGAAACCTCTTAACTTCTTGTTGTCCACTGCGTAGTGTGGACAGGAATCCTTCCCTTGCCTTGTAGCAGCTCCTTTCATGAGCACCCCACTGCTCTGCTTCCCCAGGGACCTTCCCAGGAGATTAAGACCACTCAGCTTTACATCAGTCAGTGATAAGGATTATAGAGACAAATGCTATTAAAAAAAGGTAGCAGCGAACTATTGCTCATAGCCTTTCCTGCCAGTTCCTCTCAAGAAACATTTAAATACCCCTTGAATGGAAATCTCATAGTTTAACTTTCACAGAGATCAGGAGCTTTTATTCTAGTTGTCAGATTGCAAGGGTTAAGGGACATATCAGGTGACACATCTGTGCTTGTCCTAGAGGAGACACACTTGGAATGCCCACAGGACAAGAACCACGAGGTAAAAGGACTTGCCAAAAATTGTTCATCTAACAGTGCTGGTGGACAAGGATTCAGTTATTAATATATTAATAATATATGCTACTATAATTAGCAGCTGGATCCTCAGAATGAAAAATAAATTCCTCTTGAGAATGAAGGAGGAAACAGAAGTGTTTGTCAAACACATTTACCTGGCATGTCAGTGAACTTCCTTCAGCTGAAAAACATTTCTAGGGAAAACTCTGGAGGGCAAGAGGGCATGGGCTGAGCAGAGCCCCCAGCCCCAAAGTTATCAAGAAAACAAGCCCACCTAACTCCTACTCTGGATTTATCATGGAATCATGGAATGCTTTGGGTTGGAAAGGACCTTAAAGCTCATCTTGTTCCATCCCCTGCCATGGGCTGGGGCACCTTCCACTATTCCAGGTTGCTCCAAGCCCTGTCCAACCTGGCCTTGGACACTTCCAGGGATGGGGGAACTATGTGAGAAACTGGTCAGAGTAAATTAAAAAGTGAGGAGGAGAGAGATGAGTTTCCTGTCTGTAAGAGCATGCCTGATGGCAAGTGCTGGAACGACCCTGCTGGAACCTTCCTCAGGAACAGGAAGAACACACACAATGGCAGAATTCAGTTGTATAAACACAGTGGTGGGGGGTAAAAAAATTAAAATCCTAATTCTTGCCAAACCTGGACAGATTTCAAATTCAAGAGTCCTTTTAAACTGGCCACATAACTGAGGGCACAGACCTGCCTTTCAGAAGTTCTCAGGCAAAGCGTGTCTCACCCCACGTGCCAGCTGTGGGCTGCACGGCTGCCTTTCCAGCTGTTCTGGGAACTAAAACTTCCATAGAGTATAAAAAGCTTCAGCCAGATCTCCCAGACTTCCCTTCCAGCACAGGTATCTCATGGCTCAAGTGACATTCAGGTATGGCAGGATCTCCTGCAGTCCCTTTCTAAGCCCAGGGGACAGAGCTCCGAGCAGCCTGAGCCTGTGACACCAGAAATACTCTGGCCGGGGCTGCAGTGCAGGACTCCCGGGGGAAGCTGTGGCCAGAGCCCTGCACTGAGCCTGCACAGACAAGGGTGCAGAGAACTTGCAGAAGAAGCTTTTGGTGGCACTAGAGGCCGCTGTCACCCTGGATGAAGGTGGATAATCCAGCACTGGGCTCCAACCAACAGGACCCCCCATTCCCCACCACCTGCAGGCACCCAGCAGAAATGAGGAAGCTGTTAGTTCTGCCCCGGGAAGAACAGGGTCTGTGCGAGGTACTGTAGGCACAACATCCACACAGCTGAAATCCACCCTCAGCAGAGCCAGGGCTGTTTGAGTTCAGTGGACAAACACATTGACAATGGGAGACAATTTGCTTTTGGCAGGAGATCATCCAAATGGCCAGACTGCACCGTTCATCAGGAGCTCCAAAATTCCCAGAAAAAACCCAGAAGAAACTGCCTGGCACGAGCACTGGCACGTTTCCAGCTCCCGGCAGCAGCACACCGCAGGGCTGCAGAGCAGCCTCGGGAGGCTGGGATGTGCAGCAGGACACATGGAACACGTGTGGCAGCAGGGGCTGAACCTCCGGGACACGCGGCCCCAGCCCCGGCACTGACCCGGCACGGTCCGGCCGGCGCCACGCGGGCCTCAAACGGACCTCTGCTCTGCTGCCCCTCTGCTGGTTGTTCTTTCCTCCCCCTTGTAATTTACACTATTTTCCAGCTACTGGAGTATTTCCTGACCAAATTCAGCTGGAAAACCAAGGAGCAGGTGAACCACCACGGGTCAAACACTGTGGTGGGGCAGGGTAAGGCTTGTTGGCCACCACAAGATGCAAACCAGCACTCCAGAGCACTCTGCCAGTCGTTCCTCCCCAGCCCTAAGAAGCCTCTTCTGCTTTAACCTTTTGGCTTCACACAGATAATTTCAAGGCCACAAGTTCGGAGACATCCCTGTGATCTAATATTAGATGATCAGCCTGTTTATGTTTTTGTTGCTAAGAGCAAGCTGGCGCTTTGGAAACACCGAAGCAGCCCAAACACTCCTGCAACAGCTGCTGCTGGGAACTGAAATCCATACAGCACTGCCCTGACAACTGTTTGCCATTTGCCTTTTTATTTTACTGGAATCGGTCTCCTTCCCAAATAAGCTTTTCCCATTTAGGTGACTTCTCCTGTCTCCCTGGGTCCATGTTTCCTAGTTCCAATGTGCAGGCAGCTCCCAGTCACTATCCCACTGTGAGGACGTACATTCATCAGTAAGGTTTCCTCCCCCATGAGCACAATGCATCATTTCTGGGCTTTTTTCCTCTCAGTAGTTTCAAAGCATCAATTAAAGGTGGGAGGAATTTTCTGGTGTTTTCTCTTTACATTACCATAATTCACAGGAGATGGTTCTCTAATAAAAATGCAGGAGACAAACAGATCTTCTGTATTATTTATAGAAACAGATTTGGCAGCAAATGCCAATGCAGTAATATTAATGGATGCTTTTTAGGGCATCTACAAGTAACTATCCCAGTCCAGTTCTCTGTCTGCAGACAGTGCCAGAAGTCTGGGGGGACTTTGTGCAGCCCACTTCTGCAGGGAAAAACCTGCTTCTGCAACTTGATTCTGGGCTTGCCAAAATGGAGAGATCATTGTGTCTGAAGTGAGAACTGAGAGCACAACACTCACTCTGTTCTCTTGCACAACCTCACTGAGCACTGGCAGTATCTTTTGGTAGCTCATCTCGATTCAGTTGCAAATGACCCCAAGCCAAGTGACCTCCAGCAACGAAACAGGAGCACACAGAGGCACTTCCAGGGCTAACACAAATGTTTTCACACCAAAGATACTCTGCCGTGGCTAGTGCAAACTGTCCCTGCACACAAACCTGAATGTGGCTCCTCCAGAACGTTTGCAATACCTTCCAAGTGCTCCCTGTGCTAGCTCTGGAAAAAAAAAAATCCTGAACAGTATCACAAGTTCGAGTATTTTCCAACAGCACAGCCCACCTTGCTTGGATGTGCTGAAGGTGAAGCTGAGCAGCAGCTCAGTTCCACCACCTTAGCCTTGTACGCTGATAATTCCTATTGCTGCTTTTGTGATCCCTCGGCCTCAGGCCATTCAAGATGTGTCAGAGCACTATCTGAGCTCAGGAAGGGCTGCATTTCAATACATCACTATGACAGTTTGGAAGAATCCAAGCACTATATACTCTGCATGAACTCGTTGTTGGTTATAGAAACAGTTCATCGCTGTGTTTTATTTATTACTATTTGCTTTCACTGATGCCATTAGAAGAGACAGATTTTGGAAAAGTCAACCTGTTTGCAGGAAGAATATATGGATAATTTCATGTTCTGTAATTAATGCACAGGGTAAAGTTCCTTTGAAAAGAGCTCTGGCTCCCCAGGTTTGTATTTCCCCGGTCTTAAAATAACACCATGTGATAAGACAGAGATGCCACCAGCTGGAGTCAGAGTCATTCCCAATGCTGCTACTGCTGGAATGGCCCCAGCCACACATGGCAGACTCCCACCTCTGGCCTTTCCAGTCAGTCAAAGCCATACCTGCTGCTGGAGTCCATCTCCTATTGTGTCACACACCTACATACTCCAGGAATGTTTGCCTTCTCCCACTAATTGCAGAGGGAATCTGGGGGACCTGTGCAGCACGGATGTTTCCATCGGGGCATACGTAAACACAGCTGAGCCAAATCAGAGGGATAGATTTTATCCGAATCTATCTCAGTACAATGGTCTTTTTAGGATGGGATTCATTTTACAGAACCCACTATGAGTGGCTGCTCTGCTGTGTATTCCTGCAAACACACTGGGATGGGGCTGAGATTAGGAGCTGAGGTTAGTACTGAAGAAAAAGGCTGAGATGCTGAAGAGACAAGTAGAAAATTATGAAACTAAATTTAACCTACAAGCCAGCGATGACTCAGTTCAAAATCTTGCGACAGATTAAGGAAAGCAGCCTGGGAACTTCATGGAGCACCTAAAAACCAGTTCTTACACCCCCACCATCACCACCACATGACAGCTGCCCACGGAGAGGGCCACCAGAGCCCACTCCTCACTGACCTTCTGCGCTCCCTGGCCTCCTCAGCCGAGAGGTCCTTCCCCGGGGCGGAGGCAGCCCCGGCATTCCCGGTGCCGTTGGCAGCGCCGAGCACAGCACGGTTTGTGATTACACCTAGAGGGGTGCTGGCACAGCTGCCCTCTGCGTTTTTCTCTACAGCAGAATCAGTTTGTTGCCTGAAAGGGGCTCTGAAATAGAGAAGACATACGGAAAGCAAAGCAAGTGAACTCCAGTGCTGACCGAGCCCAACCTCCTCAGGGAGCACGGACAGTTCATCCTCCTCGCTTTACACTCATGTGTTTGTAGAGAACAGCCACAGCAAAATGAATTTTACAAAACTTGGAGAAGAACGAGAAGGAGGAATTAACAGCCTTCATGTCCCTGTTAGTAGCAAAAATGATTAGAAAAATGTACCTGGTGAATAAGCAGAAGGAAGGAATTCCAAGAGCTTGTACACTGAGCACCCGAGGGCAGCCTGAGCAGTGCTGTGTCACAGGCACAGAGGGCACAAGGGACACACTGTGGGCTGTCACCTGCCTGCCAGTCACACCCACCACTGGAACTGTCCAACACCACCATCCTGGGATTGCTTATCATTCTGGAATTGCTTATCAGCACTTCCCATGTGGAAGCACACTTCCAATCCCTAATCCACTCCAGAACTCAGAACTTCCAACCCAAACGCTGACTTTCGGAGCGTTAACTCCTCTGGGAGCCATTACCTGGTGTTGTGGCGGGCTGAAGCAGGAGTGTTCACACCGAGAGATGTGGGACAGCAAGAGACAGGTTGCCACGGGGTGCCCGGGGAGGTAGATGAGCCAATGGCAGTGGGTGAGGTAGCTAGAGATGGACTGCGACTGGCTGAAATGTAGGGACTGCTCAGGTCACTACTTCTACCAAATGAAGCACTGTAAAACATCACAAAATCACGTCCTTCAGAGCACAGTAAATATTCAACAGCACATCCCACAGCTGGGCTGGCAGCTGGGAAGGGAGCGGGTGCCACACGGCAGCAAATCGTGTGCAAGGAGATCAGAGAGCGGTGGAGCTGTCGCCAGTCACCCACACAGGCCAGCGCCAGCAGAGCCCTGCTTAGCTAAACCCAGCTCAGTTCCAGCGAGGGAGTAACGGCATGGGGGTGAATTGGGAAGGATCAGGGAAGGAAAATCCCTGCTGCAGTGAAAGCAGGGCACATGGAGCACCCTGTGCCCTGGGGAAAGGTGGGTGCAAAGATGAGAATGCTTAAAGCAGGAAAGGAGAGAGTGACATAAGCGGGTCTGGCTGCATCACCCCTGAGGATGTCCAGGACTTCCAGTTTTAAGAACTTGTTTCCAGTGGCTTAAAGTTTTGGCAAAGATGATCAGTTCAGGCTTTAAGTCTCTTTAAGACATGTTTGGCACAAACTATTTCTGGAAAATAGCTGGCACAGCTATCAAAAAATATTCAAGAATGAGCAAGGGAAATACATATTTTGCCAGGTTAAAGCAAACCCTGAAAACCAATCTTATTGAAAAGCTGTGTTTGTGTTCATATTTTGGAGAGGAGGGAGGAGGAAGAAAGAAGGGCTCTTATACAAGGATGGACCCTTTCACTTTTTCAAAGAAAATCCAGCCTAAGGGGAGAGAAAATCCGCCCTAATGGGAGAGAAAATCCACTCTAGTGGGAAAAGCTGCATATCTGAAATCTGGCAGAATCTCCTTGCACATGCCCAAGCCTTGCACACAAGCTGCTCGCTGCCTGCACAGAGCAATCCAGTGGGACCTAGGGCCCTGCCACACCTTTCCCAGCAGCTGGCATGCCTGGTTGCTACTGGTCAGACTGGACTGTCTGAAGGATCAAAGGCGAGGAAGGCTGGAAGGCTGCCTCTCACCTTCTGCATCCTAATGGCTCCCACGGCAGGGCACATGGACCAAAGTGGTTGCACAGGAATAAAATCTGACCTAGAGGAAAGCAAGCAGGCCAGGACAGAGCTGCAGGTTTTAGGGAAAATCAGGGACAACAGAATGAAACTGGAAATCAACTCTAGACTAAGAATCCAGAGAGCAGCCTGAGGCTGAAATAACACTGGGAAGGGACAGGACCACAGCCAAGGACAGGAGGCCGGAGGAAGAATCCATTCCTGTTCACCCAGGCACCCAGTTTACAAGCCAGTTTTACATGCCAAGGCCCCCAGCCAGCCCAGCATGAGCAGCTGGTCCCTAGCAGTCAAAGGGGACAACAGAGCATCCTGGAAGGCCTCCATGGGGCATCCTGGAAGGCCTCCACAGGGAGGAACCTCCCATTTGGGCTCCTCAGTTGATGGCTGCCTGCCATATCCAGGTCACACAGGAACAAGCAAGTCATTGTCACCAGGTAGCGACCTCTGCTGGACCCTAAACAGAACTTCCTCTGCAATGCTGGCCCCTGCCTGGAGCACGCGGGAGCAGGAAGTCCTGTTGGAAACAAGTGCCTCCCTTCTTGGCTCTCCGCTCCAGAGGGAAAGGCCATGGAGATGGGCTGGGGGGAGGGTGGGAGTGGGAAGAGGAGCCTGGCTGGGGTGGGCGTGTGGAGCAAGCAGCCGGGGAGTCACATAAATGAGTGTTCTGGGGACAGGATGGCAGTGGGGCCTGTGTCTGAGGAAGGAATGAAAGGATCAGCAGGAGAAAAGGTGCTGGCAGCCCTGGGGGAACAGAGCTGATGTGGCACCATCCTAGGAGAGCCCAAGGTAGAGAGGCTGGGGTGTGAAGGTGGCTGTAAGAGAGAGAAGGAACTTGGTCAGGAAGGAAGGATACAGGAGAATTACCAAGAAAGCCCTGACAAGGATTGTCTTTCAGAAGGGAAAGGTAATGGGTGAGCAGGATGGAAGCAGCACCAGATGCCTGGGAGAGCAGTGATGTGGGGGATGAGAGGGGAGGAGGAGGAGGAATGGAGGAAGAGGGCACAGGGATGGCATTGTGCCAGCTCCAAGAGGCACACAGGCAGAGAAATGCGGTGCTGGGGCACCAGGAACACACTCCTGCTCCCAGGGGAGCCAAGGCACTGCCACCTCTGCGGGAATCCACCTCCCAGCCTGTCCCCCTGCATGGGTGGCCCTGCACAGTGTGAGGAGCACTCCAAGGCATTTACTCCATTGTTCACATTTGATCTGAACAGGACCAGAAAATTGCAATATAAAGGTTAGCCAGGGAATCCTGTTAATTAACAGCTGTGTGCATAGGAGTCCGTGAAAGGGAGGACTACGGATTTATGCTGAAGAATTCAACATTAGAAATAGAAAAAGGCACTGGCACACTACTCCTCATTCTCTAACATTATCACCACAACAGAACCACCAGGGAATGAGCAATGAAATGTAAAGCAACATTTCAAAGCAATAAAAAGAAATACTTCTGAGAACAGCAAAGGCATTAAAAACTTCAACTTAAGAACCTTCACACTCTTAAAAAGCTTCCACGTGTGCTAATAAAAAAGGTTTGCACAAAGAATATAACTATTTTTTTTAAACACACTGCCATGGGATATTGCAGAGATCAAACTAGGATTTGGGTATGGAAGCTGGCCACAGTGGTGGCTATTAAGAACAACGGTTAAATATAATCCCTGGCTCCTGAATTCCGGATTGCTGGAAGCAAGGAGAGCGTGGGAGGTAGAAGACTGCTCTGAAGTTATACAGGCTTTTACAACTTCTCCTTCAAAACCAACTGCTGTCAGAAACAGAGTCTGGGCTCCAGGAACTGTTGTCCTGGCTCACTGCAATGGCTTTTTTGTGACCAGAAGCAGCAAGGAGGCATTTGCATAAATGTGAAATGAAGGAGAAACTGTGTGGCTGAAGGATTTCATTCTGGTGTGTGAACCCTTCCTGGGAGGCAGCACTTCTGTCTGATGTCAAAGGCAGGATGCTGAACTAATCCAACCTGCTATGCCAGTTTTCCTGCATATCCTTTCGTGGACTTTCATATACAGTCAAAGTGACCTGGCTGTTTGAAGGCCAGTACACACTAAAATGGACACCAGTGTTGAGCTGTGACAGGACACCCTCCCTTTTGGGCCGAGGGTGACAGAGCAGAGGAGGCTGCTTCGCTAAAGTCCTTTATTTTGCAGTTCCAGAGTTTCTGAAGTAGAGTTCCAAGGGGATACACGATAAGGCAAAGCAGCAGCGACAGCGACAGCAGGCTAAACAGCTTTTTTTCTTCTTCTTCTTGTGCTCCTTGTTCTCTAACTAAACTTACAGAAGTGTGGATTGTATTTGTTAATTGACCAATAAAATTAACACTCGATTCTAGTTTTCTTTTCTTAACCTATCCTGGTCTAATTCTAATGATCATAAATCTTACACAAGTCTTACATAGGTGTTACACAGATTTGCATATACAGTTTTTATCAACTCCTATTGTTTATGTGAACACTATCGAAAAANGATATCAGAGCAGGGTTCTGTGGATTTCTGGGCCAGTGCTACACACAGAGAAAGCAGGACAAGTGCCAGTACCATGACAGAGAGAGCATCAATATCTGCTTCAACGAAAGCTGAAGAACATTTGTAATACTGCTGCAAGTTATTTTGTTCCCTTTTATTAAAAAAAAAAAAAAAAAGGCAAAAAAAAGGCAAAAAAAGCGCAAAAAAGCACAGCCTTTTTCCATATCCTAAGATGATCTGCTGCTGTTGTCCATTCTATGTTTGGGGGGTCATGTAAAGCACATAAAGAACATAAGGGTTAGATGGGATATTGGGAAGGAATTCTTCCCTGTGAGGGTGCTGAGGCCCTGGCACAGGGTGCCCAGAGAAGCTGTGGCTGCCCCATCCCTGAAGTGTCCAAGGCCAGTTTTGTGGAAGGTGTTCCTGCCCATAGCACGGGTGAAGCAGATGGGATTTAAGATCCCTTCCAACCCACACCAGCCTGTGATCTTTATGGAGATCAAATGCTGAGGCAAAGCGGAGCTGCAGATGTGCACAGCCATCCCCTCGGTGACATCCAAGCACGTCATATTCCCTTGAATTCTTTCTCTCTAAGTAGAAGCTTTTACCTTTTGGAGTGGTGTTCAGAGTTTTGCTAATACTTGGAAATGACAGAAAGCTTACGTCTAAGCAGGTTCCTTTCCTCCTCTTAGGGGTGGATGCACAAGGCTGGAGAAAACAGAATTTGAATACCATCGTATTCCATTTCTCTGTGCTCTCCTACAGGAAACTGTATGGGATAAAGGTCTAATTGATCAAGATTTTAGTGTTTGTATATGAAATGCAAACCCATTGATCTCGCCTTTAAAAGCACATTTATTCCTACCTGACAAAGCTATTCTCTGTACCTGCCTGTGAACCAGTCACTCTTATAAAAGGCCAGAATTCAGCCTTTGTGACAATAACTCAGTATTAGTGACATCCCACTGCAGCCTGAACCTTCCCCACTCTCTGTACAGTTTAACCAAGGAAATACAGTACAACTGTGTGAGTGCAACACTAAATCTGGTGCTGGATTAGCTGGGATAAACCAGCAATGTTTGTAAGATTGCCTGGGGTGACTGGGCTGACCCTCAGAGCAGGGATCAGCAAAGGTGTGCCAGCTGCAAGGGGCAAAAATTTTCCAATATAATCAGCTGCAGCTTGTCAGACTAGCTTGGAGAGAAACAAGCTATGGAGGCTAGGCTGTCATCACGTCCCAGGATAGCTGTGAAGTCACTGGAATGGATCAGCAGAGCAGAAGGCTTCTGCTTGAAGGGGCTGCTTCACCTTTTGTGGCAATGGATCTGTACGTGCTCAGCAACTGGCCACACACATCCTTGAGCACCACTTACCTCTACAGCATAAACACTGGAACAAATTGCCTCTTCCCAAGTATCTCAAGCAATTGTTCCATCTTCAGGACAGTTATTTAGTTCAGGGTCTAGAATCTGGTGAAACTCAATCTAAAACCTTGAGCTACTGCTGCTGTTTCCCTTAAGCAGAAACACAATGGCTTTGCAGTGTGACATGTTTATTACAGGCTGCTTTGATGGTCTCCAGTAACAGCTGAAATAAAGCTGAAGTGCTGGCACTGCTGGTCCTCCCGCTCACAGCTGAGATGAAAACCCAGCAGTGCCCTGTTTGCCTCACCAGAGCAGGGCACTGCTTCAGCTCACTCAGAGGGCCGTTAGCTGGGACCTCAAGGACACCGAGGCGCTGCCTCCCAAGGGCTCCAGGACACTGCAGCTACAGGAGCTCTGCCTGGAACTGCCTTCCTGCCTCTGCCTGGCTCCTTTACCAACAATCAGCCTCTACAACTTCACACACCCTGTGCACAAACTGCTTCTTTACTGCCACAAGACAATAGTGGAAGAAGCAGTTTTACTCCTTAGCAAGTGCTCTATATCATGCTCAAGATCACTGCCACTTTCTGATAATACCATAAACATGGACCAATATAAACCAAAATTAGAGATAAGCTATAACTTATAATATAACAAAGCTATCTGAACAATGCTTTCAGACTCTTATTACATTAATCTGTTTTTAATGATGAATTTTGGTTTTATTCTCTAACCATAACACCAGCATTAAACAGAGAAAACACTGCATTTGAGTTATGGGAACACCAGTATTTAAATTCAGTCCAGCAATTTGCAAATTAATAAAAATTATAGCCTTTAAAAACACTATTTAGCATGACAAACATCAGGAAGTCTTAACTTTTCTTTCCTGCTCTCAGCAGAAGAGGGTCCCAAGGCCAGTTACAAGATGCAGGAGGCAGCAAGCAGGAGGCTGAGGTCTGGGAGGCATGTTAAGAGTGGTGCTGACTGCCTGAGAACCCACGTACGACAGACCTGGACATACCTTTTCAAGTAGGTGGATACATAGGTAGTGGGTGCACCGGAGTGGGGAGCTTCGTTTCCCTTTGGCTCGTCCCTCCAGGGCTGCCGGCTGTAGGAGCCACTCCGCACCAGGTTCACAGCAGATTCCCTAAGGCAGGACAGAGCACAAGCTTTGCTTAGGAAAACCTCTGGGGTCTGCTTTTGGCTCCTTTACAGTTTCACAACACAGATCCTTCCCTTACACCTAAGTGCTTCATTGTTCAGGTGACACAGCTCGGAGAAACACCTGCTCTGGGCCTTAGCATCAGCTCCTGCTCTTGCCACCTCACTTCAGAACCACAGATGATGTAATGTTTTGCATAAAGAGTAACGAGATCCTTTTTAATCAGAAAACTTGCACATGAAATTCAGATTGTCCACAAAGGTAATGTAATGTATAATAGTGTCATTTAATATTCTCACTGCTGTCTGTATCAAACAACAAGGTATAAATGGGCAGATATTGGAACTGCAGGAAAGCTTTTATTCTTCGAGGTATCCAGGCAAGGACAAAAGCAATTCAGCACAGCAAATCCTTTCATAGAATCATTAGGCTTGGAAAAGGCCTCTAAGATCATTGAGTCCAACAATTAACCCAGCACTGCCAGGTCCACCACAAAATCATGAAGCAGAAAACAACAAACAGAATATTTACAGTATCTAAAGCTACTTGACAAGTTATCAAGAAATTCCTAGTAGTCCTATTTATCCTGGTTATCTGAAAACAGGGCTCTTTCCCTATGCTAATGCACACTCTCGCAGTGTGTCCTGCTCTCTTCTGGTCCCAGACAGGACCTGGAGCTTGTAATGCAGCACTGATCCATTCCCCCATCAGCCTGCAATAATTTCTCATTTCCAGTTGTCGTGCCCACACTGATGCTCTCTCAAGACACCTCTGGGTTCCAGAAAAAAAACAAAACCTCAGATGTTTTGAAAGGAAAGAATATTGGGATAAATCTGTACTACACAGCATGCCTGGGCACCATCTGTTCCTGGAGGCCAGTTCTCCTCAGCCAGTCCCCACCCACCCACCGAAGGACACTTGTCAGCACCCACAGCTGGATCTGCCACTCGAGAGCAACCTCTGCCAAACCTCCTTGAGCTGATCAACACACAAATTGTCTGCAAATCTCTGGATCTCAGAGACTGCCTGAGAGTGAACAAGAACACAGTGGGGAGGTTCCAGGAAAAGATCAGCAAAGAATCTCAAGCTGTGCTGAAATTCTCTCTGCCACAGCTCCTGCCCAACAATTACAGTTCACAGCCACTGCTCTGCACGTGCCTTTCCTCCTCTGTTGGGGAAGTAGATGGAAATGAGGCTCAGGTCAAATTTTACTCCTTCTAGTACAAACTGAATGACAGAATGGCCAGGGTTGGAAGGGACCTTAAAGCTCATCCTGTTCCATCCCTTGCCATTGAAGGGACACCTTCCACCTGCCCAGGCTGCTCCAAGCCCTGTCCAACCTGCCCTTGGACACCTCCAGGCATGGGGCATCCACAGCTGCTCTGGGCAACCTGTGCCAGGGCCTCCCCACCCTCACAGCCAAGCATTTCTTCCCAATATCCCATCTAACCCTGCCCTCTGGCAGTGGGAAGCCATTTCCCCTTGTCCTGTCACTTCAGGACCTTGTCCAAAGTCCCTCTCCACCCCTCCGGGAGCCCCTTTAGGCACTGGAAAGACCCCGAAGAAGTTGCTTGTAGAGATCAGTTCTGCAAATGCATCTGGAAATCCTGGATATACATCCCATTTACACCATGGTTCTGTCCAGGGGCATCTACACACTGACTGTAAAAACAGCCCTGAAGTGAAACAGTTCCTACATAGGAGAGTTCACAAGCTCAAGTGAATCTCAAGTGACAGAGGTGTGAACAAAGGGACTGAAGGTGACTGCTGAGCAAGTGGCAAGTACAAGGTGCAGCTACAAAATGAGGCACTTGCATATAAAAGGAACAAGGATCCATAAATCTGTTGCCTGGATGGAGCCTGTGCCTGTGTGAGTACAGGGGTGGAGGAACCAGTCTGCTGGTTCCTGCTCACCTAAATGAAAACCAACGTACCAGAACTTTTATAGACAGAGCTGGCTCTTGACGTTGTGAATTCCTGTGTACTTGACACTGCTGAGAAAATATACAAAGCATGACTACAGAAAAATTACATTCCAGAAGTACTATTGACAGGATGGAAGCTGAGCATTAACTTCAGCCAGTCTCACCTGTTTTCTTTTTCTTCTATATCACTCGTACTGCTCAGTCTTCTGGGGACTATGGTGGCAAGATAACTCTTGTTGTCTCTGTCCTGGTGAAGCAAAAGAGGAACTTCAGCTACACATCTCTTACCCTTCCATCATGCTCAGTGGAAACAAATTCATGTTCAAATTTCTTCAACTAAGAAAGCATTCTCCTATCAGCTGGTTTAAGGCAATTTCTTGGGCAACATATACCACAGCATAGAAATATCAGTTCTGAAACAGATTTCCTCATGAGCATGGTAGTGAATAAAAGCATGTTCTAACTTAGAGAATGACTTGTAAATCAGAGACTCAGAGAATGGCTTGGGCTGGAAGGGATCTTTAGTCCACTAGATCAGAGCTCCATCCAAGGCGGCCTTTAACACCTCCAGGGATGAAGTATCTACCCATGGGCAGAAAAGTTACAGTTACTGAGTATGTGGGATGGGATTTACAAATCCAACTGGTGGATACAGAAGGAATCTATATAAATGACAGAGAAGGAGAATCTCCACTGCAGGTATGTGCAGTTTTCAGTATCGGACATTTTCTGGTGAAGAACAGGCTGTGCCAGGCTGGCAGCCCCTGTTCAGGGGCAGCCTGGTCCAAACTGAGCACGAATTAGGCCAAAGGGGCACCAAACTCCAGTTCTGGAGAAACAACTGATAGGAGGGAAATATTTTTCAAAAGAAAAACAAAGTAAGAATGAAAGAGACCTGTATTTGTTACGGATATAAACCCAAGCAATATCTCAAAGGGAAAGGGGTTTACACCTGTGGGGTAAAGTGGATACACTAAAACATCCTCGCTGAAAGCCAAACCTTTTCCTTGTTGTCCAACAGCGCAGATATCCGAGGGCTGGACGAGGAGCGATAGATAGAAGAAGTTTTATCCCTCTGTGCCTCACGAGTGGCAGCGACTTCACTCAACATGTTGTGGCTGCCAGTCTTCCTCAGGCCCAGCCGCCACGACGAGGGTGACTCATCCTTCTGCTCGTCTGACTTGCTGAGCCAACTGAACTGTGGAGGAAAAACAGGGACCTTTGGGAAAAAGAAGAGCACTGCAAGGCACACTCTAAGTTCAGAAAGTGTTTCAAAAAGCCCTAGTTTTTGCTGGGCTACACTTGTAAGATAGAGTGATTTTTATTTCCTGCTTCACTTTAATTACAGGACAGAGCTCAAGGTGAACTCACAGGGATGCAAACTGCTGTAGTGCTTCATCCCCAAGGACCGGGGATGAAAGGAATCTTGTGTCACTGTGCAGGTCTTTGCCTACACAATACCCTCCTCCAGCTTTGAGGAAAGAATATAAGGAACAATGAAGCTTTTATTATCATCCATTTGGGAAGGGGGAATTATTCAGTAAAGGCAGAAAACCAAAAACAAGTACTCAGGTCTTATGGAAGCTGCAAATAAACCCCTCACACCAGGGGAGTCCAGGAGAAGCCATTGAGATCATCAGGGAGCTGTAGCCAACAACACTGTAAAGAAAGAGACTGAGGAAACCTGGATTGTTTAGAGTGGAAAAGAGAAGGCAAAGACAGGATTTAGTTGCTCTGCTACTTGGGGGTGTGTTTACAGAGGACATGGAACCAGACTTCTCTACAGTCTACAGTGAAAGGAGGAGAACAGACAAGTTTCCACATGGGAAATCCCAGCTGACATGGAGACATAACTCCTGGCAGGAGCGAAGCTGTGCTGGGACAGGGAGTAAGGGAGCAGAGCATCTCCATCCTCAGAGACCGTTTAATACTCAGCTGAGCTCAGGTAGGGCAAAGCAACATGACATGAGCTTAATCCTGCTTTGAGCAGGACACTGGACTTTACAGAGGCCCCTTCCATGGGCAGGTAACTGTGCATACCACAGAATGGGCCTCTGTGCTTTTTGTTACATGAGGCACTTCTGACCTGCATGTATTAGTCCTTAAATACACAATTGCTTCCATGTACAAGTGCTTCCATGTACGACTTTAGCTACAGTTATCAAGTCTTACAAAAGGCTGCCCACTGCCATTCAAGAAAGGAGCCTGAGCAAGAGATACTTGTACAGGGCTAAGCACCAAGTTGTACAGGAAATAAAGCAAACAAATTATTAGGAATTACTGGAAAAGTACAGAATACAAAACACACAACCACTGTGGCTCTGTGTTACTGCATGGTACAATCACACCTTCGGTACCACACACAGCTCAGCTCCAGGGCTCAGCAGCAGTTGACAAGAAGGGAAGAGATTCAGGGAAAGGCAGCAAGAATGAGTAGAGCAAGAGAGGTTTTGCATGAGGAGGTATTCAGTATATCAGTAGTCTCCAGGCTGAGATACGAACAAGCTACAAGAAACCCTCTGTGGCACACAGAAGGGTGAATAAGGAACAATTATCCCTTGGTCCTTCCCATAATGGAATGAGGGGCAGCAAACAAACCCAGCATGTGGTAGGTTAATGGGACAGGGAGCTTTGTAGTTTTTAACTGAGCCGGAGGACTCTTTGCCACTGGACATTAGAGGATCCCAATCAAAAATGACTGCATAGAGGAAAAGTCCAGCAGGGGCTACTGAAGACAAAATTACACCAGGTGCAGCAGGTCCCTGAAATGCCAATTGCTGGAAGGTGGGAGGGAATACCTGCAAGATTCTGTGCTCTCTAGTATCTTCTGATGGTCACTGTTGGCCAGGACACTGGGCAGACAAGGCTTTTGATCAAAGCTGATCTAAGCATTATTATACCATATTCTATCTGACACAAACCATCTGGCACTATTCAGAATAAATGGAGCTACTGGGGAGCTCTGCCCTCAGACTCACTGTCTGAAGACTGCCAAGCTAAAATTATCCCTGCAGTATTTAAGCAATGTTTTCAGCTCATGTCATTTCAATGCAGATGCAAAGAGTTAATCTGTGCTCCACCATTTCCAGCACTTCCAGTCTACTGAGCTACACAGCTCTAACATTTCCATGTAGTTTTGATGCTTTCCTCAGAGAAAGCTCAAAACCACAGCAAAAGCTGCCATCTGTAAATTCTGAACAACACAGGAACAGCACATACTAGTAACTTCCCTAAGAGAGTGCAACACAATCTAAAGCCCAGCCTGTCAGAGAGAATTACAGAAAAATCAAACAGGTGAGAGAAGGTAAAGAAGATGATCTCAAGTGACTGAGGTCAAATCACTAATTGCTCTGCTCACAGGCCAGTTTCTATACCCTAACACCCGTATTCTTGGCGAAACAACTCAAAGGAGTGAGACCAAACCTCTGCAGCTGGGAAAAGGTTAACTGAAATGCTCACACTTCCCAGCATCCTTCTACCTCTAACAGTTCCCCTGCTAAGCCAGTCTGAGCTGAACAATGCCCAGAGGAGCTCTGTTTCATTTGATCTTGGTTACACTCAGCTGCATGCAGAAAACAAAAAATTGTGACTAAGCAAGAAACATTTCCCTCTGACAAGCACGAGTGCTTCAGCCCTGGGCCAGGTGTCTGTGTTGTTTTCTCCACAGTCTGGCACAAAAAGAAAGCAGCAGCACACGACACGAGTCCAGTGCAGAGCAGAGTCTCCTGGTGCCATCTAGCTGAGTGATCTGAGAGCTGGAGGATTCACTTAAGATTTCAGTGACCACTTCACCTTTCAAAGCTTGTATAGCCCAGCTAGTCAGCCACATGGAAACTACCCTCTGCTTGCTGGGCTGTAACATCACACCACTGACTCAACTGGCTTTGGCAAGTCAGAGGCACTTTGGATGATGGTGCCAAACTCACTGCTGATACACGAGCAGGAATCAGCTCTGGTGACAGATCTGCTGGGAAGACATTGGCACCAGCCCCCTCAGAACTGACAGCACACAGAGCATGTGCTGTAGGCTGGTTTTCTTCACCACAATTTGCTTTGGAGGGTCAGAGATTCAAGAGGAACCATATTGTACCAACGCCCTCCTTGGAGGCAGCCCTATAGTGCTGCTAACACACATCTTATCAGAATTTCATACTACCAGGCTTTTCTAAATTCAAGTCTTAAAGTCCTCTGAAGATTGGTTTTAGAGCATCCATCTCCCAGTAACACCTTCTGCTTCTGAGCACTGCTAGAGTCCCCAGTGATTCCAAATTCACTTACTCTTCTGGCAGATGCAGTGAAGGAGTTGGGCTCGGGTGGTGGCATTTGCTCAGCGATGCTGGGCCTGGATTCGCGGCTGGAGTGGTTGGCAAAGGGCTCTTCCTTTCTCTCTACAATTTTAAACAAGAAGAGAAACCAAATGTTTCAGTATTGCACTTCCAAGGCCCCTCTTTACACAGAGCGTGGTCTGCACACCAGTTCAGCTCTGTGTCACCTCAGTCTCCTCCCATCACAGAGATGTCAAGGCTTTCTGCAAGGAGCTTCCCACTTCCTAAAGAATAGGATGGATACATTTGCCAGACAAAGCTTTTGAACTTGATCCTCACAGATAAGCAAAATCTTTGCAGAAAGCACCATAAAGAAGACACACAGATTTTTTGTTTTTCACAATTTTGTTTCCTGTCTGGGAATTTCTTCCCTGGTAAATCTTGGGACAAAAAGGGGCACGTGGTGTTCCTGCTGTAGCACGAGTGTGGTACAGCCCACAGCCCTGAGTGCCCAGTGCTAGGTTTCACTACAAAGTTCTCTGCACTTGCTTGTGCTGCTGGGCAGAATTTCTGGTGTTCTGCAGCAAAACCCATTTTTCTACAGGAAGCCAGGACTGCTGCCCAACAAAATCCCTTACTTGGGCTCCAAGTAAGCTAAGCAACTCTTGTCCCTGCTCACAGCTGGCTCCCTGCTTGTTACGTAAGTGCAGCTGTCCAGTATCACATTTATTTTTTGTATCTATGCACATGCTTAACAGAAGAACATCCACCAGACATTACCAGGGGAGAGTAAGCAGAAAGTGCGACTCAGGCAATAGGTTCACTTGACAGGAGAGCACAGGCTGGAGACAGACTATTCACCATAAACCCAGGCACAGGGAACCTGCCTGAGAAATTATGTACCTACACCCACCAACCAAAATTTTCCTTATAGCTATGAGTGCTCATCCAGCCATGGCTTGGAAAAAATGAAGTAATTTTAAGCATAAGCACCCAAACAGTCCTAGCAAATAACATATGTGCAGGGAATAAGTATCTGCTGTTACACATGTGGAGTAGTTTGGGATGGAGCCTCTGGGAGGATGGCACCTTGGAGCGTGATCAGTCTTTCTGTAACAAATGTCCTCAGTCCTAGAAAAAAAAGGATTCAAAGGACATGGAAAACAGAAAAGAGCAAGCCAAGAGAAACATTTTAAAAAGCCAAGAAGTTAGCAGGATTGACAGAGCCTGAACTAAAGAGACAAAGACAGAATCATGGAATCTCCTGAGCTGAAAGGGACCCACAGGGACCATCAAGTCCAACCCCGGGCCCTGCACAGACACCCCACAGCAATCCCACCCTGAGCATCCCTGAGAGCCTTGTCCAAACGCTCCTGGAGCTCTGGCAGCCTTGGGGCCGTGCCCATTCATTCCCTGGGGAGCCTGGGCAGTGCCCAGCACCCTCTGGGGGAAGAACCTTCCCCTGAGATCCAATCTAAACCTCCCATGGCACAGCTCCAGCCCTTCCCTTCGGTCTGCATGAGAATGGATTCTCAGCCACTTTTCCCTCTCTGTGAAGCAACAGATTTCAGTTCTGGAACTGAACCCTTGGGTACACTCTCACCCACCCCTGGGGAAGGAGCAATAGATCTCCCATTCCTCCTTGCAGGCCTGGCCTGCCACACTTGGCATCCAAGTCTGTGGAAATGCCCACAGACAAGGAAGGATGCACTGCTGTTTCTGACAGCTGCTCATTCTTGCAACTGAGGCCTGTAAAACACTGCAGGAAGGGAAGGCTGCAGCAGCTCTCCAGAGCTGGATGGGCACTGGGAGCCTGTTCTAGAAGTTTATAGCACACAGGTCAGCTTTTAAGGTCAAGTCTAATTAGAAGGGCACAGGCTAAAGTGGTAATGACAGGTTGGGAAGGGCTAACTGTGAGCAATGTGACTGGGAGCAGTTGACTGCAGAAGAGGGACAGGCTGAGGGACTCTGTGCTGGCAGTACAAGGGGTGGCACAGCCCCTGGCAGTGTTGGCTTCGGGCAGGATCCCACATCTTATTCTACCAAAATTTCAGCAATAAACATTATGAATTCCAGACAAGAGAAACTGGTGAGGATTAGTTCAATCTCCTCAAAACAAATTTGGTAAGAGTAAAAATTCAGGTTTCTAATACCTTTTTCATAAGGGTTTTTGGATAAGAGTTTTTGTTTAGTTGGTTTTTAAACAAAACAACACTAAAAGCTTCCATGGCCTGCTTTGATTCCCAATAATTACAAATTGTAATAGTTCCCAGCACAGATAATCACCACAGAATTTTATACTGATCTTTCTCTTGTTTACAAGGGGTCGATGCCAAATTGATTGTCCTCAAAATGAATAGTGACATTAATGCCCTCAGCTTCCTTTGTTTGAAGAACACAAATTTCTTACAGATTATAAGAAACATACTACTCTGAAGCCTTCCAACAATTACACTGCTTCCCTCATCCAATTTCTTCCTCCCACAGTCTCTGCAAATTCAACAAATTAATCGCAACCTGAGACTCTTCAAAACACACCTCAAAATAAACTTGTGTGTTACACTGCCAGCTTCTGCATTTATGCTCAGCTTTATGCTCAGCAACCAAAGGGGTTGGAAGTTTTAGGTTTAAAAAGATGCCTCAGAATTTTTTTTTTTCATCTGGTCTTTGAACACTTGAGAACAACAGTTATAACCTAAGTGTCCAGCACTTCTCAGAATGATAAAGGTATGGGAATATTAAAGAAAATGAAGAGGAATAAGGGAATAATTTGCATGTTTTCATACCCATGCCTCCTGTACCATCCAAGCATGTAAAATGTTGAGCAGATAAACACAGAACCACAGAATCCCAGATTGGTTTGGACTGGAAGGAACCTTAAAGCCCATCTCATTCCACCCCCTGCCATGGGCAGGGACACCTTCCACTAGCCCAGGGTGCTCCAAGCCCCGTCCAACCTGGCCTTGGACACCTTCAGGGATGGGGCAGCCACAGCTTCTCTGGGCACCCTATGCCAGGGCCTCCCCACCCTCACATGGAGGAATTTTTCCCTAATATCCCATCTAAACCTACTCTCTGTCAGTTTGAAGCCATTCCCCCTTGTCCTGTCACTCCAGGCCCTTGTAAGAAGGCCCTTGTAAGAAGACTAAGAAGTCTCTCTTCATCTTCCCTGCAGGCTCCCTTCAGGTCCTGGGAGGCCATAGTACAGTCACCCCAAAGCTTCTCTTCTCCAGGCTGAGCCATCCGAATTCTTCCAGCCTTTCCTCACAGCAGAGGGGCTCCATCCCTCTGATCATCCTGGTGCCTCCTCTGGACGTGCTCCAGCAGCTCCACGTCCTTCCCGTGCTGGAACCCCAGGGCTGGAGGCAGCTCTGCAGGTGGGGTCTCAGCTGAGCGGGGCACAGGGGCAGAATCCCCCCCTGCCCTGCTGCCCATGCTGGGGGCTCAGCCCAGGAATACCACTGTCTGTCTCTGAAATCAGTAATACTGCGACAGTTATCATTTTCATTACCAAAATGAAAAATCCTACTTCTCTTTGGAGTCCTCCTATAATGTGGGCTGATGCTGTTACCTTACAGAATCTTGCTTTAAAAAAGTACCAATGATGCGACCCCCACCGACACACGCAACAAGTGATAGCTGTGTCTCCATCCAGCTAGGCAAGTCCACACTCATTTTATCAGAGATTTCAGGAGTTTACAAGGTGGGGTTTCAATTCTGATGGAAATTTCTCAAAGGACCCAATAGTCTCTCCAGGAAAGGAGAGTACGGGTAACAAAGCCTGAAGCTTAATCATTACCTGAATGTTTGTTGTCTCCCACTTCTATTACCTTTAGTGGTTTGACATAGACTCCTATAATGTGCTTTGCTCAGTGAATTAATGCAATAAAAATACCTGTTCTGGCTTTACACAAAATTTAATGCTGAGTGCTGTAGATCTTTCCTTGCTGAAGGATCTTAGGCTGTTCCTGACTCAGTTAAACCCCACACGGCTTCAGCTCTTAGAGCTGTGCAAACATTTGAGTTGTTTTGGTCAAACTACCACCATGTTTACAAGGATTATGAGCACTGGCACCCAGCTAGATAGGTATAATTTATATTTATGTAAATAGGTATATAACCAGGGTAAACCCCTGATTTATGGAGAAAATATATGTGACTTGTACTGAGTGTCTCTTTCTACCACTGACATGTCCACTAGACTTGCTTGATTTAAAAGCCCCAGGACCATCTCCCTGTGTTACTGCCATGCCCACCCAGCTGGTGCAGCAATAGCTCTGCAGAGCCCAGCCAGGATTTTCCACCCCTCCCACCCAGCCCCAACAGCATTAACTGGTACAATCCTAACACAGGTGACAATTTCGCTGGCGCAGAAGCACAACAAAACTTTAAACTACACTTCTCCTCAGGATCTGTTTCTTAGTATATTGGATATAGACCAAGTAAGTTGATGTTAAAAGTAGTTTAACCATTAAACATATCATAGTCCAAGATCCATCTGTGTTTGCAGAATATTAAGTACAAGTAAGTCTTGGCTTGCTGTAAAATTAAGTATCTGTATTTAAACTTTCTGTGCTGCACATAAACACTTTTAAAACTAATTAAGGAAGCCACAGAAATTATGGAAAAGGAATGTGAGTAAGATGCCAGCAATATACTATAATGTAAATGCTACTGTGACTCTGTGTACTTAATCCTTATTTTCCACTATCTTTTTCAACCATTATTCATCACAGCCTGGAAAACAGAAGTTTCTCACCTCTGTAATCACCCAGGACAGCTTCAACCCTTCGTTTCAGACTGATCCGAACACAACAGGCTATTGCCTTCCTACACCTTCACCTGCTTTCCTACCATCCTGCAGTACCTGAAGGATTCTTCTTGAACTGGGCCAATAAGAAAAAAACCCTGTTTAAGAACAAGCTACAGACAATGTGTTATCTTCAATACATGTGAGCTAGAAGTAGGAATTAAAATAGGATCTGAAGGATTTTTTTTTAATAATTATGCTGACCTGGGAGTCAGCATTCGAATCAGCTTTTTCAGCGCAGTAGCTCCAGATTTCTCCAAATTCTGTACATATACACTAGAAGTAAAACTTTCAGGATGTTCTTAACAACTAATTATGTAATTACTAACAATAACAACAACAAGAACATTAATAATAGCTAGGCTAGTTATTAAATCCAAGACTGTACTAAGTTGTACCTGACTCCTTTTCAGCGTCCGATTCTGAAACTTCATCTTCAGCTTCTTCCTCTTCAGAACTAGAACTGCTCGAGTCCTTGTTCTCTTCCTCAGTTTCCATGGACTTCAGCGTGTCTTCCTCATAAAGAATCTTCTCTTTGCTGCAAAATAGGAAATTTTAGGGCCTAGGTGAGCAAGTTATCTGAGTTGTATTTCTTAGGAACACACACACATTATTTACTACACACAGAACAAGCAAAGGACAAAATCCATCTACAGACTGAACACTCCAGCACTTCCATCATGGCCAATTTGCCACGGATCCCACTGCCAATCTCACATTTTCTAATTTCTGCAAACAAAAATGTGATCTCTCCTTTTCTAGTGCCACACAAGGCAGCAGCTGGGCTGTAGGGCTCTGTGCCACAAAAAGGTACAGTTCTCAGCCCAAAGCTCCGATTGATCCTCAGCCAGAGCAGGAGCTGAAGAACCAAACACCAGCACAAATCCTTGTTCCACCACTCACTGGGTATGTTAAGACACAACTAAAACTGTATTTAAGAGTGCTCAGAAAAAAAAAATACATGAAATAAAGAGCAGTGGATTGTTTTTGACCCAGCTGACGCCAGCTGGCTGTCAGAGATGAGGCCGCTCTCTCATTACTCTCTGGGCAGTTACTTTTCAGCTAAGAGGGAGAGACTTACTTGGTGAAGAGTCTGTTTTGAGGCTTCCCATTCATGTCAGCTTCAATCAGCTTATTCCTTGTCTCTTTCTCACTTCGTAGCTGTCAAAAAGTCCAGGAAGATGGGAGAGAGGGAATGAGGATAGATGTTAACCAGCCCTGTCAGCATTACCCAGCCAGCACCACAGCACAAGGTCAACCCAGCCTTGTTAGACCAAACCACTGTAGATTTGTGTAAGAGGCCACTTGACCAGCAGCACATCTGCAATAGCACTGTGAGCCTTGGACTGGAGCTGCCATTTAATAAAACCTTCAAAGGCACCTGCAGCTGTCCCTGCTGACACCAGCGACAAACCTTGACTGCTACCCAGAGAGGTCGTGGCCTCCCCCATCCCTGGGAAGTGTCCAAGCTCAGGCTGGACAGGGCTTGGAGCACCCTGGGATAGTGGAAGGTGTCCCTGACCATGGCAGGGGGTGGGACTGGATGAGCTTTAAGGTTGCTTCCAGCCCACACCGCTCTGGGATTCTGCTGGAGGTCCGTCCACATGTGCGTGTGCCCATGAAGTCAGGCTAGATTCATCTAAAATCTGCTGCCTTTGTGGCTATTATTTACTTGCTGTCAGAGGAAAGAATTCAAGTCTGCCCTGTCCAGGCAACCAGGGAACTCCTGTGAGGATGGGTCACTTCTTAAATGTGTCAAATGCACGAAGTCATTGCACAGGAATACCTGCGATCACACAGAAATGGAAAGATTTTGTCTAGAGAGCAGCAATACTAATTTCACCACCACTGCTACCCAAAAATTGTTTTAGTACCTTCCAGAAGCACAGAAACAGCTGAGGCAGAAGTAGGGATGGCAATTAGGGGCTCAATTTAAGGGTGACTCTGTTGTGTCATGGCTCACCCTGTTATTCTTCTTCTTTTGACAGCAGTTGTCAAAGGAAGCAAAAGCACTGTAAATTCTGAATCACAGAATCCCAGAAATGTTTGGGTTGGAAGGGACCTCAAAGCTCATCCAGTCTCACCCCCTGCAATGGGCAGGCACACCTTCCACTAGCCCAGGTGGCTCCAAGCCCTGTCCAACCTGGCCTTGGACGCTTCCAGGCATGGGGCAGCCACAGCTTCTCTGGGCACCCTGTGAAGTGGGAAAAGCTACACGGATTCCAGTGAAGAGCAAAAGTCTGGGGTACAACATTGTTAAACTGACCAAACTGCTGGAACACAGCAAAGGGAAGTGCAGGAAACAACCTGCTCCATTCACAGATAATTCAGGAACTGGGGAAAAAATCCAAACCCAAACCAAATTAATTGCTTCCAGCAAACAAAAATCCCCCCTGCTTTCCAATAACGGCAGCAAATCTTTTAGCAAGGGTGGCACAGTATTCTGCTTTAGACTGAAAAAAATATCTGATTTGAGAGCCATTTTGGAAGTGAAATAATGTCATGCAACTGCCTGTTTTATCCTTAACAAATGTAAGTTTTCTATTTTTAAGTGATAAAAATGGCACATGATAAACACATGATGAATTGGCTTTTCCACTAAAAAATCATGTCCACTAAAAAAAAAGTGTGATAAAATCTGGATTCTTCTGCCCAGTTCTACACTGACTGAATAAATGGAGAAGGCCTTTATATAGCGCTTCTATATAAAGAAGAGGGGTGGTTGTAGCCCCTGCAAAGCAGCCCTAGAAATGGGTGAGCAGTCACCCAAAAGATTCTTGTTTTCCTTTTTATTTTCTTTTAAGAAGTGCAGTTATCTGCAAAATCCTGGGTAGCGAGAGAGAGGGGAATCCAAAATACAACCCTGATAGTATTTATCAACACCTCATTTAGGGAGAAGCTGATTAATTTTTAAGAAGTTCCTGTCAATGCTAAGGCTGCTATTTGAGGATGGCAGCAGCTGTGTTGTGATCAGAGCTGGAGTTCTAACCACCCACACTGTCAGTTCCTGAAAATCCTTTCCTGGGGTTTATCAGCAGTGTTCCCATTCTGTCTGTTTCTGAACCCAGTGTTTTTAGTGATACTTACAGGTTTTTCATTCTTTCTGAAAGAAGGTTAGCTTGTTTTTCAGAAGCACCCAAATGAGATAATTCAGGAGACCAGATGAAATAGGAAAAAATTCAATCCAAACCCAACTTTCTGACTTGACAACTGCCCTTACTTTGAACAAGATATATTTTGCTTTCCTTTTTTAATGTCAACTTTCGGTTTATGATCCCTTCCAGTATCTACACTGCACTACGAAATGGCAATTTAATATGGTTTTGAAACCACCCATTTTTTCAGTCCAGAATTCCCTGAAGTTTTTAATTTCTTCTTCCTCAATCCAAAGCCTCCCCATTGTAAGAAAGGCACACGTGGTGACAGATCTCCTTCTCAACACCAACAGTGTATTTCCCTGGATGCAAACACAAAGCTGGCTTGGGAACTTATTAGGAACAGAGCAGTTTGATGCTAGAGAGCCTGCCAGCCAACACAGCAACTGCAGGATAATAACAATTCCAAAGATGAACATAAATTCCTTACCAGTTCCCATAATTCTGCATTGTATCACACTACTGACCTCCTTGCTGCAGCCATCCAGTTATCTAGATTTATAGCTATTAAAAACAGTGCTGTGATTAAAGATTGCAAATGAGTAACTAAAGAAAATAGCTGGGCCTCAGCTTCCTTCATCTGTTGGCACCATATGTCTTGGAGAACACCCGTGTGTGAAAAGGTAATTGGAGAGGTGGAAAAAGATCTCCAGAAACTCACCACAGTCTGTTTCTTCTGCAGCATTTCTAAATGCTCCACGAGTCCCTCATCAGCCACGTCAAAGGGCGTCTGGCCCTGGTGCAATGAAAGAACACAAGAGGATATCTGAGATGGCACAGTGGTAATATTCCATAAAGCCCTATTTACCAGTGCATGTGCTCCACATCTTCCCTCCACAAATGCTGAGTGACACTCCCTTTCACTCCAGAGCAAGGAAACCCATGAGACAGTGACCATGGAATCACAGAATCATTTTGGCTGGAAAAGACCTCTAAGATCATGGTTATGTTCAGTGAGCAACTTTTCCCAGGGCAGTGCAGCTCCCTGGTTGCTGCTGCTCAAATCCAACAGCCAGGACTGTGTTTGAGTTTCCAAGCTCCTAGAAAGGACATTCTTCCACTGAGAGGGAATGTGATCAACCTCTTCCGTTGGAGATCAGGGAAAGGTTCTTCCCCCAGAGGGTGCTGGGGCACTGCCCAGGCTCCCCAGGGAATGAATGGGCACGGCCCCAAGGCTGCCAGAGCTCCAGGAGCGTTTGGACACTGCTCCCAGGGATGCCCAGGGTGGGATTGTTGGGGTGTCTGTGCAGGGCCAGGGGTTGGACTTGATGATCCTTGTGGGTCCCCTCCAGCTCAGGACATTCCTGATTCTGTGTTACTTTATCATCATGTATTTAAAGGTTCTGAAAGGCTGCCAGCAAGCAAAAAAATTTGGGATCCATTTCCACATCCATGGGCATTCATAAACTAAAACAAACCACAAAAAATACTCTAGGGCACAAACCAAGAAATTGGTTACATTTTCAGCATAACTAAATCTCTAAATGCCATTTCATTAACAACACACCATGAAACCCGATGGCTACAGGTCAAAAAATAAAAGGTAGCCTTGTCCATCTGACCCAACAAGGAGACAATTCTGCACTGGAAGAAGCAGGTAATGCAACAAATACAACTGCTGCTGTTTCTTTTCAAGTATGGCATGATACAAGACCCCATACACATCCCGAACACTTTGGAAAAGCACCTGATGGCATTTAAGCAGAAAAGATTCCCTGTATTTTGGGTGCCAAAGAGTTCACCTGAAACTGAACTCAGCCATGAGGCTGAAAGGGCTCCTCATGGAGGCATTTGTGTTCCAGCAGTTTCCAGCACACCTGGAACACACAGGGCCCTCTCTTATCACATCCTCCTGCCTGCCTTCATCCCCTGGTGCTCCTCCAAGCACATCTAACCTTCTCTCCCCCCCCGAGAGGCTGCTATAGCACCTGACCCTGCTCCAGTGGGAAGCAGCTCACAGACCAGTGTGGACATCCCAGAAGGGATGAAAACACCAAGAACAGCCCTGGACAAGCTCTTGAAAATCCAAGGGCTCTTCAAAGAAAAACCTGCAACTATTAGAAAGGAAGAGAAATGTTTTTTCTCCTTTTCTTCCATCCTATTTTTCTTCACTTATGTCTCACAAATCTTCAATTTCCTTTTTTATTACCAATACACAGAACAGGGAGGATTTAAAGCTGCCAGTTTCTCATGGGTTCACTTGTTTTCAGTGCCTTATACCTTAATATTAGCATATTATTTTGCACTCCAAGACTGTTTCTTTGTTGCTGTATGATTTCTCAGAGTTACAGTAACTCAGGATGGCACAGATCAGCCCCTACCCCTTCTTACAAGCTCAGTCTTAAAGTTTAATCACATTTCCCATAATATTTGAAATCTTTTCTGCCTTCCGCCAGCCAAGATTCTCCATTTTCTGATGTTTTTAAATTATCCAGTGCACAGGCAAGGAGAACTGCTGTGACTTTGTCATGATGTTGGATCACAATGTTAGATCTCTATGAGACCACACTTGGAGCTCTGTGTCCAGTTCTGGAGCTCCCATCTCAGGACAGACCTGGACCTGCTGGAAAGAATCCAGAGGAGGCCACTAAATCAACCACAGGGCCGGAGCCCCTCTGCTCTGGAGCCAGGCTGGGAGAGCTGGGGGTGTTCACCTGGAGAAGAGAAGGCTCCAGGGAGACCTCAGAGCCCCTTCCAGCACCTAAAGGGGCTCCAGGAGAGCTGGAGAGGGACTGGGGACAAGGGCCTGGAGTGACAGGACAAGGAGAAATGGCTTCCCACTGCCAGAGAGCAGGGTTAGATGGGATATTGGGAAGAAATTCCTCCCTGTGAGGGTGGTGAGGCCCTGGCACAGGGTGTCCAGAGAAGCTGTGGCTGCCCCATCCCTGGAAGTGACCAAGGCCAGGTTGGACAGGGCTTGGAGCAGCCTGGGTTAGTGGAAGGTGTCCCTGCCCATGGCAGGGGTGGGATGAGATGAGCTTTAAAGTTCCTCTGAAACCAAACCACTCTGGGATTCTATGATTCCATGATCATGCAGCAGGCAATAGTTGGTAATAATCTGGCTATAGAATACCCTGCATTAGTTGTGTACTGACCAGCTTGTTCCTGATGTCCATGTCACACAGAGCCTCAGCCAGGATGGAACACGCTTCCTTCACTCCCCAGTGAGCAGCAGCGTGGAGCGGAGTCCAGCCATCATTGTCCTGGACGTTCAAATTAAACCCAGCCTGGATCAGGAGCCTGAGGAAAGCAGCAGGATTGATCTCTGCTCATCAGGAATGACGTCCTGGCAGAGCAGAGTTTCCCCTACTAGGCACCACGTGGGCAGCCTGGCTCCCTAACAGCCAGGATTCTGGACTTGTTTATTAACCAAAGCAACATCCCACCTGATGTGCTCGAAACTGAAATGGAAAGGGCAATGAACGATAAGTGACTTTGATGTAAAACCTGCTGGAACATGTCAAAGTGATAATGTTCCCTTTCAGCATGTCCTGAATTGGGAGAACACCTTGATTTCTCATCCGGCATTGGTGACCCAATCTGAACTCCTGCTCCAGTGGAGGAGAGAGCCTGGACTGGCTCAGGCACTGAGCACACAAACAGCATCCCTGCAAACTGCCATCCCTGTGCCAGCGAGGCAAGCATGGCACCTGCCAGGAGAGGGACATTTGGGAACTGGAGCGCGAGCTTGGTTCTCCAAGAGCACAAGGCCACAGTGTGGGGTGCTCCACAGGGAGACCAACAGGACTGCCAGGGAAGCACCAGTGACATTGACAGAGGTGAAATTTGTATCCTGAACAACCCTCACTGGGAATAAACAACCCTGAATGCATTTTTTGAGAGTTGCCCTTGCACAGTTCAAGCAAATCTTCCACAAGTGAATCTGCCTGAGATCTCCTCTCCTTACCCTCACTGCTGTGCCCCTTCCACCCTACCTTCTCCATCAGAGCAGAACACTGGTGTTTCACACCACCTGGAGCTTCAATATTTAACACCAAAACAAACACAAGAGGGTCAGGGTTAGTCTGGAGCTCCAGAGACATGTGCACACTGGTGTGACAGTGATCAGGTGAGAGCACTGAGCAGCTCCTGTATCAAAACTATTATCCAAGTTGCTTAAATATTGAAGAACATCCCAGGGGAATTCTGCAAGTCTGGTAAAACTGCTCCTGAAAATTTCCATTGTGGGAAATTCCCCCATCCAGAGCCACCATTGCACAGCATGAGGGAAATCCAGCATGACCCCAGCACGGCACCAACAGCTTGGAAACTCCTGCAGCTTTACACCAATGTGCTACTGTGCTAAATAAAACGCAGTCACAGCAGAGCAGCTGTGGGCTTCTCTGTGAAAGAAATTGTAAATTAGGTGCTGAGTTTCTGTTGATTTTCCAGCTGGCAGAAGGGAGAAACAGAGCTGCTAAGAGACTCAAGGTCACAGACAAATTCCACATCTCATTTAGAGTTAGCTGGCTCCTGGCTGTCAGCCCCTTTGGTTTAAGTCACTAAAGCTCTGGATTTATACTTCAGCACAGCCATCACATACACAAAGAGTGCAACAATGTCAGCTTGCTGTGAGATGTGTTTATCATTACCACAATTAATGCCAAGGAGAGGCTGTCCAGAACTAAGTCACCCTGCACACACTGAGCTTCATCAAGGAGCACAGGATACACAACCCTCCCCTAACAGGCCATGGGACCAACACCTCAGATTCAGAGATATTACATTTCTACTCACATGAGCTGTGTTAGATTCCTGTTCTTAGGCACTGCACAGGCACAAACAGCTCATCACTCAGTTATAAGTTCTAATGATTGATGACAAATCAGAAACATGGAGTTCAATAAAATGCTTGAGCTTGATATGAAACAGCTCCTAGACATCAAGTCATGTCACTTAAAATTATGAAATTTAGGATCAAGATAGATGAACACTTCCAGAAGGGATTTTAGTGTGGGCAATAGAGTAACCTTGTAAAGACTATTTACTAGAGCATGTAACAAGACAAGGGGGAATAGATTCACATGGACAGACCGCAGGATTAGATTAGATATGAATTAAAAATTCCTCGCTGTGAGGGTGGGGAGGCCCTGGCACAGGGTACCCAGAGAAGCTGTGGCTGCCCCACCCCCAGAAGTGTCCAAGGCCAGGACGGGGCTTGGAGCAAGCTGGGATAGTGGAAGGTGTCCCTGCCCATGGCAGAGGGTGGGACAAGATGAGCTTTAAGGTTCCTCCCAACACAGTCTGGGATCTGATGATCTCTATGTTTACGGGCAGCTCCACCCACACATAAAGAGCAGAGAAGAAAGCTTTATTGTTGGAAACCTTAATTTGACATGACCTGTAACAATGTTAATTTGTTTTACCACGAAACACAACACTAGGCAAGTTTATGTTCATAACAATCTTGTTAGTGCCAGGGCAGCAGAGCTGTCAGGTGCTGGAATCCCTCTGGCACTGCAGGAGCAGTAGCATGAAGGGGCAGAGGACAGTGAGACAGGGGTGAACACTGCATTTTCCCACTAGACAGGTCATGTTTGTGACTGTCATGCAGTGTGTGTTGTCACTTCATGTCAAAATTACACTTTTATCCCCTAATACTGTTTAACTTTCTAGTCCTAAAACTATTACTCAAACAGTGAAAATTAGACCTTGTGATTAGAAAAATTAGAGACCTCCTAATTTATGCCTTACTCTCAGAAAAGCTTTCATTATTTCAAAAAGGCCTGGAGGTATGAAAGGAAATCCTCCAGTCCGTGTGTACTTCTGGGTGAACCACTATGGTTGGACACATAAAACCACAGAGCCTTTTGAGAAACAGCAGCCTGAAAATCTCAGTATCGAACAAATTTCTCTGAATGTAAAGCAAAATGTCTTCTTCAGCCTTAATTTCATGCATCAGCCCTGGGAGGAGCTCCTACCTCATGACTTCAGAATAGCCCTTGGCTGCAGCAACATGAAGAGCTGTGGCTCCTGTCCGAGGCTGCTTTATATCCTCAATTCTCCCACTGTTCAGCCACTGCCGGGCATCCTGGAGCATCTGCTGCTCCTCTTCTTTCCTTGACAGGTCTAGGTCTACACCTAAGGGGGTGAAGCACAGAAGAAGAGATGAACAAGAGATGAAAGCTCTGAAGTACTTGTTAAACTTACCTTACGTTCCATTTGCTATAAAATATCAGTAAACTATTTCTGATCTTCCACAAAAACAACCAGCAAAAGCCACTTCTATGAACTGGGAGAGCTCCTGTGTCATTGACAGACTTCAAAATCTGTCTGAGTTAAAAAGTTTTAAAGCTGGGCCAGTATTTGCAACCCAGCCCAATTAACTAAAAGCTCAGCTGAGCATTAAGGGTAGAAGGATTGAATTCTACACCGGCTGTGTCCTAGACTGAAACAACAGAGTCGTGAACAACAGCTTAACTGACTGAATTGACCTGTACTGAGGATACAATCCACAGGGAAGGTCTGAGGACCCTCAGATGTCTCCTGCAAGAGCACAGTGACCCCAGCTCTGTGCTCACTCCAAATTCAGGACACTCTGCACATGAAACACACAGGGCTCTGCACTGCTCCAGAGGCATTCATGACAGGCATGCTAAGAGAAGTACTGAGTTATTCCACCGAGTAGAAAACCCACAGATTCTGACAAAACACAAACTGAAATCATTTCAGCATGAGAAGGCCAGAAGAAACTACTCTGTTGGCCAAAGTGACTGCTTAGGGGCAGGTGGAGATGTGGAGAGGCAGAGGGATGAGTGGACAGGGAGGCGTGTCTGGCTGACAGACTGTGTCAACTGTCATTACACCAACGAGAGGCAAAACCAACCTTGACCTGTTTTCCTAAGTGGAGTTTGCACAGTAATGAGATCATGGAAGGACAATATTTCAATCACAAGTATTCACACTGACCCAAACAAGATTAACCAGAGTAGAACTCTCCCACTCAGGAAAAAATACAAATGAGATGACAAATCTCAAAAATCGAGAACGGTTCCAAAAAGCAAGTGTCCCTATGGATTAATACTTTCAGTATAAGAATCACATGATTGCCAACTAAATTATGGGGCATTAGGTTTAAAACGGAACCAGGGGAAACACTTAACTCGGAGTCTGAGCTGTGAGACCCATCACTGCATGATTTTGCAAAGATCAGAAATAAACTGGCTTCAGACCAAGGACTAGACAAGTTTGTAGCTATTACACACAATGCTGAACATGCTGGAGCTCCCAAGGAGGGCTGCATGAGCTCAGGAAACAGAAAGCCATGGGGCACTCACAAGTACTGGCTCAGGAATTTCTGGAGGCACAGCGGCTGGAGGCTGGGAGGGGAATTGTACACACTTGAAGTGTTGTTACAGTCTGCAGCAGGCATCTGCTCACAGCCCCCGCTGAGGACAGGCTGCAGAGCTGGACAGATGCTTATTTAAAGTTCAACCCCATTTCCTCCAGCAGTTATGATCCTTTAAACTGTGTGATGGGAATCATCTTGGTGGAGACAGATGGTTGTTTCAGGGCATCTTAGCAGGATGTCACTAATGTCGTGAGGTAATGCAAGCAGAATCCCAAAAAGTGCCAGGCAAAATACCTGCAGGTGAGGCAGAAATCACTGCCTCAATGTCCTGTAAGGTTTCAACCATGTTATTGGCAGGTTTGAGAGCATTTAAGGAACCTGAAGGTGCACAAGTCCACAGAACCTGGTGAGATGTGTCCATGGGTACCGAGGGAGCTGGTGGAGGAAGTGCCTAAGTCACTCTCCTATTTGAGAAGTTGTGGCAGTCTGGTGAAGTTCCCATGGACTGGAAAATGGGAAACATTACCCCCATTTTTAAACAGGGAAAAGAAGAACACCTGGGGCACTACATGCCAATTGGCCTCTCCTCTGTGCACAGCAAGATCATGGAGCAGATTCCCCCTGGAAACTATGCTGAGGCACATGGAAAATAAGGAGGTGATTAGTGACAGCCAACCTGGCTTCTCTGAGGGCAAGTTGTGTCTGAGAAATTTGGTGGCCCTGGAACATTAACACAGGTGACAAAGCAGCAAGGGACTGACCCCTTCCTAACTATACCTTAAAAAATAAAGTAACCACCATGTGTCAGAATGTATCTGATAGAGAGACTGGATTCAATCCAGCATGCAAGCAACCCCCCCCCAAACCTGCAGGAATAAAATAATCCAGACTGGAGTCTTTGGGGGTCTGTAGCCCAAACACCCACTCCAAGAAGGGTAACTTCAAAGCCAGATCAACCAACTCAGACATGAATGCTGCTGAGCTTTGACTACGGCCAAGGATGGAAGTTCCAGGAATTCCATGGGGTCCTTTTCCAACATTCTTGATGATATTCATAGACACGATTTAAACTTCTCACACACACATGCAGACACACGTTCAACCACTCCCAAATGAATTCTGTGAGTATGAAGAAAGTTTTAGACTGATAAAGCATTTCTTGATCTTTGTATCAGTCCAAAACTATTCTTCAGCCAGGGAGGTCTGTGCAGGGGCAGCCTGAAGAGCAGCCCCTCAGCCAGGCACACCTAATGAGAAAGGGGATATGGCAGAAGGAATCTAGGGAAAGATCAGGATAAAGAATGTCACTCCAGGTCTGGAATATTCATTTCCTAGTCCCTGCCTTTGGCAGTCCCGTAAATCTCACCTCGGTTTTATCAAGTCTTAGTGAAACAAGAACTTTCGTTGATATCAGAGGTCAGAATTAAATCTCACTTTAAAAAGAACTAGATCTGATGAACCAGATTTCAGGACTGTGGTGTGTTGCTTTGAAGAATCCCAAGGACAGAGACAACAAACCTCCCGCATTTGCTCTACTGTCCTGAGAGCAAAGCAAAATTTGTCGGCGGCCAGATCTCAGATCTCTTCACCAACAGACAGTAAGGCAGCAGAATTCACATACAGGAACTCTTAGGGGTCCCACCTCTCACATATTCAAGCCGTTCCCTTACCTTGTTTCTTGACTTGCTCCAGAAGCAGGTCCTTCATGGCCGCCTCCTCAGCGATGTCGGACGGGACCTCCCCCTCACTGTTCACAGCAGCCACGTTGGCCCCATGGCTGATCAGGTACCTGCAGCAAGGACACCCAGGCCAGCACATCACACCTCGTGTGCTTGGCTTCAGAGCAATGACACAGGCAATCAAACAGCACGACAAAGTATCTGCCTTTCTCATGCAAGTTCAATTACGAAATGAGGACCTTATTCTTAGCCATAAGAATTTCTAGACAAAAAACGCTCATTGTAAATGCAAGGTCCTTGCTCAGGGGCTCACCGGTTTTCTTTCTCCATAGTTACTTAAATACCCCTGCTCTTGTATTAATCTGGTTGACTATCCCCTTTTTTTATGAAAAGGAAATTATACTAATTTTAAAAAAAGCCTCATCAAGTATCACCAATTTCTAAATTTGTCCTTTTATAACTTTACCAAAAGTTCATTCAAGAACAACAGACATCTTCTTTGGCTTGTACATCTTTTAATCAGTAAAATTCTGAGAAGTAAAAGAAGTATCTGTTTAAGCACACAAATATAGGAGGGTGAGGTGGCTCGGTTTTATAATTTATTTTCAATGCATTTAAGAAATGTTCATCTTAATTCAAGTTTTGGACACTTTCTAGTAGCTGTGGTGGCTAAATATATAAGCACAGTATGACTGGTAAAGAATAATGGGTTGGTGTTCAGCCTGGAGAAACGCAGGCTCAGGGGGGACCTTCTGGCTCTGCACAACTCCCTGACAGGAGGGGGAAGCTGGGGGCGGTTCAGGCTCAGCTCCCAGGGAACAGGGACAGGACAAGAGGAAAGGACCTTAAGCTGTACCAGGGGAGGTTCAGGTTGGATATTGGGGGAACTTTCTTTCTGGAAAGGGTGGTCAGGCCCTGGCACAGCTGCCCAGGGCAGTGGTGGAATCACTATCCCTGGAAGTATTCAAAAAAGGAGTGGATGTGGCACTTGAGGTTTAGTGGTGAACATAATGGTGGAGCTGGATTGACAGCTCAACTTGAAAGTCCCCACTTAACCACAGCACTGCTCCCACCAGTCTGTCTGTGGTAAGGTAATGTAATCACGGAATCCACGCCTGGTTTGCGTCGGAAGGGACCATAAAGCCCATCCAGTCCCACCCCTGCCATGGGCAGGGACATCTTCCACTGGACCAAGCTTCTCCAAGCCCTGTCCAACCTGGCCTTGGACACTTCCAGGGATGCAGCAGCCACAGCTTCTCTGGGCAGCCTGTGCCAGGGCCTCCCCGTCCTCACAGGACTCCTTCACTACACATCCCTGTACCAGCTGTCCCACTTCCTTTTTGCTTGGCATTTTAGCTGAAGTATCTAATGAATCATAAGACAGTCTAATGGCAGCAGCAAAAGGCAACCAGTTGAAGGCTTCACCTTAATCCTCAGAAGTTCAGAATTCAATACCAAAGGAAAAGCACCTATTTTCAGCATTGCTTTCCAAGCACTGTACAAGGCTCAGAGTATCCATCACCTGTGTGCCTGCTCTGAAGAGAAAGGCACAGGGAAGTGTTATAAATACCCGGAATAGCCCCAAACTCACTCACTCTGCTATGTTCAGGTAGCCACACGATGCCACTGCATGAAGAGGGGTCCAGCCCTCGTTGTCTTGCTGGTTCACATTGGCTCCATTTTCTACCAGGAACTTCACCATGTCCAGGTTCTCATCAATACAGGCCTGAGGGAGGAGGGAAGGGGATGTCCAGGGGGAGAAGGATTGAAGGCAAAAGGAAGAGAGAAAAAAATATGGTGTTGGTGTTAAATCAAATGTACAACCCTCACTGGCAGCTTACTGGCAGCAGGCTGCCAATTTCTGGGTTGAACTTCCCATGCTGCGAGCAAGCACACCTTAAAGCTTTGGGTAGCTTCAATTTGTGAACTAAAACAAATTAATTTCAGAACTTTCAAAAATTAATTGTAACTCAGAGTTCCCAGATGGACAACTTCTGAATTTGCTCAAACTTCACTTTTCACCACTGATCTTCCTCTCTTGCACACAGTTCCCTCCCCATAGCAGGGACGCTGAAATGATGATCTGTGTTAAGTTTTAGATACAGTATCAAATCCCTCTAAGCAAGGCAAGCTGTGTATCTACTTGGATTATATTGGTCCTCAAAATGTCAGTGTATAAAGGTTGTAACAGTGAACACAATGAGGCCTCACTCGGGGCAGGGATGAGAAGGGAAAGCAGCAGCTCCAGGAGCCACACTAAAGCAGCCCAGTTACAGAGGTAATCATTGCAAAATCAGAGTTCTAGAGAACTTAATAACTTCTTTATTCAGCAGTATCTCTTTGTTTTCCTGAGTCTAACACAGGAAACCTTACCTGTTTGTTCTACAGCCCCACGAGCTGCTGAAGAGAATGACAGCCCTTGATTAGCTGCTGTAGTCATTCCTGAGCCTGCACTTACAGAGAGCTCCCTGCTTTGAAGTTGCCAGAAGAAAACCTAGCTTGATTTTCAAGTCTCAGCAGTTCTGTTGGGTGGAATTCCTCCTTCCTCAAATTCCTGGCTCCAGCACGTTCTACGTTGCATTTACAGTTCACTGGAAGCTGCTATTCAAGGATGAGCTGGCAACTTGACACACACACATCCAAATACCTGTGCCTCTGCTGGGAAGCACAGGGCATGACCAGGAGGTGCAAGGACTGCTTTCTACTGCATGTCCATCTCCAGGCAGAAACCCAGCTCCTCATTACTAGACAGGGAAACAGCTTGTCCAGAATTCCTCCAAAATCCCAACACTTGATCCTTTTGCATAGCTTGATGTGGGCACATCTATTGTTTACAGCAGTCAGGTGACTCCCAGATGATCTAAAATGAGCAGCACTGACTATCCATCCATTCCTGTCCCAGCAAGGAATAAAAATGAGGAAATCCTCTTGAACCAATATCCACACAGACCAAAACCAAACAATCCTGGTTTATCAACACGTTTATCTGTGCTGCATTGCTCATGTCAAAGGAGAGGCATGTCCTGGACCAGGACAACCAGCTCTTGCTGTTTTTACTGCAAAGGGAGTTGGACTGGATGATCCTGGTGGAGCTTTTCCAACTCAGGACACTCTATGATTCTCAGTGCAAATCCCAAACTGTCCCCTTGGGACACACTCACAAGTTACTCCTCCATTTGCTTGGTTCACAAGCAGCCATGCACAAGCCCAGCTTTGAAATCTTCAAGGAAGCACATTCCAGACAACTACTCCTAGTGCAGGTACTGGGCAAACATGAGACAACACAGGGAACATCCACAGCACTGGGAAAGGATGCCCCAGGAGCAGGCTCAAGTCCCAGCTGAGCCTGTGCTGAAGTGTCAGCGTGTTTCCTGGCCCTGATTTAGAGTAGTTTACCTGAACCTTGGCCAGAAAAGCACAAGCAGAAGTCTAGCAGTCGTTTACTTCAGGGGCTGCTCCAAACCCAGAACAGCTGAACTCAATCTGCACTGGCTCCATCCCCCCTGCTCAGTCCATCAACACTCTCCCACCCTCAGGCCCAAACCATCTTTTTCCTGTAAACCCTGCTCTGAAGGGCTTCTCTTAGATTATTTCAAGCAGTAAAATCTGGAAAAAAAAGCCCAACACAAACAAAAAATCTTGGGGACTGAAGAGCATTGCCATAAGATTGGAGGAGCCCTGGGTCCAAGCAGGATGAGGCAAGACATGGTTACATCTTAGCAATGTGCATGCAAACCAGGTTCTAGCACCAGCCTCAGGAGCAAGCGTTTGGTCTTCCTTTTGTTTAACTGGTCTGACCCCCTGCTCAAAGCAGGGCTACATCTTGTTAGATCACATTGCTCAGGGCCTGCTTCCGTTCAGTCTGCTGGGATGGAGACTCCCTATCCCCGTGCTTCACCATCCTCTCTGTGGGTAAGTCTTCTCACAGCCTAATCAGGATTTTCCTTGCAACTTGTTCCTTCTGCTTCAGCAACACAGGCGTAGCCTCCAAGTGTCAGCAGGTGATGAGGGCAGGAAACACAAGCCAAATATTCCTACTGTCCAGGGGAACTACTGCATGCCCAATATGCATGTGATTAATTTTAAGGCATACTGTAAAAAGGATGAACTCCCAATTTCCATAATCCTGCAAACTGCACAAACAAATCTAGTAATGTCTTCTGTCTGTACCAACACGCTGAAATGCAGCAGGAAGGTAAAGGATGTGATGCACGCAGAGGTGGGTATGGATACACATGGATCCATAATAATCCCTCTTCAGCTCAAGGAGAAATTCTTTGAGAATTCAAGTCTGAGCCTGCAAAACCCAGATCTAATCCCTGTTTTACTGCCACTCATATTTATTGTGATTTACTTCAAGCTTTCGCCCAATACACTTCAAATAAACTGCACTTAACATCTTCCTGATGAGCTACTTACATTTCGACCTGGGAACACCACCAGTGTTGACTTCATCTAAAAGCATATTGCTCTGGAACCAGGAAAGGTTCGCCCACGCAGTGGTTTTCTTTTGGGCACAATCCCCTCTGGCTGCCCGCAACACCGGAGCCTCACAGAGGAATTTTATCAGGCAAGGCAGCGAGGTGGATGGATGGTTCCTGCCTGTGCACACTCACTACTCTGCTGGGTTTGTTCAAGTGTTACCTGCAGCTTGAGTGTGAATCTAAATTTAGACTGAAGAATGTCTCTAGAGCGTGAGCTTTGTAAGTATTTGATAGAGAATTATATTTACACTATTTATCAAATACACCCACTACATCTGCATAGCCTGGGAATCAGCCAAGGGAAAAGCATGGTTCTTGCTCAAGCCACTGGATAAACTGAACTCTAAAGTTAAACACCTGTTTAAATGCATAAAAGAGCCCGTCACTCTTTTAAATTTCTCCCTGTTACTAGCCTTGCTGTTGCGCTGGTGGTCCCCATCCTGCCTGGTTCTGACAGAATGCATGCTAGAACCAGCAGGATAATGGGATCAGTCCCCACCTGTTCCTACACTGAAATCGGCAGAGATTTGCCTCTCCCAGCTCCTGCAGAGAGCAATCAGTGATGAGGTGTAAGGGCTCTGTGGATGCTGACAGCAGCAGGGACTCACCTCCCAGGGGAGCCAGGACCATTTAACACTTGCTGTCTGCATTTACGACCCCAAGGGCAAAGGTGAGTATCCTTAATGGAGCAGCAGAGTATTCTTTAATATGTAAGAGAAACAACCCTTCACTCTTCCATAGTTCATGAAAAGCTGCTGTTCAAGGTATGTGATCAAGGAAAAGCTGCTGTCCCACCTCTGTGATCCAGCCACGGGACAGTGCCTGGCAAATACTGATTTTAGTATGAGCTGATGACACACAGGAATAGAACTGAGACAGACTGGAGTAACACAAACAGTTTTTAAGTATGGTATGACCTTGCCTACCTCAAATACCAAAATTCAAGCATTTTTGCATTGTTGTATCATTACATGCTACTAATTACATTGGTGGAGATTCGAGAAAGTGAGGTGGAAAAGGAGTGTCCAAAAACGGCATTTGACAAAAAAGTACTAAGTAACTCCTGCTCAGCTCTGAAAATCTCATCATGGTGTCATGTAAGAAACTATCAGGGAAGGGATTATTTACATAAATTTTTAGTCAGACACCCTAAAAGAACACACTTCCCATATCTTAACATGATATGACATGTTTAACACAACTCAGAGCAAGAATTATGAGGTCAACAACTTGGATAATGAGTAAAATTGGTAACTTCTAAAGATCTTCGGAACTTTAGGAACTTTAGAAAGCCTTTAAAAATGTTATGACAGATTAAACGGCAGCTTTTAGGGGTTGCAATCTATTTCTGTGGGTACTTTTTAGTTATCAACTGATTAACACTGATGTTATCAGGGAATTCATACTTGCACATACATTAATTGTATTAATGGTTTCATACATGACATCATTTAACCAAGATACACACTAAAGAACAAAATTCTCACTGTTTAAAAGTACTTAAGGCACACATTTGTCCACCTAAATTTCTTGAGAGCCCTGACTGCTGATACCCCTCCAGCACATCTCTGCTGTGTGTTTTCTTGTGCAAATCTACCGAAATGAAAACCTGTGAGCCAGCCTGTAGGAAAAACACCTTCACTGGGGTTCAGGGGTACAGCTCACCTTCAGGCTGAGCCAACTGGGTTACCTGAGGTTACTGGAGGAAGGAGAAGAGGACAAAGAGGAAGTAAAGGGGTAGATATGTCCTCCTTTAAGGACTACTAATCCTCCAACCTTAAATTTAGGAGAGTGGATAAGTTTAGTAACCCGAGAGGATCTATTGCTATGCAGAGTTCTCCTCTCTTATTTGATCCATCATTCCTTAGGAACACCTGCCCTCAGCCCCCAAAGGGAGGGGAGATAGTCAAAAAGAGTGGGTTGAGAAGTAGTTTTTGGTGGGTAGTTACTTCGTGTGAGGAGACACTTCCTCTCTTAAACTGCCCGTGGAATCAAGCATGAAGAAAAACAGAGGGATAGGCTTAATTCTTTCCATTTCAGGCCTTGCTAACCCTCAGCTGCTTGGTTCACTTGTAGGAGAGGCTAAAAGCAAGGTTAACTACAGAGCATAGCAATTTTGTCTTTAAATTTTTAATTCCTTCTTTATCCTCTGCCTCTGTACAAGCTCTAACACAACCTTCAGGGTGATGTGACAGGGTGGGAGTACAAGGTGAGTATCTTTCCCTCTCATCGTGGATCTTCAGCAGGCTAATCTCTTGCCATTCCTGTATTTTTCTTGGCAGTTGATAAGCTTCAAGGGCTTCTGGAACGGCACTAATGTATTACAGTTTTAGCAGTCCTTGATGCAAACCGCATCCAGTGCCCAGAATTACCCATTGAACATGCAAAGAAAGTTGGCTCATAGGATTTAAATCCCAGGCATCGCTGGGCAAGTCTCCATCCCCAGCTCATGGTGTTCCTCCAGCTCCTGGCAGGAGACCAGCATTTAGCAGTTTTTCCATAGGGAGGAAGTGCTCAGTTTCTAAAATTTGCAGATACGGCATATTAGCTTCCCCCCTTCGCAGCTAACAGGTGGAGTCCTTTCCAGCCAGGGGCACTCGCTGCAGATTTGAGTTTTGCCAGGAGCTGTTGCCAAGGCATTCTTCTTCCGAGCACGAAGTTTACATTACAGTAACGAAACGGGGACACCAGGAAATGGGACAGAACAACTTGGCTCGTCTGGCAAGGCTTGTCCGGCAACCAGACAAAATCTGATCTTATCTTGAATGAAACCTCATTATTACAATGGTGTTGTGTTTGCTCTTTCCTCCGAACACCCAGAACGTGCAAGCACCACTGAGCCCTGATGAGTATCTGCCTGCCAAGGGTTTGGTTTGCGTATCTCCTGGGCATCCCTCGGGACAGAGATTGGAGGATCAGGGAGGAAAAGGAGACAGATGGGATGAGACTGAGGGTTCAGAGGACTGAGAATCAGGCTCCAAGAAGGTGTGAACACTGTGACACTGCTCACTTTCTAGGGGTGCATCACATTCAGCAAAGCCCCAGCCTAGGACTGGTGTTACATTCCACTACATATTAGATACACACAGGATAGCAGAGAGGAGAGCAACTAAACCACCTGACAAATTCCTAAGAAATTGCTTGGGATCAGCTGAGAGGAAAAAAAAAAGTATACCTTTTCACCTCCACAAGGAGAAAAGTGATTACAAACCCGAGGAACACAGAAGCCAGGCAGTAACTGCACATCCTCAGTGCTGTCACAGGCACCCATGTGAAGGTGGTTGTTTTCTCCATAACTTGCCCAGTTCTCAGTGGTTTAACACAAACACATGAACAACATTCGGTGCAGCTGTTTGCAGGCAGAACAGTTCTGGCCAGGATGTCAGTGAGAGCCACTCAGCAGCAGGGCTATGTCCTGCCCTGTGCCTGCACAAGGTGCTGGCCCTGCCAACAGCAACACCTGTAACAAGGGGGAACCTGGCTGGGAGCACACAGAGCTGCTCCCTGCAGCCCCTCTGAGCCAAAACTTAGTTTACAAATAATACGTCACATCCCCCAGTGTCATATGATCGTGGGATACAGCAGCATGTAGGAGCTTGGAATCAGCCAGCCAGGAAACCTGCAATAACTGCTGTGGGCCAGCTTTGGCTGTATTTAATTCCCTGGTGCTCCCTATGCAGTTGGTTGGGATTTGAGAAAGAGAAGCCATGCATTTGCTCAAGGCAGAAGGAAGATGCAGGAAGGGGAAAGCAGAAAGGGCTTCGTGCTTGGCTGCTGTGCTACATGTTTCTACTATGAATACCCCAGTCTTGTGACAGAACCCAGTCTCGGTGACTTCTCTGTGCACAAGAGTGAAAATCTCGTAATCCTACCGTGTCGGATCCTTGGGTAGCAATCCCCATGGTTCCCACATGGAAATCATACTTGGCAGTTCCACTTGTCACACATAAATGCAATACATAAACTGGCTGCTCAGGCACATGCTGGCTTTTGAAATGGAGTATGAGAGATGCCGGGCCAGGAGAGGCCATGCTTCAGCTCTTCTTGTTTACTCCAGGAAACACCCATCTCCAGAGCCTCCCAGCACTATGGTATCTCTTGCCCTGTGCAAAATGCTGCTGCTGCTAAATCAGATTGCTCATGAAACCTCCATTATTAATTCTTCTACCAGACTTTCCTCCAATCTAGAAATCAAGCACTGAACCATGTTCAAAGCTCTTTATGCACCCAGCCCTTCCCTGACATGATTTGCTTCCCTCTGTTCCATCACCAATCCAAATTTCTGTAACTCTTGAGTCAAAGTATTGACAAACACCTCTGAGATTCTTTCATACAACCACACATCCATCAGTCTTGCACTGATCTTCAGGAGCCTTCTCCATAAGTCAGTGTGCCCAGAAAGCCACTCCATCCTTCCATATGGTGAAACCACTTGTAATTCAGATCGAGAGACCCTCAGAGCAGGGACCATCTGCTATTGCTTGAAGAGCACCCAGCTCTCAACACACCCTAGTGGCAGTCAGGTACAGAACAGCAACAGATACACCATGGAATCACTGCAGTTGCAAAGTACCTCAGGAGACTCCTAATCTAGTGCCTTCAGTGCCAGCAGTGAATTCTCCTTGCCCTTCCAGGCTGTGGATTTCTGTGTGGATTATCATAAGCATGTGCATTTATGTTCATACAGGCATACACAGACACATTTCCTCCTTGAAAATTCAGGGAACTCTATAATTGTGAGGAAGGACTAGAAGACAAATTTGTGCAGCCATTCTGATCCAGACCTGACTCACCTCCATGGCTTTGACACTTTATGTGCCCAAGCCTCTGGCTTTTGCCTTCTAAAGTATGTCCTCATGCTGAAAACCTGATGTAGACTCATTTGGGTGAGAGAGGCTGCACCACCCAGGAGCTACAAAAAAATTCTGCATCAGACATGAGGTGAAAAAAGTGGGTTTTATACAGACAAACCAAGGAAAGACAGCACACTCAAATTATTAAAAGGTTTGCTTTGTGCTAAGTGAAGAGTCAGAGTGAAGACAGGCCATCAAAAGCAGTAGTCTAAAAGCAGAATGGTTTGAGTGCATGTAAGTGCAGTCTGAATTCAGCCCAAGACCACCACAAGAACCCCAGCAGGTTTAAGCCCAGCTTGTCGTGGTTCCTCCTGCCCAGCCATGTGCTCCCACACCTTGCCTTGCACAGGATCACTTTCATTCACATTTTCAAAATGTAAAGACACAGATGTGTCCAGAGGGTGTTGCCTGTCCAAGCTGGGTGGGATGTGCCTGTCCTTTCCCACTGCCTGCAGACCAGCACAGATCCAGCGACACCAGGGTGAGCTGAACCCCACCCTTCAGGACTGACCGGCAGCCACAGGACAACCAACCTCCTGGAGCCAACATCCACCAGGTCACTCCTTAACCTGAGCTTTGAGAGGGTTTTCTTTACGACAACTTTTTTTTATAGGACTGGTGTAACAAGACCACTTTGAGGAGTTTTGGAAATGGTTAAAGGGTTCCTGCAAACCAGAGGCCAGTGCTGAAACCAGCAGCACCAGTAACTGCTACACATGGGGCTGGAAGCACTGGCAGGGCAATTCAGCCATGCTGTCACAGCACAGCCAAAGGGATTAAATGACAAGATTCACTTCTCAACTGTTCTCCTGTCATAAGCCTAAAATATATGGAACAAAGTTAGCCAGGAGATGGAGGGAGTCAATCTTCCAGCGAGTGCAAGGCAAGAGTAAATACGTGATGTCAACATACATCTCAAACCCACAAACGAAGGCAGGGCCGATGACAGCTGAACAGCATCAGGGTTAAATCTGGGAGCACACAGAGAGGAGTTCACAGAAAACAAAGGGAAAAGCGCTCCCAAAATAGCCTGGCAACTGTCGGCACTCGGACTGTCGGCACTGGAAGGTATGACCTTGCCGTGGTGTCCCATGATCACAGCTCTGCTCTTAAGGGGCTTCTGTCAGAACCAGCACTGCCCAAAAATTCCACCTCCAAGTGATCCCCGTATCTCTGGCAGCACAGATTACACTCACCAGTGATTTGGGGAACAACAAAGAGCTCGCACTGCTGCTCCTGCAATACCACAGAGCTTTTGCACCTTCTCTCTCCTCAGCCCTGGCTTCTGCGTGTCCTCATGCCTTGACATTGCACAGGCACTTCTGTACCACCAACCCAGCTTTAAAATCTTTATGCTTTAAAATCCTTGGCAAATCTAATTCTGAAACAGCCACATTAGAACCAGCAGAAAGAAGTAAATTCTGTTTTAAAGAGAACAGGGGGAAAGGGAGCGAAATGAGATAAAAAGATTCATTTTCTTGTCTGATTAATTGGCTATGGAAGTTCATTTTTTTAACAGCAGTTGAGTCATACTTCTCATGTAAGCAGGAAGAGAGATATGGATTATGTCAGATTTTTCCATTGGAAAAAACCCCACACACAACGAGAAGTACTCAGCAGTATCCATGTCAGTCATCAAAAGAAACCAACAACAAATCTCTTACAATGATTAGCACAACAAAGAACCCAGTGGAGCACACGGGAAGAGAGGAATACGTGCGAAAGCATAATTATACCATGAATGTAGCATTTCCAAGACAAAACAGCAGCACAAAATGTCAGGTGGAGAAGTGCTTTGAATAAAAGCCACATTTTGAAACTCCCCACACCTTCATGTATGCACGGGGGCCATCAACTTATTTACAGAGAGTTAGACATAAATACTACTGCACTAAAACAGAGATGGCTTGGCTAAATGTCTGTGGAATTCTTTAGAACTGCCAGGACTCCTGCATGCACTGCAGTGATGGTGCTGCCAGTGAGTGCTGAAGCACCACATTTTGCTTCTCCCCGACTGGACACGACCTGCCCTCATGGGGGCAGCCCTCAGAATGCCAAAGCTTCCAGCTTGGCTTCTATGAAGAAACAGGAGCCACTGCGGGAAGGAAAGAGAAGGTCAGCTGGACACTCACACTCTGTGTTACTGAAAGGGGAGGGACATGGGAAGAAAGCTAAGTTGCTCTGCTTTTACTCTTGCTAGGATGCCAGGCAGGCACGCAGGATTGCCAGCTCTTTGCCCCTCATTTAACATTTCTAATCAAAGAGCATTTTGGCAAACCTAGGAAGTTCAGCACGGACCACACAGACATGGATTCACTATGCAAAGAGCCCCAGGACAGTCACAGCCCCAAGGCTGCCAGAGCTCAAGGAGTGTTTGGACGTTCTCAGGCACAGAGTGAGATTGTTGGGGTGTCTGTGCAGGGCCAGCAGTTGGATTCCATGATCCCTTCCAACTCACGACGTTTTATGGTCCTATTAACCCCTCCAGCCTCACAGTATTTGTGTTCCCATGTGTCCAGCAACTTGCACTGAATTCACTTCTCATCCAAACAGGTCCCAAGACGTTGATTTTCCACTTTCACAGTGCTCCTCCTCTGCAGCCGGTGGACTGGTTTGCCATTTGTGTTCACAGCCCACATCACAGCTCTAAACCAGCACCAGGCCATGGGGGACTGACTTCAAAATTCAGTCTAGATCATCATTTTACTCCCTTCCTTTTCATCGTCATCATCCCACTAGTTCCAGCATGATTTTTAATACCCATTATTTCAACAGCAGTTGGAGGCTAATGCTTTGTACCATCTGAGAAGAGTCTGAAATGAGTCCAGTACATAACCAACAGCCAACACTAAAAATAAAGTCTTTCTGTCACTAAAAAGCAAGGACTGCCAGTTTTCTAATGGTGTGGAGCAGCACTGGCTTTTCAAGTCTCACCAGTTTAGTCATTCTGACCACTAAGTATGTAATTTCTCTCCCCCTCAGCCAGCGCTCCCTGGCACTCGATCAAGAGAGTCTATATAAAATCTTGCCCTTAAATTACTGAAATTTTCGTTCCTGCCCAAAATAACTCTATGTTTCATAATTAGAAAGCTCACAAGCATTTCACTCCTGTGTGGAAAATGGAAATATAGGTACTGCAGATTTGCTTGGCAAAAGAATGTTCTGCTAACAATCCTTTGTCCTGACAGGTGCTCCATCAGGGGCTACACTGCACTATTTAAAGCACTTCCTAAAGACTTCATTTTCACAACACAAGAAAATAAAGATATCATTGTGCCATCATCTCTATAAGACAAACATATCCTAAACTTCGAAGACGCAGCCTTAGATCAGCTTCAGCCAAATCAGTGTGGTGTCCTGCAGCCCAGGGCTGACACTCGCCCCATTGCCTTGACGGGCTGCTGGTGGTGGCTGAGGAGCATGGTATGACCAGTGCCAAATGGGGACTCTCCAGGTCAATAATGGGGGAAGAAAATGTAAAATCACTTGGTGGCCCTCTTGGAAAGGTGGCTCCACTCACACATCTGCTGGAAGGACAATGTGGGGTGGGAAGGCCAGGCAGGGCCCCTCTGCTGCGGCAGAGAATCCTCTACGGGAAGAGCCTCTCCAGGTCTTCTCCTACCCCGGCAGAGACATGGAAAAACAGCTGCAAATGATTTTAGCTCCAGCTTGGCAAAGTAAAGGTGAGATTTGTGTTGCCTAACTATAGACCTCAAAGGCAGACAGAGAAATCTCTGTGGATCACTCCAGGCTTTCTTTAGTCTCTGCCATGGCAGGATTTTGCAGAAGGCTCTGCTGAAGCCAGGGCTGCCCTCACCCTGCCTTACACCCTGCCAGCAGACCTCTCCCCCAGCAAGGGCACTGACACTCATTTGATATCCCACTGAACAGATCCAGGAGCTAAACTGGCTCACAGTGGGACCAGACAAGCACTTGCACATGACAGGAGCAGCAGGAAGGGCAGGACTGAGATAGTCTTAAGCTGCCACATAATATCTTGCTTATGTCAAGACAGAGAGCTCATGCTACCTACAGCCCAGGGAAAAATGGATTTTTCAACACAGAAAGCATCCAAGTCACTCCAGAGCCAGTACTGCTTTCACAGAAACCAGCTCTACCTTACAGACACCAAAGTTCATGTAGGAGAAGTTTCATGAGCTCCTTCAAATGCCAAAAATGCTCAATTAGCACTAAGTGACTAGAAACCAGTGGTTTCAGTGCTGTGAGCAGAAACACCTCAACACAACTGCAGGTGAAGAGCAAGAGGAGATTCCTTGGAGGGATTCATTGTCAGTTTATTCACAAACAGACTGCCAGGCCCTTGGTTTCCATGCACATCCCTGCTTTGGTGTCTTGCAGCCACATCAAGTTTTGTTTCAAGATCTGAATCTCACCTTTGTGGCCAGAAAAATGAAGTTGGTATATAAAAACATACAGTCAGTAATTCTATTTATTCATTTTCCTTTCCAGTCTGGCAGCGTGAAGGAAAGTTTAAATTTGCTACTTAGCAGTTATATATTCAGTGGTTAAAACCTCTCTAAGGATCAGTCCATGTGCTCCTAGAGGCAAAAATCATCCCCAGATGTGTGTGGCAGCTTCCTTGGGCATCTTCCAGTCCCGTGCCACTCAGAGCCCTCTCAGTCAAGCAAACAAGGGGTTTTTTCTGAGTTTTGCCACTCTTCCTGCCCACACCTGAACAAGAGCCCCGGCATCCACCACCACGGCTCAACCGCCAGTCACTGCTCCCAGCAGGAAAAGGCTACACATCGATCAGAGGACACAGAAATTTTTTTGAAGCATAACAAATGATGGAGCTGACAAAGAGGGGGCTGGATAAAGAAACCTTTCTAAAAATAAAGTGATTCCACACTGTTCCTGACAGGTCCACAGCTACGATTTTGCAGCATTTCCATTTCTAGAGCCATCACTGGGATTTGCAACATCACTTACCACACTGCAGCTTTAAGGAAATGTTTTCTTCTAAATGCTGCTGACACCTTGATATAATTAGATATTACAGCAGAAGTTAAGCTAGATATTTTTCCAAAACATAGCAAATAAACCTATCCAAACATAGCAATTTAAGCCTGGACTACAGCTGCATTTTTAGTGTAGCAGGTAAAGGAGAACACAGGAGTTCATGGTCCTATGACAGAGTCAGCACATCCCTCCACAGAATCCCAGACTGGTTTGTGTTTGAAGGGAATTTAAAGCTCTGGAGCCCCTCTGCTCTGAAGCCAGACTGGGAGAGCAGGGGGTGTTCACCTCCAGAGAACAGAAGGCTCCAGGGAGACCTTAGAGCCCCTTCCAGTAGCTAAAGGGACTCCAGGAGAGGCATGGGCAGGGACACCTTCCACCAGACCAGGGTGCTCCAAGCCCCATCCAACCTGGCCTGGAACATTCCAGGGATGGGGCAGCCACAGCTACTCTGGGCAACCTGTGCCAGGGCCTCCCCACCCTCACAGCCAAGAATTCCTTCCCAATATCCCATCTATCCCTACCTTCTGGCAGTGGGAAGCCATTCCCCTTTGTCCTGACATTCCAGGCCCTTGTCCAAAGTCCCTCTCGAGCTCTCTTGGGAACCCTTTAGGCACTGGAAGGAGCTCTAAAGTCTCTTAGCCTTCTCTTCTCCAGGCTGAACACCCCCAGCTCTCCCAGCCTGGCTCCAGAGCAGAGGCAAAAACTTTTCAAGAACTCCCAATACTGGAAAAATACATATGTTCGAGGATCCAGTTTGTATGAATTTTCAAATGCCAACCACACTTTCAGGCAGAGCTCATTTGCACTTGCCTTTATTCACAGGAAAAAAAAATCAATTGACACTGTTAGGGCTGCTCAGTCATAGTGAAGTGTCTTTGGGTTTTTTTATTTCTGTGGGAAACAAGCAAATCTCAGCACAGCCACCAGTAACAAAATCCTTCACTGCTGGTTTTTGAGCACATTCCCCTCCTGCTGCCATCAGAAGTCCAAAGAAAGGGCAGGGACTACATTCTGGTGATGTCTGTGGAAAAGAGAGGTGGTGGCCAACATGGTACAGAGAGCACTGAGCTGTAAAGAAAATGACCTGTGGAATAAGGTCAGTGCAGAGGGACAGGAACTGCCCTGTGAGACTCTCACAGGGTAGCTGAGTGTGCTAAGGATGTGGCCATGCACCTCCCCTTGTAAGAGCACAACACCAGATATCTTGGTAGTTTGAAAGATGGACACAACTAAGGTGTCAGCTTTCCCCAGTGGCACATTTCAAGTCTAATCAGGAACTGTGGTCTCCGTGATCAAAGAAATACAAACCTGCTACAAACTTTTGTTTTCCTCGGAGTAACATAAACCCACTTATTGCCTCAGTGCTGCGCACATGACCCACGTGACTGAGGTCCTGGCAGCCGCTGCGAACTCTGACTGAGTGCCCTGACAGGACTTCCACAGTGTCACACGGATGGCAGATGCTGAAAAAAGGTTGCAGTTAGAAAAGGTGAGAGCAAAGAATGCATCCAGCAAAGGGAGGGCTGGCAGAGGAGCAAACTCCCCACCTCTGTAACCACCAGGAGCACCAGCCAGGCAGCTGTCTGGGCTTACAGGTGAACTACAGCACTTACTCATCCCTGAAGTAAATCAAAACCTGTTGGAAGTCCAGCTGAAGGATGGTGAATTCTCTGTTTATTGCACTGTGTCTCCTGAGCATGAGTCTGCCCCACAGGTGGGTGCCACAGGAAATCCTCAGGAACAGTGTACTACAACCTGGATGGTGAACAGGAGAATTCCGGAGAAGACGAGGTTTGTCAACAAAGCCCGGCTGCCAGAGGCATGGAACAATCTCTTGTCTGAGTGGATCACCCCAGTCCAGACAAAGCCACCAAGTTAATCAGAGGGATGGAGCACCTCTCCTATGAGGAAAGACTAAGAAAATTGGGATTGTTCAGCCTGGAAAAGAGAAGGCTTCAGAGTGACCTAATTGTTGCCTTCCAGGAATTTACAGGAAAGATGGGGTAAGACTATTTACAAGAGTGTGTAGTGACAGGATACGGGGGAATGTGTTCAAATTGAAAGAGGGCAGGTATAGATTAGATATTAAGAAAAAATTATTTACTGTGAGGGAGGTGAGGCCCTGGCACAGGTAGCCCAGGGAAGTTGTGGCTGTCCCACCCCTGGGGGTGTTCAACACCAGGCTGCATGAGGCTCTGTGCAACCTACTCTAGTTGAAGGTGCCTCTGCCCATGGCAGGAGGGTTAGAACTAGATGGGTATTCAAGGTCTCCTTCCAACCCAAATAATTCTATGATTCTATGGTTTCTGCTGAAGAGTAAAGAGATACAAAGAACATCATGCAGGAAGACTTTCAGAGGGATCCCAATGCAGCCCCATCTCTGTGCCAGCTGTGAAGGAAGAGCTCACAGGAGGAGGCACTGAAATGATCCCAGGGAGAGCAGTCCTGGGTTTGTCTCACTGGAGCATGAGTGCAGATCCCCAAGACCATGGACGCACCCCTGGCTGCATGCTGAGTTCCCAGCTTGAAGCAAAAGCAAGGCAGATGAGCAGGTGGATTTCAGGCACGAGGCTGGGCAGGTGGTGATGGCCATGGGATGCAGGTGAGCTCCCTGCTGCAGGCAGGGCAGGTGCACAGCCAGGGGAGGCTCCAGAAACTCAATGGCTTTGAACAGGAGCTGGACAGCTGGATTGCTTGGGTAGCAGGACTGCTTGGGCAGCACTCCTGGAAACCATGTCAAGGCTACGTGTATCAGAGTCATGGAACCTTCTGAGCAGGAGGGGATCCACAGGAATCATCCAGTCCAACCCCTGGCCCTGCACAGACACCCCAACAATCCCACCTTGTGCACCCCTGAGAGTGGTGTCCAAACGCTCCTGGAGCTCTGGCAGCCGTGAGGCTGTGACCATTCCCTGGGGAGCCTGGGCAGTGCCCAGCACCCTCTGGGGGAAGAACCTTTCCCTGATATCCAGCCTAACCCTCCTCTGGTGTAGCACCAGACAAATGGACAAACAGCAAGTGTGTCACTATACGGCTAAGAAGATGGAAAGGAGGAGTCACTGAGAAGTGAGGAAACTCCTGGAATGGAGAAAGGGAAAGATTTCACCAAACCCAAGAACCACCAAGCTGCTGGGGTCACATTAGTGGATGGTACAATGCAGAAGAGCAGATGTGTAAGAAATTGTGGTATTTTGGAAAAGATTCACCAAGACTTCTACAGCGGGAAGTCATGTGACAGAAAGCCACTGGAGTCTTTTGAAAGGTAAATAAGCATGAAGACAAGGAAGATCCAGATGATACATGACATTCACCTCAGACACATGATGTGATTTTTTGGGTTGTCCTGTGCAGAGCCAGGGCGTGGACTTGATGACCCTTGTGGGTCCCTTCCAACTCCAGAGATTCTATGAGTCCATCCACAGAGACTTTCTAAAGGATTCTCACCAGGCCCCTCACTGTGGCTCCTGAAGCCACTGAGTTGCCCAGGTAAGATCCTTGCACAATTAAATATATTTTCATGATGGGGAGACCAGAATATGTGATAGATCTTCTTCCTGGAGAGCTCTGCAGAAAGCTCTCCCCCAAGGTCTGTGCTACCAAATGTGCTATATAAGGGACGTGGAAGAGGAGGTGATCAGTGAGGTGAAGTTTGCTGGTCAAACCACTCAAGAGGTAAAGCAAAGGACAAACTTCAAGAATCTTACACTACTGGGCAACTGCTGATAAAACAGCAGACGAAATGCAGTGCAGATCACTGTAGAGTGAATCACAGGCACAAAATACACCTAACAGCATATAACAAAATGAAAGGCTCTGGGCTTATTACTGAGTTCAGGGAAAAGCTCTTAGGATTATAACAAATAGCTGTAGGAAAATATCAGCTCCAAGCTCAGAAATCAAAGCAAATTCTAGAAATTACTTGGGAGTGGAACAAAACAAACCATAAAATATCATTAGGCCTCTACATAATGCACCAGATTTTCAGTAGCATAAGAAATTCTAATCTCCACAACTGAAAAAGATACGAGAGACATGAATGGGACATGAATGAGAAAAAGCTCAGCTTAAAAAATGAAAAAAACCAAAACAAAACAAGAAACAAAACACACTCCAAAACAAAAACCCAAACAACTTACCCCATTTTCCAACAGCATTTCTTATGGATTTTTGTGGCATCACAAATACGGTTTATACTATTTGCAGGGTATCACAGAAATAAACTACTTAGGGAAAAAATAAACTGGCTGAAGAAGATTTCAGAAAGATAAAAAGAGAACAAGCTGTAAAACGTTTGGGGAAACCAGGATGTTTGTTCCACATTTGCTCCCCACAGCTGCTACCCCGACCCACTGCAGCTACACAGCAGGAATGGGGCTGGGTAGGGAATCCACAGCCTGCAATTCCCTGAGCCTGTGGGAACACTCCTCCAAAGGTCCCATCAGCACAGACTAACAAGGCCCAGCTCTGTCCCTCCTGTTCAGCAAAAAGAGAATGAGAGATCACATTTTACTGGTGCGAAATGAAAGCAAAGCAGAGAAGGTGGAGAGCTCCAGGGAGCAGAGCCCAGCCTCTCATAAACAGCGTCTCTCATAAACATTCTAACAAGGAAGCAAAATAGGAATATTCCTACATTTAGGTGCCAGCATCTAAAGGCAAAACAAGAACATAAAGGACACAGCACTGAGGAGGTGAGAGCAGCCCCAGCACTGCTGTGCTGCAGCACACGCTGGCTCCATGCCGGCCCTGACAGCTCCCACGCTGCTTCCTTGGGGTCTCTGTCTTCCAACGCAGCACTCACTAATATGTTGTTATAGCATCAATGACTGATACCATTACTTCTAATCTAGCATTTCCATGCCCTCCTCTTCATCCCCAGCAGGTAATTGAGGGCTGGCTGAATGACTCAGTGGGGTTCTGCTGAAGCAGGAAGCACATCACCCATGGTTCCAACTGAGCCTGCCAGGCACTGGGGCTGCTCAGCTTCTGGGGGAGGTGCTGACAACGCTTTGTGATGACGTATTAGCTGTCTTTTCTAAAAAGCTCTGATAAACCTGGTCATGTCTCAGTGCAGAGGACTGAACTAGAAGGGTTTCTGTGGCCTCTTCCAGCCATGTCTGGAACTCTTCAACAGCAGCCACCTGCCCTCACCACTGACACAGCGCAGTCTGGTTTGTGGGCAAACAGCAAAAGGCCAAACACATGGCAGCAGAAGAGGTGCAGCTTTTAGCATCCTACCACAGAAGGGTAACTATCCAAGCACTGCTCCAAGAAGCCAAAGCATTAGGAAACCAGTTTAGACAAACTGGAGAAGGGGTAAATGGTTAGAGACTGAGACCAGGCCAGAGCAACACATTAGCAAGACAGCGGTTGGCCTCTTCTCCCAGGCAGCAAGAGACAGGACAAGAGGAAACAGCCTCAAGCTGTACCAGGGGAGGTTCAGGCTGGACATCAGGAAGAACTTCTCCACAGAAAGGGTGGTCAGGCATTGGAAGGGGCGTCCCTGGGAGATGGTGGAGTCCCCATCCCTGGAGGTGTTTAAGGACCAACTGGACAAGGCACTAATTTCTCTGGTCTGGCTGACAAGATGGCTGGTCAAAGGTTGGAGATTATGATCTTGGAGGTCTTTTCCAAACTTAATGGTTCCATGAATCTATGTTTAAAATAAATAAATTATAAAAAGAAGCTAGCAGCTTTGTCAACAATAGGTATCCCCAAATCTCCAAGACTCTGAAGGTTTGTTTCATCACCACAACACTGTAATTCAAAAGATGCAGCAGTTTTTGTTTAGGCCGAGGCTTGAATTGAAATCCCAAGCACAATTTGCAGGAAGCTGGGTGTGCTGTCAGCACATGGATCCCCTCCCAAGGGCTACAATCAATTCTTTGTTCCTTGTTCAGTTTCTGCAACACTGAAAAATTTTCTAACAGATTAACAGCACCTAAACTAAATGGAAAATAATGGGTTTTGAGGACCAAGTTGTAGACTGTAGAGAAGCCAATACGCGGAGTAATGGTAAGACAGGATTTGGCCACAAGCACAGGACTCCTTCTATAGCAGCTATTAATATAAGGGAACAAAAATAACTTGTGCAATATGCTCTGAAGTTCAAACCCTGACTCTGCTGCTGTACAGGCTGGCACAGCCCCGAAATCTCTCATCGAGAGACAGACACATTTACCACTTATCTTTTTCAGCATGAGGGAATGCTTGTTCAGAATGACCCAAGTGACACCCATTTAAAAGACAAACCATTTAGGGCTGTGAAGGTCAAATTCTGTTTGTCAATCATCCAAGAATGAAAAGAAAAGCCAGTGCAGATGACGAAGAAAAGAGGAAATCCTTCCCTTGCATGAACACCTCGACACTGTGTTCACTAAGATGTATCAGTTCAGGCTACTGAGAGCCAGGAACAGAAAAATGCTCAAAACCTCCTGGATTAGCAAGGTGATATCCCACACACATACATATTCTTTCTAGTTTAGAGGACGCTATGAAATATAATCCTCATGCCACTGTAGCAAGCTATCCAAAAATTCAATAAACTTGCCCACTAAACACAAAGCAGAATTGCCACCATTTCTGCAGGATAGCATTATGAGCCCTTTAAAAAGCACTGGATTTTAAAACTTTCCTTTAACATTTGTGAAGGTTTTTGGCCTTACTAGTTTTCCCCTATCTTATTTTCTCTTCTTGACTCTCACCTGCAGTAAGTAATGTTTCTTTTAATTGCTCTTTATTATCTTCCACCTATCCTAGAGCCTGGCAATCCAGACCTTAACTTACACAGTTAGAATTTAACCCACCATGCAGATTCTGAACACATCAAAGCTTTTGGCATGAGCTATGTCCCAAAGCAATTAGTTCCACAGCTGAATTTTACACTGGATGAGAAAAAGTACTTGTTTTAAAACTCTGATGTCCTTAAATTCTTCATTGTGGGAAAAACCGAACATCCCTAATGCCATTTTACATATAATTTTGGATACCTTTATTATATCTGTGCTTGTGGCTTTCTGTCAGTCAGAAGGAACTGCAGAAGTTTTGCTCTTTCCTGGTACAGAAACCAATCCATTACTTTGATCCCCCTGCTGTTATTTCACATCTCTTTCCCTTAACTATGGATTTTTTTTTTTTTTGAGATGGTAGAAAGAGAACTGCACATACTAATCTACACATGGGCACAATACAAGCTTTTCCAGCCTGTGACAGCTGGATTGGAAGCCATTGTTTCCCCATAAATGTTACTCCACATTTACAGACCAAAATTTGCCAGCCATTTTATCAGCAAATTGGCCAATACCGACACCCTTCAGGGTCAGCTCACACTTCATTATCCTGACTGGGCAGGAACCTTTGCAAACTGTAACCTCGCTCTATATTCCCTTTCCTGTCTCACATAAAGGTGTGCAGAGCAGCACAGACTCCAGAGGAGATGCACAGGATAACTCTCCTTCCTCCTGCAAACTGATCCTTTACTGACAGCCTTTGTTTTCTCTCTTTCAGACAGTAAGACCTCTTTATTTCACAACAGCTTTGTTTCTTAGAGCTTCCATAGAGGGATGTTGTCAAAAGTGGTTTGGAAGTCCAAATGTACCATCTCCACCAGATTTCTCCTCTCACATATTTGCTGCCTGCTTTGGGTTCATCACTTTCCAGGTTTTTCTTGGAGTCCCTTTTGGAAACTTCCTGCTGACATCCCCTGGTAGCTGCTTTACGTGATACGTTATACACAATGGATGATAGCTCAGTGACTTCATGTGCCAGTTCCAGCTGATGCTGAAGACCTGACACTTTTCATTTGTCTGAGCAGCTCTGGAACCTCTTCTGTCAATAAGACAGCTTGGGAAAGCTCAGAAAAACTGTATTTTGATTTTTTATCTTAACAGATCTTTGTATAGGAAAGACTGACAGCACGCAGGCCTGGTATCACTGAGGAAACACTGCAAAACTATTCAGCACACAATGCCAAAACTGGGACAGATTTGTCATTTGAAACTATTTTGTTGAGCTATATCCAAGACTCAGATTCTCTCAATACACTCCAAAACCTCCCCCCCGCCAAAAATGGACACTGTGTGCTCCCTGAACAGAGCATGTACCTATTATAGTGATTTATGATAGCGAGGACAATACACACAGGCCACAACATATAAAAGATGGTATGTCACAAGGAACAATATATCATTCTTTCCATTTTGAAATAATTAGGATTTAAATTCCCCTAAATCATCACTTTTCAATTTTCTTTATTGGAAGTTCCGTTTCATAGATCCAGTATGTAGATGTTTGCAGAAGTACTATTTGTCTGCAGCAGATACGCTTGTCCTCATGCGCCCACCTCTCCCCGTACTCCCCACCTTCCAGATCCATGTGTGTGGGAATAGGGAAGCAGTGCAAACCCCAGGTGTGGGTGATCTAACCTGAAATTTGGAAGGTTCATGCCCAGAGCCTTTGCACAGAGGGCTGACACACCAATACCTGAGTACCTCTGTCTACAGCAGTATGTCAGGTGCAGCTCAGATCGCACTGGGGATCACAGAGTTATGGGATGGGTCAGGTTGTAAGGGACCCCAGTGGTTCATCTGGTCCGACCTCCCTGCTCAGGCAGGGTCATCCCAGAGCACATGGCACAGGACTATGTCTAGATGGGTCTGAGATATCCCCAATGAGGGGGACTCCACACCCTCTCTGGGCAGCTTGTTCAGGGCTCAGTCACTGCCCAGGGAAGAAGTGCTGCCTGATGTCCAGGTGGAACTTCCTGGGCATCAGCTCCTGCCCATTCCTCTTGTGCCAGTGCTGGGCCACAGGGAGCAGAGCCTGGGCGCTGCTCTGAGCCCTCCCTGCAGACACTGACACACACGAATGAGATCCCACCTCAGCTCTCTCCTCTCGAGGCTGAAGAGCCCCACCTCCTTCAGCCTTTCCTGGGCAGGGAGATGCTCCAGGCCCTTCCTCAGCTCCGCAGCCCCTGCTGGCCCTGCTCCAGGAGCTTCAGGTTCCTTCTGTCCTGAGGAGTCCACACCTGGACACAGCACTCCAGGTGTGCCTCACCAGGGCTGGGCAGAGGGGCAGGATCACTCCCTGACCTGCTGGGAATGCTCTTCCCAACGCACCCCAGGACACTACTGGCCTTCTCGGCCACCAGGGTACCTGGATGAAAAGCGAAGACCCTGAGGACATGGTGGGAACTCTACTGCCTTTCAGGTTTCCAGTGAATTAATTAAATTAAGAGAAGTGACAGAGGGTCTGGGAAACAAATGGCAGTGGGTAGGCAAGTGACATAGGGCCTGGCAACAAGCTGAACAGCTCCAGGGCAGTTCAAACCCCCAGAGCAGCACTTTGGTCCAGAAAGCACCTGGGCAGCCCTGAAGCAGCACACACACCCTGGGGATGCAGAGCAGCCAGCACATGGTCAAACTGCCCAGGAACAGCAAACCAACAGTCCCACCCAGGACTATCCAAAAGAACACAGAGCCACAAGCTCTCAAACAGGGCTGTTATCCTCACTGGTTCCTTCCCCTCCTAGCCAGAGGCTATTCCACTTGGTCCAAGGGAGGGACTGCAGCTGCCGAGCTCTGCTCTCCCCTCATTGCCCTGCTTGCTGGTCTCCAAACCACTGGAGCAGCTGACTCCTACCTACCAGCCCAGTTTCCTCACCAGCTGGCAGGAGCAGGGCTTTGCCTGCACCAAGCTTTGGCACGCAAAGCTACTCAAACCCAGCTCCCCGGGGTGGCACATGTGTCAGTTGGGCACATGGGACTGACTGGTCACAAGCCCGTGGAGTGCTGAGGTTAAGCAAAGTGGGACTAAGATATTCTTTTTGCAAGGACCAAGCTGAGCCTGCTGACTCATGGCTGTTTAGCCTTGAGCAGCCATCGCTCACAGGCTATGCATCCTCCCCAGAGCCCAGTCCCTACCTGGTGCCTCCTGCACCCCCTTTCCATATTCAGATGGCACTGAGCAACAGCTAATATCTGAAGTGCAGCAGTGATTAAATTGGTAGCTGGACTGAAAGTAGAAAGGGCTCCACTAAAGTGGGCTCACAAGCCAAAAATGTATGTTCAGCTTTATAGGATTTCCTACAGTGTCAGCACACTGGAGCAGCGAGAAGCATTCCTCAGCAACTGGAAGGAATTGCTAAGCCCATTAATAAAATTAAGGCAGCCAAGTTCAATAAGAGAATACATCCAGCCTTAAGAGCCACTGATGTCTGCGCTGCAGGATGGGGAAGAAGCATTTACCAAATAGTAAATGTAGCAGAAAATGGAAATCCACGGTCATCATCTCTCTTGAGAGACACAACCTGGCGGCACTTCTGATTGCGTGTCTGCTGCTGAAGAAAAGAGGTCACAACATGCCTTAGAACTGAACCGCTGCTGACAGACAAGCCATTTGGAATTGTTGGTGAAGTTGCTGTGCAAGTTTGCACCAAAAAGTAGGGAAGGCACCACAGGTATGAGACAACAGCAACTGCTCACTGGCTGTGTTCCTGCAGGACTGACCACTGAAGAACTAAGAGACAAGTCAAATGGAAAGAACGTCTCCTATTTCCCTCCCGGCAGGGATTGCACCATGAAACCCACATTTCTTAGAAGAAGGTGGGGGGGGGGGGGGGGGGGGGCAACTAAGCGAAA
>VZRQ01003757.1:222859-234186 GCA_013397975.1 Machaerirhynchus nigripectus
AGGGAGGGGAAAATCAGGGAGATAAGGAAATCAGGAAAATGCCCTATGAATGGCTAGTTTGTGATCACAGGAGTGTCCCAGCCCTGGAAGTGTCCAAGGCCAGGTTGGACAGCGCTTTGAACAACCTGGTTTAATGGAAAATGTCCCTGCCGTGGCTGGAACAAGATGATCTTTTAAGGGTCTCTCCAACCCAAACCATTCCATAGTTCCGTGATTCTAGGAATGTCTGACAGTGACTGCAAAGAGTCAGAGGCAAGTATGGCTGAAGCTTCCTGCAGGCCCACAACTCCAGCAATGCTCCAGATGACAGTCCTGGTCCAACGAGATGGACACATGCTCGAGGGAACATGTCGGTGATTGAAATTCAGACTGAATCTGAGTCTGGGTCTGGTTCCTGGATCTCCGATCTGACTCGTTTATTCGAAGGAGCAAGTTGGTTTTATACACTTCCCCAAGACACAGCACCTCCCTTCACGGTAACTCTCAGCACACAACCCATCCCGTGCTGCCACGTCAGCAATGCATCTTTTTAATGTCCTTCTGTGGGGTGATCATGCACTGCTCACCCGCCTGTCAGATTCAGGCAGGCTCCTCTCTGTAGGGGTCTGCCGCGCGACACCTCCTCCCCCCAGGGTCTGTGCCACCATGTGCTCCTTTGTGCTGCCATGTGCTTATCTTTCCCCACAGGAACGGACTAAGGACTAAGCGCAGTTCCCAGGAAGCACAGACTTGTCCTGTTAGCTCCACTGTGCAGCACCAGAGCCTCGACCCAGGGAATGGGGGAAAGGAATGACGACAGACCACTTTTGAGACCAGGTGGGATGCAGACGTGGCCTAAGAGGGAGCTAGCTGATGTCATTGCAAATCACTGTCAACTTTCAAAGGTCATGGTGACAAAAGGAGGCCTGACGACATGCAAACACCACCCCACCATGTTAGAAGAATCCAGGGAACATCAGACCTCTCAGTCTCACCATGGCCCCTGGAAAGGCTGTGTAGTAAATCTTCCTGACAGCCATTTCCAGCAGGAGGTGGCGGTGGAACAGCCAGTGTGGATTTACCAGGGGCAAATCTTGCCTAACTCGTCTGCCCTCCAAGCTGCTTCTGTGGAGGACAGGAGAGCAAGTGTTGTACACCTTTGACGCCATCTCTGGCAGTGTTTTCAAGAGGCAGGAGCTGGACTGCAGAAGCAGACGACTGATGTTGGCGAGAATATCAGGCTCAAAAGGTGATCAGCTGTACAAAGTCCAGCCTGCAGCTGATTACCAGCAGCATCACTCAGGGCTGATATGGGGTCAATACAGATCCATGTCTTCATTAACAAATTTGATTAACACCAATTATGGGACAGAGAGCACTCTCACGAAGTCTGCAGATGGTATCAAACTGCTGGCATGGCTGGGGCACGAGATCCTTCTCAGAGGACCTACACAGGCTGGACAAAGGGCCTGATGGAGGGTTTATGGAGGACAACAGAGGCAAACAGTGTCCTGCCCCGGGACAGAATGAGCCCTTGCACCGGCACACACTGGGGCAGCTGGCTGTAAAGCAGCTCTGCACCGAACGACCTGCCAAGCTCTCAGGGAGAGCAAGGGGACAGAGGCCAGACAGTCACAATAAACTGCTTCTATGGACTGTCCATACAACTGCCTGGAAGAGACTCTGCAACTCATCAGTGACTTTCTGCCTCTCAAAAGTCTTTGAAATAGTCCCTTTGAACACAACTTCTACCTTTCAAAGCCTTGCAGGGTACACAGATGCCCCTAAAAGGGTATGATGAGAACATCAGCCCACACTAAGTCAAGCTGGCTGAAGCATGGAGCAGATCAGTCAGCTTCCTGAGAACACAGGGAAGGAGCATGAAGCCAGGGAAGAACTGAAAGCCAGCATCAAGTGATGGAACTGGCTTTGGAGGTTTAACCCAGATGCTGTCTTCTTTGGAAGCAAGTCAGCAGCTCTTTCTACCTCCGTTCTAGAGAGCTATTTCAGCCCAGAATTCATAACTCTGCTTGAAATACTTGCTGCAGATTCTTAAAACCCATGTGTTGCATAAAAAATGGAAGATGATTTGGTAATTGGCTAGAATGTAGCATTTCACTGCCATCAAGCTGCTTTCAAACCATCTTGGCCAGCGTAATATTTTTTGGTAACACCAAAATGCAACATGTCAGTCATACCAACATCACTTGTTATATTCATTAAAACGCTCAAATAAGGCCCTGGGGTTCACTAGCACAGAAACTACTACCGGCATGTTCACAGCACTTGAAAAAAAATTAAATCAGACACTTGGCAAGTATGAAGTGTTTGTGTGGCTGTCACTGGTGCAGACTCCTGCCCAGGCTCAGGATGTGCACCTCTTCCTGGACATGTGTTGGTTCTGCTAATGCAACCAGTTACTCAGATTTAGTTGTTATCCACAAAAAACCCAAATCTGTCTACGCTGAGTGTATCATCTCACTTATAGAAACCACAGACCAAATGGGGTAGAAAGAATGGCTTGTTAGATAAAAATTTAGAACATTTTATCCTCCAGTACCACAACAGTATTTAAAGTAAATATTCTGATGTTTTCTGCTGGCACAGGCAGGGTCTCTGCTAATGATGTAACTCAGAGCAATAATATAAATATATACATATACATACATATATATATTTGGGTGTACCAGAACAATTAAAGCAAGCCACTTCACTTACAGCCAGCTGGGTCTCACCAATCTTTCAAGGGGGAAATCCCTATTTACATGTCTCACATAGAGTATCAAATTGTCAGAGATCATAGAATCCCAGGCTGGTTTGGGTTTGAAGGGAACTTCAAGCTCATCCAGTTCCATCCCCTGCCATGCGCAGGGACACCTTCCACTAGCTCAGGTTGCTCCAAGCCCCATCCAGCCTGGGCTTGGACACCTCCAGGGATGGGGCAGCCACAGCTTCTCTGGGCACCCTATGCCAGGGCATCACCACCCTCGCAGGGAAGATTTTTTCCCAATATCCAATCTAAACCTCTTCACTTTTAGCTTAAAACTGCCCCCCCTCGTCCTATTGCTATCTGCCTGTGTAAAAAGCCGCTTTTTATATAGAAGTTCCCCCTCTTTATAACTGTCACTCAAGATAATTCATAATTAATAGTTGTTTTGGGTAAGGCTGACAATCCATATGAACTGAAGTTCTGGAGGATGAAGATGTTTCACACTGAACTGAAGTTGTGGAGGATGAAGATGTTTCACACTTTGACTTCAGAATGAAACCAGCAGCACTTCCGGATGCTTCGATTCAAGCACAAAGCCCGTGTGGTGACCTGGGAGCAGCTCTCTGTGCAAGCCCTACCAGCTTCATGCTGCTCCACATTCCTCTGGGTGATGCTATTTTATTTACAGGTCCAAACTAAACAGACAGAAGCTAGGTTTGGGCAGAGCCCACACACAGTCACCTCACTTCCCTGAACCACTGCTAGAGTCCCCTCGCTAAGCCAGCAGTTGTGTTCAGACAACCCTGGACTAGGACTTGCTGCTATCGCACCATTTCAGATTTAAAAACCATCAGGCTTTGATACGAAATCACATTAACTGATACAGCAGGGAATGACAAATTATAAATAGGAGGTAGCTTCAGAGAGATTCCAGAAATGGATGGTGAGCAATCACTGTGGCAAATCAATGCTCCGGCTCGGGGGATCGGACAGGGGCCACGTTTAGTTTTACCCTGAAAAGGCAGTGACACATAAAAAGCTAATGGCAGGTGGTCACTCTGCATTCTGTACATCTCACAAAGATTTATGAGCAAGGCTGAATGCTGGAAAAGCAACGCTGAAGCTGCTTGTGTCCCTCTGCAAGGTCAGCGTATTGTATTATTGAAACATTTCCAGTGAGACTCCTACAAGTTGAGTGTTCTATTTTGTCCAGCCACAAGAGACAAGCTACAAAAATCCCAAACAACCTAGCATTAAAGAAAAAGATAATCATTCCATTTACTCTTTAAGAGTGAATTTTCAGTTATTTTGGTTGTTTTCAGATCAGCAAAGCCTATATTTAAGCTTAGAGTTTAAAGCTGGAAGGAGACCGGTTTTCCAAAATTTGTTTAATAGGAAAATATTTAACAAGAGAACACATGGATGTATTTCCTAAAATACTAATCACTTGTTAGTACTGCACATTGCAATTATTATGAATGAAAACTGTCATGAGAAATCACGTAGGTGTCTAAATCAGGAATTTTGATGTCCTTGATTGTCAACAGCTTGATGTGAAAAGAGAAGCCTGACTCCTGGGATCTGGTTGTTAGCAATGTGTGGTATTGTGCTCACTAGCCTGGAAATCTAGAAAAGCAAATTTCCTCTGAAAAACATTCTATGAATTAAGTATTTAAGAAAGGTCGTGTTTCAACACAGTAAGAGGTGGGACATCTCTGGAGCGGAGGGAGGAAACAAAATTTGGCTCCCTGAAGCTGGCAAGTTGGAGCTTCATCTCACAGCCATCTTCTGGGTCCCACTGCCTCCAATTCAAGTTCACAGCAGCTTGAAACATCTCTGCACAGGCCTGGACAGGCTACAGTCACCTGTCACGAGATTGTTCTTAAGTCCATTCATGCTGAAGTGAGCCCCGTGAAAATAGGCACCTAAATCCCTACCAAACTGTTCTTTCAGAGAATCACAAGCTGGTTTGGGTTGGAAGGGACCTTAAAGTTCATCTCACCACATGCCCTGCCATGGACAGGAACACCTTCCACTAGACCAGGCTGCTCAAAGTCCTGTCCAACCTGGTCTCAAAATTTTTAGCAAGTGAAATTTTCCTGCTAAGGCCCATGGCCTAGCTCCTCCTGCGAGCTGCACCTTTCCTCCCCGTGCAGATCAGTTTGCTGCAGCCCAAGAAAGGAGATTGCAGGGACAGCTGTGGCACCTCCCTTTAGAAGGACAGCTGAAAATAAACTGCAGACTCAGATCCCAGGATTTATACTGGGCACCCTCACCGTGCTGGGGCCATACCATTATCTCTAGGTCAAATGGCTCACTCAGTTGGGGATCCTGTCACTGCACAGCAGGGGCTGCCATTCCCCTGAACGGCTCTGGGTTTCTCTTTCATTAATTTTTTACCCCAGCCCTCTGCACAAACACAATTTTTAAAAAAAACACGTTTCAGAATATTTAATGCTCCACCTGCCCTCATTTGTATTTTAAAGTTAGAAAGAATAAAATACCAATTTATACAACCACTTATGTAATATTCCCCTCTCCCAACCTCCTTAAAACTGATTGCTCTAATATGCACAGTCTGACAGGCCTTTTTGACTTATGGTATACAATAATCCTCAACTGGGAGCCAGCATACCAACTCAAAAGTCCTATATTTTAATATTAGTCAGTTATTATCTCAGTATATTGCAAAACACAGCACTTGCCATGTCTCACAAGCCATGCAATACCTAGTCTGAATTCTAAATCTCTAAAACTGTTTGAAACAGAAACAAATCCCAGCCCTAACACTCCTCGTTAAAATAAGCAAGAGGCATTTTAAATTGCAAAAAATAATGCCAGGATGAGAGGAGTTTCATCTAGGTTACAGCTGAGAGTTCTGCACATAAATGTACTGAATGTTTGAGCACAAACACTGAATGTTTCCAGCCATGCCAACAGGAGCTGCAGGACCCTGTGCTGCTGGAGCAGGGACTGTCCAGGCACTGCATTCATTGCTCATTCCTGCATTTTGCTGAGCTGGCTTTCAATCTTATCAAACCATGTTGATTCAGACAAGTATGCAGCATGGAAAACTTGTCTCCACCTCTGATGCAGGCTCAAGAATTTCATTTGCACAAGTCAGAAAGCTTTCAGCATACATTAGGCACAACAAGCTTTCCCATAAATACCTTTGCTTTCCAAATGAGCTTTCCACGTGGGGCCAGAACTCCAGACTGCCCAGCAGCTCTAGTGGAGATGAGAACCTTTCCACAGGCAGCACTAGGGACCAGGGTCAGCACTTCCAGCTGCTGCCATGAAGGAAGTTGTTGCTGAAAATCCCACCAGCTCCCTTGCTCAGTGTGTATGGGGAGCAGCGGAGCCTGACGCATGGAATCACTGGGTAGGATAACAAAGGCTGAGGAAGGAAGCAATGAAGATGCACATTTCCCCTCCCAAATACCCATTTACTTACTAAAACGCAGAGTTTCCTCCCAAGCACCCAGTACTGAGTAAATGATGTGGTTGTCTTTGGTTTCCAGAGGCCAAACCAACCAGTTGGAAGTGCCCCAAACCAAACCAGGGGAAGGTTTCTTGCCCTGCTGCCAGTAGTAGCAGCTCTCCCAGGCTTTAACTGCAGCTCAAGGTTAGTTTGTGTAGTCTAGAGTTAATTCTGCCCACTCAGGAGATTGCTTGGAAATAGAGATACAAGGGACAGACAATTGAACCCACAGGGACAAAACATCAAGGCAAAAAAGGGACTGAGTAAGCCAAAAGGAAGATAAAATTATGAGGCACTTCAGATTTTAACTGTTTTGACTAATAAATTTCTGCTGTATTGTAGGTATCTTCCAAACTCTCTCACTTTATTCAGAGCACTGTGGGATGGTAAATGTTACTGAATTCCCATTTATAACTGAAACTGAAAAACCCCACTTCACTCACCCTAGTGATAAACCCTGTTTTTGACAGTGCCATATTTCACTTTGATGAGCAGTGTTACATGAAGCACAAGAAGCTTGTAACTTCTATTTTTCCTGGCAGAAGAAGACCTTCAGAATGGAACTCTGCACAGGGTGGTGGGAAAGGTATGACTCTCCCTAGATAACCTTCTATTCCAGGAATGAATGTATTTTTAGGCAATGCAGCCACCCAATCTTAAAAAATGCAGCCTGATTTATGATGCTATCATCACCAACTTAAAGATCAGAAGCTGAACTACCTTAAACCACAGATATGATGGCCCAAAGATGGGGCACCTGAACATTCATTCCAGAGTTTTCATGCCACTGTAAGTTGTGTTATCTCCTCACCTTTCAAGGCATAGACTGGCTGTCACCTTTTGTTGGTTAAGAAATTTTGTGTCCAGAGAGGGGAACAGAGCTGGGGAAGGGTCTGGATCACCAGTTGCGGATGAGGGAGCTGGGAAAGGGGCTCTGCCTGGAGAAAAGGAGGCTCAGGGGGAACCTTCTGGCTCCGCACAACTCCCTGACAGGAGGGGGCAGCCGGGGGGGGTCGGGCTCTGCTCCCAGGGAACAGGAACAGGACAAAAGGAAACAGCCTCAAGCTGTGCCAGGGGAGGTTTAGGTTTAATATTATGGAAAATTTCTTCCCAAAAGGGTGGTCAGGCCCTGGCACAGGTTGCCCAGCGATGTGGTGGAGTCACCATCCCTGAAAGTGTTCAGAAAGTGTATAGTTGTGGCACCTGGGGACATGGTTTAGTGGTGAGCATGGCAGCAGTGGGGGAATCCTTTCTTCCTTCCCCTCAGTTCCCAGATTCTGTGCCAGTGTTAGCTCCTCAGTGACTCTTCCAACAGTCTCCAGACTGCTGTGATGGGGCAGAGTGCCCTCTATTACCTCTATCTGGTTTCTGGACTGTCAAAAAATTCTGCTGTTTCCCGCTTTGTTACGGCTGCACATAACCTGTATGAGGAAAGGGCAAATTTGCTGCGCAGCAACTGAAAATTTCCTAAACCTTTTGACACGGATGCTACTTTATAAAGCTCTGAGGAGCAACCAGACATGCCTGCAGTTTTACAGCTCTGGCTCAGAAGGATGAATAACAAACTGAGAATAACAAACAGCCTCCACCTAACCCAGAGCCACTGCACAAAGTACCTGACTATTCAGGAAGCACCTCCTGAATTAGCACAGGCACCCAGCACCTGAAAACAAAGTGAACAACAAGTGCCAAGGTACTGCAGAGTACTGTAAATGACACAGGAGTTATTTCATGAGCAACTTACTTCTCCTTGGAACAGGCCAAAGAGAAACAGAGAGTAAATCATCAAAGGGCAGACAGAGGATAAACAATCTTTGCTGTCATCCTTTGTGAACCAGTCCTTGAAGACAAACAAGCATTGCTATTATTACACTGGGAGATGCTTTCCCAGGTAGAAGCAGCAGAACATTTTTCCCTTAAGACTCAATTTTCATACAAGTTTACTTTTTGGTTTTATCTGTCACCCAGGAGACAGAGGAGCAGTTCTTACCCATTTCCCACCACCTGCAAACACTAGAGAAGTTCAACTGCCACCACTAGTTCATTTCACCAACTGGTAGCAGTTTTTTTGATGATTTCTAAATGTTCACTCACATTTAACTAGTATCTCCCTTTCCATTCTGCATTAGACACAAAACCATTGTCAAAAATAATTCAGTGAAAATAGTCTAAGTTAATAATTGAAAATACAGGACTGGTGTTCATCCAGCAACATTCTACAGGCACTGAGGTAGACAAAGCCCAGCTGAAGCCACCCTACAGGTTCCAGACACTGGCTGTGGTGCAGGTCTGTGCTGCACCTGATGCATCCAGAGACGGCAATGACACAGGCTGCAGGCTCAGAAACACCACTTGTAATTTAAAAGGTTATTTTCAAAATACAGCTTTGTGGCTATAAATAGCCAAGCCAGCTTCTCACACAGCAAGTACACAATGGGTCTTAGCCACAGTGGCCCAGATACCAGAGAAAGTGTAATTTTACCTTTGTGAACACACACAATATTTGGGGCCACCCTGAGCTTCAAACAAACTAACCCGATTTGTAAGATTGGACTTAGGTTTTGTGGGAGCAGCTGCCGACTCTGACAAATTAAGCCAATTGACTTGGTTAACCCTTCCATTACCTAAAACGACCTGACTGCTCATCCACAGCAAGTCTCAATTTAGGTCTCACATATTAAATTCTTTAACCAAAGAAAAATATTTTACCTGATCTTTCTGTCAACAAAGCCAGCTCTTCTCAATGTGTAGGGCTTCCTTCCTCACTGAGTGCCCATTTGGTTGCACAGGTATTAAACAAGAGCAGACTGTTACTACCATCTGCCCTGTAACATAACGTTGTGTTTCAAATACTAAGGGAAGTTATTTAAATATCCTCACATGTACTACATCATTCCAGTTGTCAATCAGTCCTCTGGGGACCCCCAACCTAACTGGCCTCAGCCGACACTTTACCATAGGCAGCATTATTCTCCAAGCAACATGAAAACAAATCTATTTGGGACAGGTTCAGTGAAAGGAACTCATAAAAGCCTCCCCGACCATGCTAATAAACATTTTCATCTGATAGAGATTTACAGACTCAGGATACACAGCACAGCAAAACCTTTAACAAAACAGCATTTGTTTCATTTGGGTGTGCAAGTACATCTTGTCACTCTTCAGCAAAAATGTTATTACATCCATGGGACATTGGAACAAAGTTTTTATTCCAATCACAATAAGGTCACCCTCCCTTCCTGTCAAGTTTGCGAAGAAACACTTCACGTAAGCAGCTGGCTGGTACTGCCAGCATCTGCTCTACTGCTCACTTAGCCCAGTGCTCTTCCAAGTATCAAGCCCTAGGTGTTACTGGTCAATGTCACCCAATACTGTGCTCCTAAGGCACATATGATACAATTCTGTATCCTTTACGTATATAGAATTCAATTTGCAGCCTGCCTGTCAATACATGGCTTGCCACGGTCTCCAGGAGCGTGACCTTGCTGAGCTCATCACCTGTCGTCAGAGTCCAGCACGCTTCACCAGACACCTCACATTACCCACATCAGCAAGAGCCCCGGACCCTTCTGAGGGAATCACAATCGATCCTGGCTAGAAAGCCCTCATGAAGTCATCCCAACTCTACCATGTATCCACCTTAAATTCAGCCTTCCTGGCTGTCAAAATGCTTTGAATAACCAGCTTTTCAGTAGCTGGTTCTTACTAGTGTCTACAGGATGACTTATTTATCTGATAATAAATATACATGTCCCGTACCGGAGGTTACTAACACAGTGCAATTTATTTACTGTTGCTATACCAAGCACCACAAATAACCAAGAAAAAGGCCCAGCCATTTCAAAGGTCACTGCTTTGCCAGCTGAGGTCTTATTCAACCTGACAGTCTGTAAGTTTGCATGCTCTTTGCTTCACAACTTATTTTTGGAAGTCCAAACCAAAATGAATAAATCTCCCTGCCCCTTGTTCCCTGATAGCTGGGAGCCAGCAAGCTCCTGAACTACCTTGTACATGTCCCAAATGCTTCAGTAACATCAGCCCAGTGAAAGAGAAATCTTGATTAACCAAGAATTGTCCTGCTATTTGTGCTGTTAACACGTTATTCTTTTCAAATACATTACTTCCAGATGTTACTCCTGACCTGTGCTTTTTTCTCCCACCCTGTTGCTACACTACATGCTTAATCTACATTATCTTGAGCTAAGAAAATTTTCTTCCCAAAGCTGGCCTGGATCCAAATCAGATTCATTTCACTGACCAGATGCACCAATCTGGGACACTGACTCCACACGCCTTGCTAAATTCTCTATCAGTCTTGGACAGCAACAGGTTTCCCAATATTCCGGGGTGGCACTTTTGCATGTTCCCTCGCATTCCTGCTCATTTATACAAGAGCAGCAAAAGCTACGGATGGAACACAGCACATATTTCTTGACAGTCAAGGCTTTACCACTCTGCAGTCAATTCCTGCAACCACTTTGTACCATCTTCACATTTGGATGAGTATTAATAGAATCTACGTTGCTTATCAGCCATGTGGGCACTCTCTGTTCTCTGCCCAGGAGCAGTTTGGGGAGTTTCAAGGCAACTCTGATAAAATACAACACAGGAGCTGACCAGACACTCCTGACCTTGCAAAATCCGCACTCCTCCCGGGAAATTTTCCCGGCACTGCTGCCACTTCAGGAGACCCCAGTCACATCCTAAGTTTTCAATAAATTAATAAATTGGCCACCTGGCCAGGCCCGCAGCCTTGCCGGCCCCCCCGCTTTATTTTGCTAATTAACCTACTTAATAACCCTTTGAGAAGTTGGTACATCCCGCCGCCCGACTGGAACCACCTCGGTCTGTGCTCTGACACAGGCTGAAGGCGCCGGACGCGGCTCGTATCAAAGCGTACTGAATCCTTTGTTTACCAACACCCCCGGCCGGGGCTGCAGGTACCGCTGTGCCCCCCGGCCCGGTGCTGACCGAGGCCACCCACAGCCGGGCCGCCCCCCCGGCCCCGGTACCTGGTGCAGGGCTGTCAGCCCGTCCACGTTGGTGGTGTTGATGCGGGCGCCGCGGCCCAGCAGCCTCTTCACCTCCTCGGTGTCGCCGCTGGAGCAGGCGGCCAGAAACACGGCGCCCTCCTCGAAGCGGACGCGGGACCCCCCC
>VZRQ01003759.1:0-31903 GCA_013397975.1 Machaerirhynchus nigripectus
GGAGGGGGCAGCAAGGGGGCGGTGCGCATGCGCACGGTGCCGCGAGGCTGGGCGAGCAGCGTCGGTTGGACGGCGCGGGGGCGCGGTGCCCATGCCCAGTACCGGCTGGACCGGTGCGCAGGCGCGAAGGTGCCAGGCGGAGGACGGAGCTCTGCCGCCCCCTGCCGGCCGCGGCGGGGGTAGCTCCGGCCTCCGCTCCCACCGCGCCCTGCGGGCGCGGCCCTGCCGCTGACACGGCCGCCGTCCCCTCACAGCAGTCCGGGACTTCAGTGGAGGATTTCGTGTCTCCACAGTGCTCAGGGAGCCCGTGACGGGGCTGTGAGGGGAGGTTTATGCGGGCAATGCTGGAGCAGTGAAAGCCACTGTGGCAGGCTGGGCCTGCCCTGCCCTTAACAGCTGCATACCCATCCCTCTCCAAAGCCACGGGGAAGATTATGCAGCACTTGGGGTGGATAACGCCACTGTGCAAAGGGCACTTTCTCCTCACAGCATCGAGAAACCTGCCTGGGCTTACCAGGCGGTGGAAGCCGCCTTCCCCGGGCCCAGCAGTCAGAAGGGCTGATCTCGTGAGGAGCAGCGGGTGGAAGCCGCGCAGCGGGCTCACATACAGCCGCAGTACCAGAGCCCAGCTCCGGTGCGTTCCTCCCCGACCCCGCGGCTGCTCCAGCTGACACGGGCCCCGGGGACCCGCCCACCGGCCGCTGATAGGTCGTCCAGAACGACATTCAAAGCCTCGCCCTTCCTGATTGGTCTAGTGTGTCCCGCAGTGCGTTGTGGGAGTTGTGGTTCGGCTCTCACCCGGTCATTGTGGCGCTGTGCTAGTACATACTACATTTCCCCTCAGGCTTTGCAGGGAGAGCGCAACTGCTTTGCACGGGGTCGCCTTATCCGGGTCCTCAGCCAGTCCAACCAATCAGCGCGCGTCAAGGGGGTGCGCCAGGCTCTGATTGGTGGGTTCGGACGGCCGAGCCCTGTTTGAAATCCGTTAACGGCGGCGGCAGAGGCGCCGCGCGGGGTGGCGGCGGCGCTGCTGAGGTGAGTCTGGGGGCCCCGGCAGGGCACCCCTGGCCTCGACCCTCTTTCCCCGACCCGCAGCCCTTTCCCGTATCTGGTCGTTCGCTCCGGTCGTGGCTATGCGGCTGTTTCCCGGGCCTACTCCGAGCCCAGGTATTGGTAACGGGGCCGAGGGCTCGGCTGGAAAACGGAGGCAGGAGGCGGCTCCGGCCGCTCAGCCCGTGGCTGGAGCCGATGTCGCGGTGCCTGGCGGGCGGGCTCGTAACGGAGCCCTGGGGGCTGATTGCGAACCCGTCGTTCCCCGGGGGAGCCGAGCCCGGAGCCCCCGGCCGGCAGCAGGAGGAGCCGCCGCGGCGGGGGGGTCCCGCTCTCCGCGGTGGGATCGCGGTACTGGAACGCCAGGCATGTGCCTTATGGTGGGTGGGTGCCTCGGGAGTGAAATAAAGTTTAAAGTCTTAAAACAATCACGAAATGCGATGAAACGGTGTATTTCACGATGTAAATCTCTGTTAATTCTTCTCCGTCCAAATCCTGCTTCCCGGGAAAAGGAGGGAAGCAAACCGGCCGAAATCTGGCCCAAGTAATAGAAAAAGCATTAGGGGAGCTATTTTTATTCGGGGCTTTTTTTAAACTAGAGGACCTTCAACTTAATCTAACAATTAGTTGAGGTTATACTAGCTAAAAATAATTTACTTTTCCTTGAACATCTATTTTTAGAATGTCCTATCTTCATGTCTTTTGAAACTTGTGGGACCTTTCTTAGGGAGCACAAGATGTCAGGGCTGTTTATTTTTGGGAATGGGGGCGGGTGTGGGCCGTTAGCGGAGCGAAGGCTGTGCCAGCACTTCACCCCTCCCTTGGCTGCCGGTCGGGGTGGTCTGCGGAGCTCTCTGCGGGCTCATCTCTCGCCTGGGGAGAGTTAAAGGCTTTGTCTCCCAGACCGAGCATTAAATGATGGAACAGCGACGTTCGGGGGGGTGGTGAATCCAGTGTTGATTCTGTACTGCAGAAAAGCCCCGCTGAACTTTGAGTAAGGGGCACGAGAGAGGAGGGAGAAGCTGTAGAGCCCCAGAGTGTGTTGTAAGTGTTCACTCGACCGTGCTCAGGGAAAAGTAAAGGTGAAGGATGACTTTCTGAGGCTGTTGGCATCATGCAGAGGGAGTTCAGGTGATGGCTTTGTGGTGGGATGGTTCTTAACAGGCTGTGGTGAACATGACTGTAACTTCAGAGAGGCAATCACAGCCCTTTCTAATGCTCCAGCTTACATGTTAACCCCTGAAGAGCATCCAGGAACTTTGTCTGGATTATTATCCCAGTAAAAGGAACAGAAAACTCTTGTTGGGTTGCAGGACAATAAAGAAGCTGCCAGGCTGAATTAAAGCTGCCTGGTTAGTGCAGCATCCTGTGTTTAAGTGGCAGCTGGTGCCACTCGAAGCCCAGCAGAAAGCCCTGGAATTGCTGGAGCACATTCCCATGCAGCTGTCTCAGCCTTGGGGAAGCTTCTCTTGCTTATTCCTGGTTGCCTGTCTTGGGTTCTGAGGCATGTGGATCAGCTTGCTTTGTGTTTATCTGCTGATGTATCTTAGAATAGCTTCCTTGTGTGTCTGCTGTTGTTTTTTCTGCTTTCTGATCCTGTTAGGATTTGCCATAAGTAACATCTGTAACGTGTGAAGCTCCACTGCTGTGTTGTGATAAGGCATCATCTCCAGTTCACCAGGGCCTTATCTACATTGCAAGGTGGCAAGTAAGAGCAGGTCTCTCTGCCCTCCTTAGGATCCAGACTGGTCTGGGTTGGAAGGGACCCTGAAGCTCATCTTGTTCCAACCCCCCATCATGGGCAGAGACACCTTCCACAGGACCAGCCCCGTGCAGCCTGGCCTTCAACATTTCCAGGGATGGGGCAGCCACAGCTTCTCTGGGCAACCCTTGCCAGAGCCTTACCACCCTCACAGGGAAGAATTTCTCCCTAATATCCAATCTAAATCTCTCCTCTTTTAGTTTGAAGCAATTCCTACTTGTCCTATCACAACCTGTCTGTGTCCCTATCACTATCATTCTGTCCTTGCTACTCTCCCAAACTCAAAACTCCTCCATTTTCTCTCCCTCTGACCTTGAGTTCTCATCTTGGAATGCTGCATCCTATCTCCAACACCACAGCCTGTATGGCTGGGAGGCTTCTTTGTCCAAGCAGTGGGTGCTGTTGGCACAAAATTCACAACTACATTGAGAAAAAAAAGCTGAACAGATCTGTGGTGGAATTGTGTCAGTATTTTAAAGCTAATTTGGATTAGAGCGAGGTGTGAAGTTATTCCAAAACACCTATTGCACTTGCTGTTGGATCAGTCTTATTCTGGGATAGGAATGCTCGTTCCAATTTAGTGTAATCCTTTTCCAAAGCTAACTAATCTAAACCATGCCAAGGCACTCTTCTGGAACGTGCCAAAGTGTAGTTACTCAAAAGAGACCTGATGTCCAGAGGAACCCACTGCCTATTCCTCCGCGTGGATGTGGCTGTGCTGCTCTGGAGGCACATTCAGGTCAGTGAGAGAGCAGACCTAGAAAGAAAATTAAGGTTTTGGTTAACTAGTCACTTTATAAAAGGAATTTGGGGTGTTTTTGCAAGTGAGAAGATCAGATCCTCCTTTCCTGCCCTAGCATCTCTGCAAACCAGGTGAAAGCTGATCCTGTAGAACGGGGGTGAGGGTTCCCCGGCTGGCTCTCTGCAGACACCCGTGTCGACACAGGAGGTGATGGATGTGGGGGAGAGCAGGGTCATGCTTTAAATCCATGTAGGATTACAGCATGCCTGTAATCACGCTCGGGGAAATGCACGCAGTGCCTGCTAATTAGGGAACGTCCCTATTAATGAGGAAAAATTTCCACACCTCCCTCCTGGTGGATGAATGCCGCGGTGGAGAGAAGGAATTTTGGATTGAGATAAATGTGGTTGTGCTGTCAAAATCACGACCGGGTGTTTTAAAATGCATGCAGGGAGTGGGCAGCGGGTGTCGGGCTGTGCTTGGCAGAGCTTGTTGGGATTGCAGATGCCTTGTGGTGGGCACAGGAGTGATAAATCACTGGAGCATTCCTGGCTGATCCCTGTCCTAGCTGAGTCGGTGGGCGGAGGAGCAGGATGCCTTTCAGTGAACTGCGGCTTCACCGTCAATCCTGTTCCGGGCAGGACTTGGAGGATATGTAGGGATTTGAGAAGTGGATGCCATGAGTTCATCTGACTGAAATGGACTCTCTGGAGTTCAGTCACAATAACTTTTACCTCCCTCTTGTCTCTTTCAAGAAACAGAGTATGAAACTGAGGCAGTGATAGAATCCTTTTCTTTTCCTGTGTGTTCTCTTCTCCCTGGGATAGAGGGGAGAGAGAAGGGGTCAGCGATGAGGTCGATGATGGGGGTGGTGACACTGTGGAAGAATATGGACTCTACACAGTAAAAAGCTGGGAACTGCAGCAGTGTAGCAGTGGGCACAAGTAGCTGTGAAACATGATGCCCAGAGCTCTGACTCTGACTGGAGAGGGTGAGGGGAGAATGCAGATGACGCATTTGATTTTTAAAAAAGTCTAAAGTGTTGACAGAAATTCTATCTTGATTAAGGGCAGTAGGAAAGCATTTGATTCCAGCCATGTCTCAAGCTCAGTTACAGTTGGTTTTGGCTCCAGTTCTTCTGTTTGCCTTCTTTGGGCCCTACCTTGACATCTTCCCAGCAATGTAGCTGGTGCTTCTCTAGTGACATTTTTCCCTTTAACTATCACAGTTCTGCTCTGGGGAGCTGTAGGCTTCTCAGTTCACCCATCCTCAGGGGCCAGTGGTTGTGACCAGCGTGATACACCCTAAACCCTGTTTTGCTTTACTCTTGACCATTTTGTTATTTATTGAGAAACACCACCTGGGTTTTGAACCATGTGTGGTCTGCCTAGACAGATGGTTTAGGGCTGAGGCTCTGTGGATTAGGAATATGCTGCTTTGGAGTTGCTTGGGTTCATAAAAGCAAAGTTCAGGTGATTTCCTTGGGGAGTGTTTTATAACATCCTCGTGGGCTTTGCCTCACAGCTGTTCAAGGCATCGTAAAAGTACCTTTGCAAAAAGGTTTTGTTATAATTTCAGGGTTTATAACTTTATCACTGGCTTTTTTCCTGTTCCATTGAGTTTAATATCACCTGTTGACACAGGGACTCCTCTTGCTGTCAGTGCTCCATTAATTAACTGCAGGGACTGTTTGACACGGGTCACAGTGCTCAGTTTGTTTATAGCCTGGCCAGCCTCGGGCTAGTGCTGTGGAATGCAAGAGGGCCTGACATTGCCCTCCTCCTGACTGTTTGCCCAGTAACAATGCTCTACAGAACCCTCTTCCTGCTTTGAAGATCAATTTATTCTATAGAAGAGCACCTTTGTGTCATTAGTTCTTGTTTGTAGCCCTTCAGAGAGGGGGAGAGGCTGTGCATTGCCGCGCTGTGGAGTGAATCTCATCAGCTTTGTAAATCCTTAAGGGTGAGAACTCTTCTTTGTGCGTGGTGAGGGAAGGAAGTGCAAATCAATTGCTTTCTGGAAAAGCTTTGTAATTTACTTCTTAAAAAATACAATTCTAACACCTACACGTACCAAAAAAAAACCATCAAAACTTGATCTTTCTGATAGTTTTGAACCTGCAAATGTCAACAGTGGTGAAATCTCCTCAGCTTTGCAGATCAGCAGTGGAATAAAACTCTGCATTGCTCATGAGGAGTTCTGCCCAAAGGTGTGAAGTGCAAGAAGGGGGGATGTACCAAAGGCTGTCCCAATGCCTGTCCCTAGAAACCCTGCAGAGGAAAAGAGGTGGGGGATGATTCCACTGATACCCTGTTGTTGTCTAAAGGGCTGTAGCGGTGCAGGCAGAGGACTCGTGGGGACAGTGTGACTGTGAAGATGTCTAAGCCAGAATCCCGTTATTCTTTTGATGTCCCAAATGTCTGTATCAACTTTGCAACTCTGAGTGAGGATGATGTACACAATGCAGACTCCTGGTTTGGTAAGTTGCTTCCAACTCCTTGAGTTGTCTCCTCGTTGGATGACACCTTGGTGTGATCCTTGTTTTGGGCCTGGCTTCTGTGCCAATTAATCATGATGTTAACTGCATAATTCATCATTCATGGGATTTCTTTTGTTCCAGTTTTTTGTATTTAAATTTTGGCATCTGTAACTGGATTTTGTTAACCTCATAATGATATTCTGGGATATTGTTAACAGTGGGGTTATTCCTAACAGTATGTATAGTGAAAGTCTTTCTCTCCTTCCAGACCAAAAAGCCAATCTGGAGAATGTCCCTCCTGCAGAAAATCTGGCAAAGGCCTCACACAGCAGCCCTGCTTTTTCAAAGCCTGATGTTATTCTGTCTTCTGTCCCATCTCAAGAAGTGGCAATGAGTAAGCTGGCATGGTGTGGCAGGGAGGGAATAAATTTTACCTGCTTTTCGCTGGCAAAATGGAAAGGCCTCTGTCTGGCTTTTGTGGGGCCATCTTCATAAACTTATCTGCAAGGTCTCACGTGGTTTTACTTGTTGTTGTTCTGTATATGTGTGTATAGATGAGCTGACACTTACCCCTGTCTCAGGTGAAAGTGATGGTGAAGCAGAATGTGCCCAGGCCAACGCGGTCCCTCAGAATATCGTTGGGTCCCTGGCAACCTGGAGAGCTGCTGCCCCTGCAGAGGCCCCTCAGAGGTGAAATAATTGTGTTCAGTTTGTATATGATTGATGACGGTGTAACTAAGCAGGTCCTTGCTCTCAGGATCTGCAGTTCTAGCTGTTCTTGGGGCATCCTGTGGGGCTGGAGTTCTCCAGCATGGAGATCGTGTATTGGGATACCTGATCTGCTGGCTAAGCTGGAGGGACAGTCTGTAGGGTGGAAATGTAATGCAGTGTCTCACATACTTGTCAAATGAGACTCGGCAGCACCAGGAGCTTCTGGAATGTGAGGATATCTGAAACTGAGGTGGCTTATAAAGTTTCTTTGTTTATATCTGCCTGACTTGGGCAGAACTCATTCTTGATATGAATGCAAGGGGCTCTGCATGCTCATATATAGCAAAGAATATTTAGTTTACGGATTGTTAAACTTTAATAAATGGTGCTGCGTTTGGATTGTTGTGTTAAACAATTTGCGTGGTGGAGTCAGGGGATGCACTGACAGAAAAAGTGTTATCCAGGTCAGGTGTCTCCTCAGATCTGTGGGAAAACTGACCTCTGCTTTCTGTTCTACTCTAGAGCGAGCAGGAGACTGGCTACAAAGCAGGGGAAAACCCAGCAGCGCAAGCAGCCAGGCAGAGTCAAAGCAGAGAGAATTGCTAATGCCCTGGATAATAAGGAAGAGGTTCCACCCTTGAAGAAAATGAGAATGTACGTCATCCAAGTCCTTCTGTTTAGGGCTGGGAAAAGGGATACAACTGTTTCTTTGGAAAGGGTTTCCACCTGGCTGAGAAGGTTCTTACAGGAAGGTTAGGGGGTGGTGGCTGGAACTGGTTGCTGATACTGGTTTCATAAACAAGAAATGGCTGTAAATGCTGAGGGAATTGATCCCTTTGGAGGTAGAGATGTGAATGGAACAAGCATGGGCTTCTTCACCTGCTTACTCCTTACTCAGTGTCTGTCAGCTTTAAATTGGTCTGAACTTAGCCATCTGGAAGTCATGAGGCAGTCATTAGCTATGAAAGAGTCACAGCTAAAATATTTCTCAAATTAACTTAACCACTAAAGTATCATATGGTGATAAGCTTGAGGTCAGGAAATTGAAGTGTAATCTTTGAAATACTACTGTATCTTGATGATCTACAGTATACCTCCCTTCTCCAGAAAAGTTCCAAAAACTCAGTAATTAATCTTCCCTTCTGCAGCCTTAGAGTCCCAGGGAAAGCTGGATGGTGTGTACCTGGGCCTGGGGTGAGGTAAGGCCAGCCTGGCATATCTTAGGACCTCACCAGGTGTTGGGATATTATGCATGGTGGTGAGAACTGCAGGTGGTCATTTACTTAGAACGCAGTTAATTCGAGCGGTTTGCCCTAACGACTTGTTTTCTTAGTTCTGGCAGCAGAGAGAAGGTGACAGAAGCATCCACAAAGACAGAGCCCCTGCAGGATCCTGACCTCTCCCCAGGGAGAGGGAAAAGCAAACTGACCATGCCCTCCACGCCAACAATGTTGAAGTACGTGGCTTTCTTGTGACTTGTCTGCTAATCACAGCTGATTTAGATGACAGTTCTGGCTGAGTGTTTTCAGCTTCAACTTAGCATGTGATGGTATCACATTTAGTAAACACCGGGTCAAGGCAACAGTATTAGGATGAAATGTATTTCACCAGCTGAACCTGTGCACAGGAAAGCTTTTGCTTTTCTTTTGAGGAAAAAGGTGTTCTTCCTAATGGATTGAGAATGCACACAGCAAATGGGTCTGCAGAATAGCAGCTAGCTATGAGATTTCTTCAAAAAACAAAACCCAAGCAGATCTCTTCTAAACAGGATGTTTTGATAACCTTCGATGCTCCTGCAGTGAGGCTGGAGATAAGCATGTTCCTTGCACTAACATCATGCTAATAACCAGGGAAGCAGGAATGCATATCTTAGTTTTTAATGTGCTTCTGCAGGAGGACCAAACCTTCTAGCAAGCAGAAGAGTACAGAGGAGCAGGAGCTGGAAAAGATGCAGCAGTTGCAGCAGGAGGTTTTGGAGCTGCGGAAGAAGAACGAGGAGTCTCTGAAAGCAGCTATTGCTGGAACAGGTGGGCTCTGCCTGAATTTGCAGAATGAAGCTGTGCTGGGCTCAGCTGGAGAGTGCTGCACAGAGCTGTGCAAGTACCTTTGAAAACAAGCATTCTAGACTTTGCAATAAATATTAGGAGCCCTTTAATGTAGATTAGCCCCCTAAACTGCCGGAAACGTGTTTGGGTTACGTCATGTTTTGAAAAGTTAAAGATGAGTTCTCTCAAAACTCTACCTAGTTGTTAGAAATTAAATGCTATTTTTATTTCCACACATCCTACCCTACACCAAAAGGCTTCCAGTCCTTACATGTTCTTTCCTTCTAGGACAACCCATGAAGAGACCTGCTGGTCAAGTAACAAAGCCAATTGATTTCCACTTCTGCACAGAGAATAGAATTAAACAGAATGTGGAAACCCAGCCTGGGAATGAGTACAAGGAGCTGGATTTTGCAGCAGTACTGAGGAAGCATCCCCCTTCTCCGGTGAGAGCCAGTGTTGCCAGCACTCAGCTCACTGATTCTTGCCATCACCTCCCTGCTGCTTGTGCAGTGCTTGGGCTGGTGACCCACAGAGAGGTTTACTACATGAGAGGCAGGTGTTGTGCAAACCTGACTACAAACTTCCTGTGTGCCTGTGTTGCCACAAGACTCCAAAGAAACCTTGTGGAAAAAGGAGCCCTTTAATGTCAAATCTTCCAGTCATTCCACTTCATGCTTTAATCTGCTTGATACAGTTTCCCAATATAACTTGTGCATGTTCAGACTGTTAACACTTGTGCTTAATGTGAAGTGTTACCTTCTTTGCAGTGAGAGGAAGGGACAGATACTGTGCATCCTTGGGGAAAGGAAACGTCATCAAAGCCTCCTGGCCATACTGACTGTGGTTTTCTGTCTCCAGGTGCGAATGCCGAAGGGACCCACTGTCCCCAAACCTTTCAATCTGTCCCAGGGAAACAAAAGAAAACTCGAAGAAGCCACAACAGAATATGTGTCCTTTGCTGAGCAGGTAGAAGCATTCCAAAAACGCACTCCCCCTCGTTACCATTTGAGGAGCAGGAAATCTGAGGAAGGTGAGTGGTCCTGGCTGTGTCCACAGAGATGCTGGTAGAGCAAGAGATACTTTGACTACTCTGAGCAAATGGCCAGTGTCTGTTGCAGGCCTTGCCATTAACTGCTGGTCTCTGTGACTTGAATTTGTAGGCTCAGTTTCAGGAAAGCCGGTGAAGGCTCGGATCACACACCCCAAAACACCAGTGCTCCGAACAAAGCACCGCTTGAGACCTGTCACCTGCAAAACTGCTGCAGAGTTAGAAGCAGAGGAGATAGAGAAAATTCAACAGTAAGTAAAGGCTTACTCTAGTCCTCCAGGGGATGATTGTACCACACTGGAAATATTTTTCAGATACCAAAATATCACTTCTCTGGAATACCCTTTTGTGTAAAAGAATGAACATACACCACTGAGATTCCTTTAGGTTGTTCATAATTCTTTAGCTCTGCTTGTAGGGAAGTGAAATATAAACAATTCATTTTGAAGAAAGTGCTTTTAGGAGAGCTGATCTTGGGTTGAATAAAGCAAACCCATTATAGCAATGCAGCCTGTATGCACTTCAAAACTCATCTGTTGGCAAAGGTTTGGATTTCTAGGAAAACAATCCATAAGATTTTCCATGGTAATCTTGCTGTTTTGAAGGCAAAGGAAGAATTGTGAACTACAGCTGCCCACTAATGTACAATGTACAACTGGTGACTGTCTCCATTATTCCTGCATAGGTACAAATTCAAAGCACGAGAACTCAATCACAAAATCTTTGAGGGTGGGCCTCTCCTGCCCAAGAAACCCGCTGTGAAGGAGCTCACCCAACCCATCGGCTTTCAGCTGGAAATAGAAAAAAGGATTCAGGAGCGTGAGAGTAAGAAGCAGCAGGAGGAAGAGCGCTTTGAATTCCATTCCAGACCATGTCCCACAAAAATCCTGGAGGATGTTGTGGTAAGAAGTTTAATAACACCCAGGCCTGGGAATTGGACCTCAGGTGGCAACAGGCTTCAAAATGTTTGCAGCTATGTGGCATTATGTGTTTAATGATCTTAGTAAACAGTGTCTGTCATTAGGTAAGAACCGCAGTGGGTATGTCCTGTGCTGTCAGGTTGTTTCTCTGTAGTGCTTTCTTGGCACTTGGCCTTGGGTAACTCCTTACTGGCTCTTCTGAACAGGGTGTTCCAGAGAAGAAAGCACTTCCTGTTACAGTTCCCAAGTCTCCAGCCTTCACCTTGAAAAGCAGAACCCGCGTGTCTGGCAGAGAGGAAGAAAAGGTAACAGCTGAGACGAGGCTGGAGCCAGGCCCAGGTCTCACTGCAGTGCCTGCCGTGCCTCTGGATGTGGGTGGGATGTTTTGGGGCTGGAAGCCCCTTCCCTCCTGTGAGCAGTTCCTCCAGGGTCACCTTTGTCTGTGCCATTCACTTCGAGCAATCTGGTTGTTGCGGCTCATTTTACAGAAACTGAATTCTCTTTAAAAAATGAAATAATTTAAATGCTAGGGCATTGATAAGGGTTTCTGAGGTGTTGCTGCTATGAATGAGGAAAGTGAACTGTTTAGATTTCTCATCCTTCCCTATTCTGCTACAGAAGGCAGATATTACACATGACCTTTCTTCTCCCTGAGGTGGGGAGCAGGATTCTGAAAGCTTCACATCCTTTTTCCATTCCTTCTTGTCAAGAGGATATTAAATAATTACAGTCTAATTTGGATGAGTACTAGAATTGAGAGTAGCTTCAAAAAAGGAAGAACTGGGCCTGTGGTTCAGGATGCCAGTAAATTGGTACTTGTTGGATTCCTCATTTTTGCAGTATCCACTGTTTGCATGACCCTGCTGTGCCCCTTATTAAAGGATTGCATTCAAAGCTCTTTGTGGCTTTGCTTGGCAGGAGTTGCAGCCCATACAAAAGTAAAACATGAGATCCTAATGCTAATATCCCTTTAGGAAAAAGAGGAAGTGGCTGTGATCAAAGCTAATCCTATGCCACATTATGGAGTGCCCTTCAAACCCAAAATGCCAGAGCAGAGGCACGTGGAAGTTTGCCCCTTCTCTTTTGATGCCCGGGACAGAGAGCGACAAATACAGAAAGAGAAAAAAATGGAAGAACTACAGAAGGAAGAGGTAAGAATTAAAAGCTACCTTGGATTCCACTCCTTCAGTAAAGAGTGTGGCAGGATTTGCTGCTGTCTGTTAAACTTCCAAGAAAAGGACAAGAAATATTTCGAGTTGTTTATTTCAGGTGCCAAAGTTCAAAGCGCTGCCTCTGCCTTACTTTGACCAAGTTAAGCTGCCAGAAAAGAAGGTCAAAACCCCAACTCAGCCTGAACCATTCCATCTGCAGGTGGATGAACGGGGAGCTGCCAAGCTCCAGAGCTGGAAACAGCAGGTGGGGTGAAAAGGATAATGGGAATGACCAAATTTAAAGCAGCTGATGGAGTTGTGGTTTTCTACAGAAAGTGTCCTGCTTGAATTGAATCAGTAGCTGAGTTTGAACAAGGAGTTTTTCTGTACTTGGCATGAGACTTGGGCTGTGGGTTAAGGATTGGTCAATGGGGTTTTTTATTTTTCTCACTTTATGGTAAATGGTGGGATTTACCACAACTGTACAAACAGCTGTGGGGTGTTTTCTAAGCAGCAGCTGTGTGCAGCTGAATCCCTTTGCTGACTATCTCCAGGAATTTCTTGACACATAAATAATATACTGCTTTTCTCAGGTGAAGTCTACTTTCTTCAGGCTATTTTTGGCAAAGCAACTGTTGGGCAACAAGTGACACCACTTTTTGGTTTTAATATAATTTTCTATGGAAATGATTTGACTAAGTCAACATGGCTTTTCCAGTGTAGGGAGTGCTGGAGTCTGGGTCATGGGGAGATGGTCTCTTTCTGCCTGGCACTTGATGTGCTCTCTTCTCTTGCAGCTTAAAGAAGACTTGAAAAGGCAGAAAGAGGCAGCATGTTTTAAAGCTCGTCCCAACACAGTGATGTACCAGGAGCCTTTTGTGCCCAAAAAGGAACATAAGATGCTATCAGGTAGAGTTACAAGTACTTGCTACACGGGCTTGGCTGATAGTTCAGAACTGATGCAATTAAGTGATGTTTTTTCTGGCTGTTGCCTCTTCTTCATCAGCACAGCCAATAGTGCCTTGCATTTAATCAACTAATTGCCTAACAGCTTGTGTCCCCTGGGAGCAGGGGGATTTCCTCTCCGCCCCCCTGTCCTGCTCCAGCATGGCAGCTGTATTTAGCAGCTCTGCTGCAATTGGCAGATGATTGATGTGTGCCAGCTCAGGATAAGGGTACTGAGAATGTGAGGAGCTCCCTGCAGAGACAGCTGGCATTTCTGCAGCGCTGTCACTCTTCCCCTCCTGTTTCTAATGAGATGAAGGCACCTACTGCTTGGGTAGGCTGAGATTTGTAGGGCATAAAACAAGCCAAAAACTTGTTTGTACTAACAATTGTGTGCTTGCTCCCTCCCATGAGAACACCCATGACGGGGTGACGTCTGCATTAACACTGCTCACATCTGGGAGTAAAGTTTTCTCTTTTCCTGAAGCCTGGAGGTATCTCCTAACCACCCTTGCCAAGGGGAAGCTCTCCAAAGGGAGGCTTCCATTGACACTAGTACTGCTCTGCTTTACCTGACTGTCTTTGAACCAATGTTATCTCCTCTATTTCTAAACTTAGAGAGCCTTTCTGGTTCTGTAGTTCCTGAAAGCTTTGAGCTGGCAACAGAAAGAAGAGCAAAAGAACGGCAGGAATTTGAAAAGCGATTGGCAGACGCAGAAGCCTTAAGGGAGAGGTATGAGGAGCAGATCAGGCAGCAACAGGAGGAGCGTGAAAAGGAAGAAATTGCTAAGCTAAGACAAGAGATGGTAAGTGAGCTGTTTCTGAGCAAGGGCTGTAAAGTAACCCAAAGGAATGTGGGAATATCCTTAAGGAGCTAATGTCACTGTTGAGCTGTGCTAAAACTGTCTTTTCAAGGTTCCCTTTTGCAAACTGACAGCTCACTAACTTCACAACTGGTTTAAGAAAACCAAACCTACCAAACTATGCAAACAAAGAAGGCAGCTGTGCTGAGATGGCTGAGTTTTGGAGCTGCACATGTGTAGTTATCAAAGCAGAATGATCTTAGTAAAACCCACAACTCCAGGATGTGCTGTGCATTTTCCCAGCCCCTCACTCCAGTGCTCAGGGTGATGTGGTGGTCTCAGGCAGATGTCTGCTTTCACCTCCTCCATGGCTCACCTGCAAATTTCAGCTTCATCATAACTGCAACCATTTGCTTTGTTTTGCCCTTGCTTATATTTATTTTTTCGCAGGTTCACAAGGCGAACCCAATACGCAAATACCGCAGCCTAGAAGTGAAGCCCAGTGATCAGCCACTGACTATGCCAAAGTCTCCCAACTTCTCAGATAGATTCCGGTGCTGATGAGCATCCATGTGATAACAGGAGGAAGATCCCATCCCTCTCTACTCCCTTGGTAGGAGAGAGGGAGCAGTTGTTTTTCCATGACTGCTCAGTCTGAACTCGTATGTTTGGTTCTGTTGTTGTACTGAGCAGTTAAACTCCACCTGAGCCCATGACATCCCAGCAGTGCCTCCTGGCCTTGCTGCATATACAGACCCCATGTTCTCTAGAGACTAAACTACGTTTTGATATTGCATACAGATATTGTGTACCTAACTAAATAAAAATTCCTAATCTGCTCGCTGTCTCTGGCTAGTGGGCTGAAGCCCTTTCCTGCAGAAGAGTTTTTGGTAAAGGCTGGCCACACAGATGTGCACATCTGGCAGAGCTGCCTTGTGTTTGTACACTAAAGACTATTTTCAAGTGTCTTTTTTAGCCTTTTAGTCTGCATTAAGCTTGAATTGTGTTAAGTGATGTGAGGTTCCTTCAAGCCAGTGTAGCGCGGGTCTGGCCTTTCTTGTTGATGTTTAGATGACCACAAATATAAATCTTGCCCACGCTTTGAAGTAGTTCTCTGTGTATATTAGAGCATTAAACCATCTTGCTGTTTTATAGCTCAAGTTCTTCTATTTGGGGAACCATTTCTCTGGCAAGTGAGCTGCTGCCCCAGCTCCTGCCAGTGCAGGTCTCTTGGCTACAGAGCCATCAGCATCTCTGGCCGGTTTGGGCAGCGAGCAGAGCTAAATATAGCCCAAGTGCTCAAATGTGCTGGAGGACAAAACTGCTGGCTTTGTGAAGAGTGGACACATCTAGATTAAAGTTTTAATAATTATTTCTTACTTAATATTGTGCTGATTTCTTTATATCTTGCTGAAACACCTGTAAGCAGGGCTGCTTGCTACTGTTGTGCTGTTTAGAAGAGAGGGGGGGAAAAAAGGGAAATTTAGAATTAATTTGTCCTAACTGGATGAACTTTCTTGTTTGGTGGTCATGGAAAACATTTGCTTTCAATTCATCTGAATTTGGTTACTGTTGAAGAAATATTTCTAGTGTGTAGCTTTTTATTCAGATTTTTGGGTGAAAAAGAGTTCAAACTTGGTCTTAGACTCCAGCTAAGGGGATGGTTAGAGGTGCTGTCTCATTCTTGTGCCAAAGTACATCAAGCAATTGCTATTTTACTCCTAGATTAAGAGAGGTAACACTGGAAGAGAGTCCTTAGAGACCTAAATTCCAAGATGAACATTTTTTGTACCCAAGGGATGATGTTTCTGCAGAAATTCTCCTTAAAAGTGCGGTGCTCAAGAGATGTCATTGCAGAACAGCTGGGTTGCTATGGGAGTGTTTCAAAGAGCACCAGCCTCAAACTTCAGTGCTGGGATTAAAAGAGGAAAAGCTACCCCCACTGAAATACAAGGATTCTTCAAAAAAATTAAAGGTTTTGTGCAGTTAGTAACTGAGGAACTGGAGAATGAGAGGCTTGGGGGGAAGTGTGTTGGCACTAAAGGATGAATGACCTTGTGGCAGTGTGGGTTCTTGGAAATGGTGAGCTCAGACATGGTTCCTTTTTGCTCAAGTTTCAGCTTTTCCTTCCCTTAGCTTGAGGATCTTTGTGTAGCTGTGGCAGAGCTTGGCCCAATCACCCAGTCTGCCTTCAGCCACCTTTTTCTGACTTTGCTGATAGCCCTGTGTCACTGAGCTGAGTTACAGGACAGCCAGAAAATAAAAGCCTGCTGTCACTGCTGCTGTGACAATTTGCAGGAGTGGCTGGAGCACAAAGGACATGTCAGCATCCTCTTCTTGAAAACTAAAATCCATGTGGATCTGACCTGTCTGCCTTAACCCCATTTCTGTCATGGTGGAGCTGTTCCCTGTGATCTGGTACTGGGTGGGGACATCACAGAACCTCAGATGTGCTGTCAGGGATCCCTTGCTTTTTCCTCGAGTGCCAGCTCTGGAGAAGGCAGCGTGTGGGCAGCAGGAGGAGCAAATATTTATGATGAGTCAGGGGGAAGCTGGAATGATGATGAGCTGCTGAAGAATGTGAAGGCAAGCAGGATCATGAGGCTGTGGAACTGGAGCAGCCAGCAATCCCTGAAGGATGAAGCAGTTGGATTTCCCTGATAGCCCTACATGGCCTCTTCTGCCTTGAGGAAGGGGTTGTGTGCCTGACAGCTTGGCAGTATTTTTTCCCCAATGGTATCATTTGGGTCTAATAAAAGACATTACATCTTCCCCCAAACATGGTCTCTTGTATTCCCCATGCTCTGCAAACAGGGGCAGGAACCTCAGCCAGCTGTGCCTCCAAGGCTCTGGGGTGTTTGTAGGAGCTTGGAGTCACCCACCAGGTTCTCACGGGCTGGGGTGTGGGACCTGTCCTCTTAATTAGGAGGGAAGTGGTGACATGGTGGGAAAGCTGTTCTAGTGTACAAAGTGTGTAAAAATCATGTCCTGAAGGAGCTGGATGTTGGAGAGGATGGGATTTGGCCAAGGCTTCAGCAGGGATATGGTGGTAGGTGATTTTCCCAGTTCTGGGGAGAACAAATTTACAGGATGACAGCAACAGACTGGGATTTAACTCAGTGCTGTTCCAGCACCTGCCTTTAGAGTCAGGGTAGGTTGAGAAACTAATGTAAAATCTATGTTCTCCCTGTGTGGATTTTGCAAAAACATTTTCATATCCCAGTACTCAAAACCTATCACTGTTATGTGCATGCCTTGCGAGCAAGGAGTGGGAGGAGGTGAGGGGAGAAGATCTGGGAGAAAATCTTGCTCTGCTCCCTTTCTAGTTGAGCTGTACTCAATTTGTTATCAAAATAATTTGATCTGAAGACAGACTAGAGTTGGAACTAAAAGGCAGACAGTGTTTTCCTGGACTTTCATTGAATTGCAAGATCAAATTATCTGGTGAATAAATTCTTATGAAAAGGTTTGATGATGCTCTCAAATCACAGCTTTGCTTCTCCCTTCTGTCTCCACTGGGAAACCTTCGTGGCTGCTTGTGTGACCTGGCAAGGACCCTTGGCCCTGGGCAGGTCCTGGTGTTCCCTAGTGCTGCTGCTGGTGCCCACATTGCTCTGGGTGCAGTTTTGATGCTGTTGGGATTTTTTCTTGTCTTTCCCCACCACCTTGCTGACACCTGTCATGACACGATGGCAGCTCGTGGTGGAAGCCCTGGTACTGATGGCAGCAGTTAAGCCAGACGGCCCGGCTGGTTTGTGTTTCAGCAGCATGGCTGGGATTCAGGTGGGGATGTTGTTCAGCCTGCCCTGCCGCTCGATTTAGCCGGGGTGTAGGGTTTCCCGGGAATGGGCCGGCTTTGGCCCCGCAGAGCCTCCCTTCCCAGGGTAAACGTAAAGGTTAAAGTGTGCTGCCGCAGTTGTGACAACGGCGTCGCCAGGGAACAGCGTGCTTGAGGCGCTGCCAGATAGCCCCAGGACAGGCTGTTTCCCAGCTGCAGCCAATGTAGGCTCTGGCTTAAGTTCCTGAATGGGAAGGGGAAAAAAAACCCAAGCCTAGGCTGAGAAGCCTGGGTGGTGGCTGGTTTGCAGAGCCCCAGAGCACTGTGCTGCTCCTTGGGGTGTGTTGTTTTGGACCAAGGCATCTGAAATCCTGGGGTGCAATAGATACTGCCCTTCAATTCTACAATTCCTTCTTCCCAAAGGTCTGATTTCAGCTTATTTCTCTCTGCCCACGAATGAATTTTATCTGTGACAATGCCAAGCCATGGTCACCCAATTGCCTTTGGAGAACCATGGCTCCCCAGTACCCCCACCCAGGGTACTTCTTCACCTTGTCCCAAGGTTTTGTGCCCAGACCAGCCTTGATCCCAGGGAGTGTGGAAGATTGCAGGTATCCCGGGAAGGCTGGCTGGTCTCCAGGTGCTTGCTCCTGCTCTCCTTGGAGAATTTTATCCCAGTGCCCACCACACCAACAGCTCCAAGGGGGCTGTGGGGCATGGCTCTGGCTCATGGGCTCCTGCCTCACACCTGGCCATGGACGTGCTGCTTCCACGTGGGGTTTGCCAGGAGGGTGCAGAGCTGAAGCCTGGTGGAGCGGTGGCAGTATGTGCCTGAAGTGACACTTGTGGCCTCCAGGTGCCTGGCAGCCCTCAGCTGGAGGAGGGGAGAGGCAATTCCAAGCTGTATGTTGGCGATGACAGTTGATGGGCAGCATCCCTGCTGGCCAGGCACAGCTTCTGACCAGTTATTCCTGACTGGGCCCTACAGAGGCCAAGGTGGCAGGCTCCCACTCATCACAGGAGCAGTGGCTGTGCCAGGACTGGGCAGCGTGGGTGTCATTGTCACCAAGAACTGTGGATGCTGGTGATGCTCCAACCTCCACTTCTACACAACTGCATCAGCACATCAGTGAGCTGGAGCTGTGTGCCTGCTCCTGCATTATCCCTGCTGGTCCTCACCACATTCCAGGTCCTGCCATGGATTTTAGGAAGGGAGCTGGCCTTGCTGAAGCCACAAATCTGAGTTGTGAAGGCTGGAGCGGGAGAGCTCCGTGTCTGCTCAGGAGTCCCCGGCTGTGTCCTGCTGAGCAAGTGTTGCTCTTGCATCGAGGTGTTGATGGTGGGTCCCTGAGGCCAGGGCAGGGACAGGTGGGACAGCAGCACCTCAAGGATGGGGGAATAGCTGTGCTCCCATCCTGGCTTGTCTTGCTTTCAATGCCACATGTGAACCACTGACAAAGTCTGACCCCAGGCCATGGCACACAGATGCTGGTGGCTCACTGGAAGCTGGGATTTGGCAATGCGGAGCAGCAGCACTGCCTGGGCAGTGTTGGTCCTCCTGAGAGGTGCTGCAGGCAAAGTAAGCACTGCTCTTGGGGGGCTGCTGCTGCTTCTGTTGGTGGCATTGACTCAGCTCCATCATGGATGGCACTGGCCAGGGCAGCCTCCCCACCTCCTCCGCTGCTGTAGCCCCCAGCCCTGCCACAGGTAAGGTTTAAACTAAGGAGAAAGCAAAGCAAGGTTTAAGCAGCCAGGTTTGGTGTCCGCCGGACCTGAGCTTTGTGTGGCTGTGGGATGGGAAGCTGGGAGGCAGGACCAGGCTGGCAGCCGGCAGGGGCTGAAGCTGGAGGAGCCTAGGGAAACCTCAGCCTCCCTGGGGGCACCCGGCCAGCCCGGCCATGGGGAGAGCCTCGCTCCTCCAGCAAACACCCAGATCCAGCCCCATGCAGTGCCCAAGGTGTGTCCTGGGGTGCAGCACCCCAGAAGCAGCTGGCAATGCCTGTGCAGCACCCATACACACAGCCCAACCCCTCTGGAGCCTCCAGCTCCTCTGTTTCTTTCCCTGAATCGCAAAACACTTGATTTTGCAGAAAGCAGGTCTTTCATCTGGTTCCTAGGGGAGGCTGCAGCTGCTGGCCAGTGCCCAGTTCCCAGCTGCTGTCACCTTCATCAAGGCCCAGTGGCAGTGCCCAGAGGTGCCACATTGTACCCACAGAGCGCAGGGTCCTTTGGAGCTGCTTTCCCAAAGGACCAGTGCCAGTGGGCAGAGCTGGCCACGGCTCAGCAGCACAGGGGACCAGCACCATCACCAGCTGCTCCCAGCCACCATCTCCATGGGTTGGCCAGTGGCCATCTTGTGTCACCTGTGGGCAGCTTGGAGGGCCTTAGCCACCTGGACCCTGTCCAGCTCACCCAGGCCACCCCTGTAGGATGGTTTCGGGGTGCCACTGTGTCCAGTGCCAGCCCTCCCTGTGGTGCTGTGCTGGAGCAGGAGGCAAGTCCATCCCTGTCCCCTGCCGCTTGTCTGCGTGTCCCCAGCCCACGGGGGACAGGCGAGAGTGGCGTGTCCTTTGAACGGGCTCCAGCAGTAACAGGTGCTGGGAAAGGCGAAGCGGGCCGGCTCCCGCTGCTGTAAAGGATCCTCCTCTGCCCGCACTAATCCGGCTCCGTTACACCCGGGATAGAAGAGGCTGCTCCCTCCGGCACTGCCACAGTGCGGATGCTGCCCCCCTGATCACCCAGTGCACCAGGACCCAGGTAAAAGGGCCGGGGGGGTCTCTATGGCTTCTGACTTGGGGCATGGTGGTGGGGGGTCCTGCAGATAGTGGAGCCCCCAGCCCTGGGAAGAACACCTCCATCCCCGCGGGCTTCCTGTGCCGAGCTGTGGGACATGGGAACGCTCTCTCAAGGACTGCTCTGCTACACCTCCTGTTCCAGTAGACCAGCAAACAACTTCCCTGTTACTGGGATGGTTGCTGGTGGGTTTATTCTGGTGCTGAGCTGTCCTGGGCTCTGGATAGCCACACAGGGGGGTGTTTTTGGGTGAGGAAAGATGACCGGGCACAGGAGGGCAGTGGAGCCCAGGGCAGAACAGGGGTTTGGGGATCAGGTGCTGCACTGGAGCCCAGGGCAGAACAGGGGTTTGGGGATCAGGTGCTGGACTGGAGCCCAACGAAGGCACAGGGAACCAGCAGGTCCCTCGGCAGAGCCGGTTACCCCCGGGGCAGGGGGACGAGCAGCGCTGGCGGCTGCTGGTTGCAGGGTCTGTGTGGCCCCTGAGCAGATGGGGTTTGCCTGCATGGCTGGACCTCCTGTGTGGTTCAGGGGGAGCAGTAGTGGGGCCGTGCTGGGAACGCTCACCTCTCCTGCTCCCCACGGCCAGCCCGGGGCCAGAGCCGCGGTCTCCTGCCCTGCCATGGTGGGATGTGGCCTTAAATTGTCACCCTGGCCGCGCCGCGCTGGCTGTTCGCACGTCGGAGGCCCCAGGCACCCGGTGACAGGTGCCGGGGTCAGGCCATCGATCAGTCACCGCGGGGCAGATATCGGGGCACAATGGGACGGTGCCGGGACTGGTGGCCACGTGGGGGCCCTGGCTCGGTGCCACCAGCCCGGGAGCCGCCGGCTGGGCGGCGGGGGCACAGTTCCCGGCTGGATGGCAGCAGCTCATCCCTGCAGGAGCAGAGCCACTGCCCGAGTCCTGCTGTCCCCTGTGCAGGGCGTCGGGTCCGGCGAGCCCTCAGCTGCTGCTTTCTCTCCCGCAGGAGCCTCACCGGACCGGGAGCACCGCAGGGCCGCCGCCTCCTGCCTGGAGTGTCCCATGGAGCAGGGTGGAGGGACGGATGGTGCCGACACTGGGGGGGCTGGCGGCACAGCCCCCCCCGAAGCCCAGGGCTGCGCAGCACCTGCAGCCCCCGAGGCTGCCCAGCCCCAAGGGGGGACAGTGCCAGCTGCCACCGTGGCACATGACGGAGGGACAGATGAGCCTGGGCAGGAAAAGGCTGCAGGAGGGAAGACAGAGCCGGAGCAGGAGACAGCTCTGGCTGCTCCAGAGCCCCAGGACAGACGGGAAGCAGTTCCGGGAGAGGAGGCTTCGGCTGTGCAGCATGATGGAGGACAGGCAGCATCTGATGAAGCGCAAGCAGCATCCATCGGGGAGAAGGTGCCGGCTGCCACCGAGGCCCAGGGTGTAGGGAAGGATGAGAAAGATAAGCCTGGGAAGAAGAAAGCTCCAGCTGCAGGAGAGCTCAAAGGAGGAAAGGCTTCAGCTGCTGCGAATGCTAAGGATGGAGGGAAGGATGAGCCCAGGAAGGAGAAGCCTCCAGCTGTGGGAGAGCCTGAGAAAGGGAAGGAGCCCATGGAGGGGAAGGGCCTGGCTGTAACTGAGGTGCAGGATGGAGGAAAGGACAAGCCCAAGAATGAGGAAGCCCCTGGTGGGTCAGGGACTGAGAGTGGTGGAAAAGCAGAGCCCACCGAGGAGAAGGTTCTGGCTGCAGCAAATTCTGAAGGAAGGAAGGCAAAACCTATGGAGGAGACAGCCTTGGCTGCAGCTCAGGCTCAAGATGGAGGCAGAGGAGAGCCTGTGAAGGAGAAAGCCACAGTGGTTGCAAAACAGGAGGTCCCAGCCACTTCTAAACCTCTGAAGGAAGGGAAGCAAGATGCAAAGGCAGAGCAAGCCCCAGCTGATACCAAGCCTGCAAAGGAGAAAACCATGGCTGCTGCAAAGGACAAAGCCCCAGCTGCTGCAAAGGCTCAGAGTGGGGAGAATAAAGTCATGAAGGCAGAAAAAGCCCCAGCAGTTAAAAAGGCTCCAGACGGAGGCAAAGAGGAGCCCACGAAGGAGAAGGCTCCATCTCCAGTGAAGGAGAAAGCCCCAGCTTCAGTGAAGGAGAAAGCCATAATTCCTGCAAAGGAGAAAGCCCCAGATGCTGCCAAGGCTCAGGATGGAGAGAAGGCAGCAGCAAAGGCAGAGAAAACGCCAGCTGCACAAACGGCTCAAGGTGGAGGCAAAAAAGAGCCTGCAAAGGAGAAGTCCCCAGCAGCTGCAAAGGTGCAGGATGGAGGGAAGAAAACTGCAGAGGTGGAAAAATTCACAGTTGCATCAAAGGCTGGGGATGGAGGGAAAGATCCAACAAAGGAGAAGGTCCCGGCAGCTGCAAAAGCTCAGGATGGAGGGGAAAAAGCTGCGGAGGTGGAGCCTCCCACAGCTGGAGCAGAGGCTGGGGATGGGGCTGCAGAGCCCGCGGAGGCAGCGGCCATGGCTGCTGCAAAGGCTCAGGGTGAAGGGGAGGAAGTGTCCAAGGAGACAGAGGGACAGCCACCAATGATCCCCGAGCACCTGCGCCCAGCCCTGCTGCAGAGCCTGAGCTGCCCGGCTGCCTGCCACAGGTACCCACACCCTCCTGGGAGCGAGGGGATGCCCCTCGCTGCTCCAGGGAGCCCTGGGTCCCTGGGTGCTGGGCTCGGGAGCTGCTGGCTGGGCTCTGCTCACCTCCCACTCCTGCTTCCAGGGAGGAGCAGCCCTGGGCACAGGTGGCAGAGATGGAGACAATAGAAGAGGAGACCACGATGGTGGAGCCAAATGAGGGTCCGACAGAGCCTGGCTCTGGCCCACCAGCCCTGGGGGACCTGCAGCCCCTGGAACCCTCCGGCACCCCACAGGAGAGGACATTGCCCAGTGCCACAGGGCAGCCCCCGGATCCTGCTGGGGTTGCAGAGCAGCCTGGACCTGGGGTGCAACCATCTTTGACGGAGGCAAAGCCACTCCCCAGCCCCTACCTCACCCCTGATTTTGGGAAGGAAGACCCTTTTGAGATATTGGGTAAGGCTATGAGGTACCTGCCTTTTCCTTACCCCTCTGGACCCTCTGTGGAGTGACAACCTGGGAACCCCATGGCCCTGCCTGCTGCCCATGCTGCCCTCCGTGCTGCCAGCTCCTGTCCTTGGCTTGTCACCTGCCTGGTGGCCTTCGAGCTCCCCTTTCACTGTAAACAGGGCTAAATGTGTCGCGTCCCTTCCTGGCCTGCTCTGGCCACACTGACTGTGAGGAAGAGGAGCCTGGGGAGTGACAGTGACTGTCTGGCTGGTGGCAGGGGACAGCACGTCCTCATATCCTGCACCACTATTCTTGTGGGGATGGCAGGGCTTGGGGGCAGTGGGTGCTTGTGAGGATCCCTGTGAGGCCGGCTCCTACCCTCGCCTGGGAAAGGGTGGCTCGGGAATGGGTGCATGGGGTGCCCTGTGAATGGGATCTGTCCTGGGAGGGTGAGCAGGAGGTGGTGGCATGGAGGGGGGTTGGCCTGCAGAGGGTGATGGACAATGACGTGGCCTGGACAGGGTAAATGTGACATGTGGGATGGTGGGGGTGGCCGTCATGAAGTAAGGTGGGTGCCATGCATTGGGATGGGTGCCATGGGGCAGGGTGAGTGCCATGGAGCAGGGTTGGTGCCATGCAGCAGGACGATGCTGTGGGCAGTAGCGAGGGACCCTTCAGGGGTTGCTGCATCCTCCAGTGCAGCCCCAGCCAGGAGCCCCTGGCTCACAGCCCAGCACTGAGTACCTGGCCACATCCTGCACCTGCAGGCTTGGCTGGGTGCCTGTCTTCACCCCACACCAGGGCAGCCCGGGGTACCCACAAGTGGGGTCCCCTGGACAGCAGATTCCCTTCTCACCTCAGCTTTTCTCTCTGGGCAGACGATGTCCCTCCGCCGCCAGCGCCCTTCGCACATCGCACCGTCACCCTGCACTCTGCCAGTGTCAGCTCCCAGTTCAGCCTCAACTCCAAGGACATCCTGGGGGGGTAAGGAGGGGCCCCAGTGCTTCCCCCGGCACTGTTCCAAGCTGCCCTCCAGCCTTGGGCAGTGGCTCTGAGTCGTTTGGACTCCTCTGGTCATGATGGGTGGGTGCCTCGGGCAGGGTGGGTGCCTCAGGCAGTGCAGAGCAGTGTGAGGGTCCCCAGCAGCCTGGGTGGCTGATGGCATGGGCACCTCTCCCTCCCTCACTCCCCAGGGGCAAGTTTGGTGAAGTTCACACATGCACAGAGAAGGAGACGGGGCTCAAGCTGGCAGCCAAAGTGATCCGGAAGCAGGGAGCAAAGGACAAGGTCTGAACGATGCCGGGCAGGGGGTGGCAGTGTTAGGCTCTGTGTGCCCCTGGTGTGGGGACACAGCCTGTCCCAGTGGCACAGCCAGGGCTGACACCCCCCACCATCCTGGGGCTCCTTCTGCAGGAGATGGTGCTGCTGGAGATTGACGTGATGAACCAGCTGAACCACCACAACCTCATCCAGCTCTATGATGCCATCGAAACGCCCCGGGAGATCATCCTCTTCATGGAATTGTGAGTGCCTGTGCCTACCTTGTGGCTGTCCAACCCCAACAGGCTACACCCCACCCTGGCTCGGCTCGGCATCTCTGAGTGGTGGAGCTGGGCCAGGGTCCCAGGAGGTCAGGGAGCTCTGCAGGAGGATGGCTTGGGGCAGGGAGCCCCCCCAAAGTGACCCCATGGTCCATCCCCATGCAGTGTGGAGGGTGGTGAGCTCTTTGAGAGGATCATTGACGACGACTACCACCTGACGGAGGTGGACTGCATGGTGTTCGTCCGGCAGATCTGCGAGGGCATCCGCTTCATGCACCACATGTGCGTCCTCCACCTCGACCTCAAGGTGCGGGGCTGGGGGCTGACAATGACAGGGCCAAGGGTGACAGCAGGACGCTGGCTAGTGGTGGGAGGGGTGCCTGTGGGTCAGCATCGCTCTGGTGTGGGTCAGCTGCAGGACTCATGCCGTGGGGATGTCCTCTCTTGGTGATGGGGCAATGGTCACCCTGTCCCCACAGCCTGAGAACATCCTGTGCGTCGCTGCCACCGGGCACATGGTGAAGATCATCGACTTTGGGCTGGCTCGAAGGTGGGGTTTTGTCCCTCAGCTCCATCCCTCTTTCCTGTTCCCCTTCCACCCTTCATCTCTGTGTGCCTTGGGGTACCAGGAGCCCCAGGACCTGCTCTAGGCCATTGCTTTGGCCACGGGTCTCCCTGACTAGCTGGGGAGGGCAGTGTCTGCTCAGAGAGGGGCAGTGGTTTGGGGGAGCAGCCCGTCCCCCTTCTGCTGATTTGCACTCCCTTTGGCTGCAGGTACAATCCCAATGAGAAGCTGAAGGTGAACTTTGGCACCCCTGAGTTTCTCTCCCCTGAGGTGGTCAACTATGAGCAGGTCTCCTACACCACGGACATGTGGAGCATGGGTGTCATCACCTACATGCTGTATGTCAGGGCTGGGTGGGGGCTACCAGGGCTGTGCTGGGGAGCTGTGGTGCTGGGACAGAGCTCTCCTCGGTGCAGAGCTGTCCCCAAGCACCTGGCTGCTTGGTGGCAGGTGGAGGGTCCTGGATGGGGAGATGGCCGTGTGGGGCTGGGGGCTGGGGGGAAGGAAGAGGCTCAGGCTGGCTGCAGGCAGGAGCACAGGATGGTGCCAGCACATCCCTGGAGCAGCTCTGGCCAGACTGGCTCTCTTCCAGGGGGTCTGGGAGGTGCTGCAGCCTGAGATCACCTGACTTCTCACCTCCCTGCACCCCCAGGCTCAGCGGCCTCTCCCCCTTCTTGGGTGACGATGACACCGAGACGCTCAACAATGTCCTGGCTGCCAACTGGTACTTCGACGAGGAGACCTTTGAGAGCGTCTCCGATGAGGCCAAGGACTTCGTCTCAAACCTCATCATCAAGGATAAGAGGTGTGAGGCTGGCAGTGGCCATGGGGTCCTGGGTTGGGCATGCCCAGAGTTGCATGGTACCACATGCTGCCTCTTCACCAGGGCCAGCAGCCTCCCCTGGGTCCTGCACTGAATGAACCCCGTGGGGCTCTGCCCCGCTATCTGACTGTCCCCAACAGAGCCCTGCATCCCTCCAGGGACACCTGCCCCCAACAGAGCCCTGCATCCCTCCAGGGACACCTGTCCCAAGCAGGATGTGCTGGACCCCTCGGGGTCCTGCCCAGCTGCACCAGTCCCCGGGCACGTCCTTCCATCTGGTTCCTCCCTGCAGGGTTATGGGGTTTGGGGGCTCTGGAGTGGCTGGAGAAGGGGGTGGTTGGGGGTGAGGGGCTCGAGCAGGGTTGACGCAGGCTCCTCTCACCCCCAGTGCTCGGATGAGTGCTGACCAGTGCCTGCAGCATCCCTGGCTCAATAATCTGGCAGAAAAGGCCAAACGCTCCAACCGGCGGCTCAAGTCCCAAGTGCTGCTCAAGAAATACGTCATGAGGCGGCGCTGGAAGGTGCGGGGAGCTGGCAAGGGCATGAGGGTCAGCAGCTTCTGAGGGGGTTGGGAGGGGGCTGCCAGACTCTGCCTGTCCTGGGGGATGGCGTATGGAGCATGGAGAATGTCTTGCTGTGCTGCTGCAGCTGGGACACAGGGCTGGGGACCCTTGAGCATGGATGCCTCTGAGGTGAGACCCCTATCAAGCATGTGGTGCTTACTCCTGAGCCGATCCCAAGAGCAGCTTTTAGGGGCAGTAGTGTCAGGCCCCAGAGTCCGGTCTGGCTCAACCTCTGGTGCCACAGCCCTTGCCAGAGGATGAGCATCTTTCCTCTTCCCTTTCACAGAAAAACTTCATCGGGGTGTGCGCTGCCAACCGCTTCAGGAAGATCACCAGCTCGGGGTCCCTGACAGCGCTGGGCATCTGAGCTGGGCTCCCAGGGGAGCCGAGGCCAGAAAGGAACCACTTGAGAGGGACCCCACCAGTCTGGAGCAGCTCTGCCGAGCTGGTCCCACCCCGGGCGGCATCACTGCGCTCAGGACCACATCACCGCTGGGGGTGCTCGCAGTGGCCTTGGGGCTCCTGAGGCTCCAGCCCTCCTCACTCCCACCGAGCCGATGCTCCCGTCGGGATTTCCTCAGACTGTGAGGCTGCTCCGGAGTGGAGGTTTCTGATCTCATCTCTGACCCTGGCTCGGCTGCGTGATGCCCGACCTGCAGCGTCTCTGCTCTGCTCACGCTTCCTTCCCGTGCCCTCGGAGGAGGAAGGCCATTCCGGTGTGACCCCGCTGCCTCGGCCACCTGGTGCTTGCTGCTTTTGGACTCAAAATGCGCCCTCTCTGCCTGTAAATGCCGCAGCCCTGCCCTGCCTCCGCTGCCGCTGGCCCCTGCACTGCCCGACCTCCCTTCCCAGCTCTGTGGCTCGGCGATGATGTTGGAGGGCAACGCGGACCCTCACCCTGGTACCTTGGCACCGCAGCCGGCGCTGAAGCACCTCCTCCTGGCCAGCTGGGCATGTGGGAGCGGAGCTGGCCCCGAGCTGCTGCTCGCACAGGAAGGGAGGAAGCAGCAAGCACGCTTCCAGCGGCGTCCCCAGCTGGGAGCCAACGAGGAAAGAAGGAGGCTTTGTGTTCCTCCTGCCCTCCCTGCCCTTCGGTTCTGCCAGCGGAGGAAAAACACAACCTCTGCTTCACCCGTCCCCGGCACAGCGCGATGAGCGAGGCGGGATAATGCAGAGCAGCTGGCCCGCGCTCCCCGCTCCGGCCGGCACCGCTCACCCGACCACCAACACACCGGAACTGCTCCGCCGCTCCGGCCGCGGCCGCCAGCTCCCCGCCCTGTGCGGGGGCTCCGCGGGACCTGCTGGGACTGGGGGAGAGGGGTGCTGCTCCTGCTCTCGCGCCTTGTCCCGATCCCCGTCCTCTCTGCCCGCACCCCTTGTGCCTCCCCGGTGCTGCCGGAGGATGGACATCCCCTGGGATTTGCAGCATCCAGCCTTGCCCGCTGCAGGAGGGGATTGGGGATTGGGGGTTTGGCTTTTGCCATGGCTGAGCCCCCTCAAGCCAAGGCTGTGTGTTTGCTCTGTAGCTGCTTGTGCCCTCTGTGCCTGCTGGAAAAACACTGGGGAGAGACACAGGGAGACATCGCCCCTCACCCCCACTGGCTGCAGCAGGGGAAGGGGCTTTAGGCTTGTCCCCACCAGACAGCAGCCACGGCTGGTGGGACCCTGCCCCATAATGGAGCCCTCCACAGCGCTCACCTTCTTGTAAATAAATGTACAGGTCTGCCCACAGCCCACACCTGCCACTATGGGGGGCTGGGGAGGCCCTACTCCCACCTGTGGGGCCTGACAGTCGCTGGACAAGTGAGATGAGGATGGGAAGCAGCATCTCATCTCTGTGGTTGAGGGAATGGGGCCAGGCTGTGCTGCGGACAGGGACCACCTGGTACATCCTGGGCAGGGCTGTGCAGGCATAGTGCCAAGGGTTTCTGGTCTCCACACCCAGCAGCTCTGAGCACCCCAGGGGGATGGGGGAAGGGGAAGTGACTGGATGGGTGGATGGATGGAAGGATCAGCTGTCAGTCAGAGGTGTCCTCACATCTTCAGCATCTGCCCATATGGGGTGGGATGCCCAGGCAAGGGCTGGGGAGTACCGCTGCCCCTTTGCCCAGGGGAGCTGTGGCTGGCCCTGAAGTGGTTAAGGCTGCCAGAGCCCGGCCTCCGGCTCCCGCCGCAGGCGTCCCTCCCAGCCGCTTCCTGCCGGCAGCCTTTGACCGGTTCCTGTCGGTGACCACCCCGCAGGCCTGGACGCCAGCGCAGCCCCATCTGGTTTGAGTTACGCTCCACGGCGGTGACGTCTCTTTCCTGTCTGGCCCCAGGAGCCGCGCGTCGCCCCAGTCCCGGCCCTGGCCCTGGCCGGCCACAGGGGCTGCAGGGGTGGCCATGGGGCTTCCAGATGGACCATCAGCCCCGGACATTCCTGGCACCCTGAGCTGCTGTAGGGGATCTGTTTCTGAGCACAGCCCTGTGTGTGCACGTCTGCAGCAGAGGGATGCACAGACACCAGCACACCCCAGGGACCCCTACCCCACAGCCCAGGTTGGTTTCTCCATCCCCCTCCTTCCTACCCTGGGATCCTACAGAGACACACACTGGGGCTGGATGAGTGGGGCCACAGGGCTGGCACCCATGGAAGTAGCTGTGATCCCCTCCTATGTTCCCAGCCAATAGGGCTCATGAGCCACTGAAGCTGTTTGGAGGGGACTGGTCCCACTGGGGCCAGTGGACAGGGCTGCTCCTGGCCCAGCACAGGCCACGGCAGTCAGTTCCATCCCTTATGTGTGGGGTCCTCATTGCCCCCACGGATGCACGGTGCAGTCTGGGTGTGCACACGTGTCCTCAGCATCCAACCCCGGAGCCTGGAGCAGCACACATTCCCTATGCACCCCCTTCCTGTGGCACCCACCCTGCTGCAGAAACAAGGAGCCCCACAGGCAGTGCAGGGAGGGAAGGGCAGACCTCTGGCACCGGCACCTGGCAGCACCTGGCAGCACCTGGCAGCAGCAGCAGGTTCGCCCCGTGACTGGGCGCAGGACAGTCCTGGCCACGGCACGGCCCAGGATGGGAGCGGGCAAGCGGGCAGGGGGCCAGGCCACCCACAGCGAGCCGGGAGTGAGCCAGGGAGGAGGCAGAGCTGGGAGAACAGCGGGTCCATGACCGGCAGTCGGGGTGAGGGCGGGAAAGGGGAGCGCTGGGAGAGCACATGGCTCTGATCTGCACTCCCGCGCAGTGCAGGCTGTGCAGGACAGGAGTCCCCATCCCTAGCGGCTGCTGCAGTTTGGGGGACAGTGGGATGCGCCGCACTGTTCCCAGCACAGGGACCCCATTCCGGGCACAGCATGGGGCCGGGGCCATGTGTTCCCAGCCGGGGCGGGCGATGGGCCCGGCCACACTTCGTGGGAACCAGACGGCCCCTGGGCATGGCTGCAGCGCTCGCTTCCTCCCGCGCCCCCGGGGACCGTGCGAAGGAGGGGGTTGAGGTCAGCCGCGCTCACCGCCGGCCGCTCCGGAGACGCCAGCATGATGTAGGCGCTCAAATATTGTTTTCCACTGGGTAGGGAAAAAAAAAAGGGAGAAAAGAGAGACCCAGGGCTGAGTGGCGGTCCCCGATGATGAAGGGTGGCCCCCCCTGCCTTGCCCAGGGCTGGGACACAGCCATGGCCCAGCAGCAGCCATCTGGGGGCTGATAACAGAGCTGAGGCGGCCGCGGTGCTCCCGGTCCCCGAGTGACGGCAGCGTCCCTCCGTGCCAGCACGGCCCCCGCAGAGACCCCCGAGACTCGCCAAACTGGAGTCCGGCTGGCCTTGGGGAGCTGGGGGACTTTCACACAAATTTGGTCCCCACATCAGCATGGAGAGCCCCTGCCAGCCCTGTGTCTATCCTGAGCTAGCTGTGCCGTGGGGTCGGGGTATTGCTGCTCCTGGGGAGCTCCCTCTCCCATCCTGGGGTTGGCAGGATGGGGGGCACAAACACAGTCCCCCACTTTGCCAGCATCACTCTGGCCCCACTCCAGTGCTCAGAGGCACTGACTCGGGTGTCCCAGTTCTGTGTGGGAAGGGGCTGGTGGCCAGGTCCCATCCTGGGACTGTGTGAGGACTCTGCCCACTCCAGTGTCCCCCAGCCTGGCCAGCTGGGGCATGTCCCTGTGCCCAGCCCAGTGTCAACAGCGGTGACTCAGCTGGTGCCTCTTCACTGGCAGCCACCCTGCATGATTCAGGTCGGAGGAATCCACTTTCCTGGCTGTTCCCACCAGAGCTACAGCCCCTGGCACAGCCCATCTTTGGCGCTGCCCTGGTCTCAGAGTCTGCAAGGACTAGTTGGAATCCAAGCCAGGCACTGACACAGCAACCAAGCGAGGACAGAGAGGGAACGGAGCCCTGTCCCCTGTCCATCCCCCCTTTCCCCATGGCCTCCACACCGTGCCACAACCCCCAGTGCCTCCCCACAGTCTGTCTGGGGCAACACGGGTCCATTTGCAGGGCCACACACTGAGGCTGGTGCCACCTGTGCCACGTGTGACACCCTGTGCAAAGCCAGGAACTTGGAGGGGTCCCAAGCACAGGGAGGTGACAGTGGGGCTCCACTGGGGGAAACTTCTGCTGCAGCACATTCCCCAGACACCCAGGGACAAAGTTTCCTCACACTACCATGGGATGGCGCTTCAGGGGCTCCCGGCCCCACATTGTGGCAGGACCTTGTCCCCAGAATCTCACAGGGACACAGGACCTGGATGTAGGTGCCCTGACCCAGGCCATGCCCTGTCCCCGCATGGCCTCACCATCTCCAGTCAGTGATTGCTGATGGAGGGACTGTGGGCTGTGCCAGGTGGCCTTGGGGATGTGTGTCCCCCAGCCAGCACCTGAGCTGGGGCTGAGGGTCCCCAGCTTGCCCCTGCCCACTGCCCACCTCGAATGGGGCACAGAGACCACAGATGCAGCGTTGGGGAATGTGTTTTATTGGGTTCTGGGTTGTCCCAGGGCGGGGAGTCCCTCACTCGAAGAAGAACATGCCGGGTGTCCGGTAGAGGCAGGGGGGCAGCCCCAGGGGGTAGCCATTACTCCCCTGCAGTGGGATCGCGGTCCCCGGCCCCCATGGCTCCTTCTGCTCACCTGCCCGTGGCCCCATGGCCCCGAAGAGTGGCTGGCGGGGGGCAGCGGGGGCCG
>VZRQ01003759.1:33603-47093 GCA_013397975.1 Machaerirhynchus nigripectus
GCAGCCGGGCTCCGGCTGGGCTGGAGTGAGGCTGAGTGAGGGATGTTGGCAGGACTGAGGGTGCTGCCTGCCCTCAGATGCCCATCTGCCCCCTGCCCATCCCAGTGCCTCAGCCCCTGCCCCCAGCCTGGGATTGTGCTGGATCCTGTGCCAGGTTTCTGTTGTGCCAGGTCCCTGCATTGCTCCCAAAACTCTGGGCACAGCACGGGCCCCAGGAGCCCCATCACACCACTCATGAGGGGAAACTGAGACACGGGTAGTGAGTGCCTTTAGGACAGGCTTCTGTGTTGTTGGGTCAGCAGAGCAGCTAACGGGCACCTCACTGCTGCCTTCACCCCTGCCAAGGGGCTTGGGACAAGGGGCAGGACAGGTCTGGAGCCAGCGCTGTGGCAGGGAGCAGTGTCTCATGCTGTTTCCCTGTGGCTGGGGCTGAGCTGGCCTTGCCCGCATGAGGGTCTGTCCAGACTCAGCTTCCCCAGCCACCCGTGCTCCGCTCAGACCAGCACCAGCCCCCCAAAACCAGAGCCAGCCCCCAACACCGATACGAAAACACAACCTTTATTTCTAAGGTTCACAAATGGTGAGTCCTGCCAGCGCAAGGTGCAAGGACGGAGCTGGGTCTGCCCTGGCTCGCTGAACAGGCATGCAGCAAATCCCAGCAGGGGGACTCCTGGGGAATAAATACAGCAACCACAGGGGCAGCAGCACCTACCCACCCCAGCTAACGTCCTTGTCTGGTCCCGCAGGCTGAGCACCCTGCGCACACTGCCTCGGGACATGCAACTGGAGTGGGGCCGTGGGACTCGGAGCCTCCCACTCTGAGACTTTACGGCAACTGGGCTCTCCTCTCCACCCAGCTCAGGGCTGGCAGAGCTGTTTGAGGACATGGAGAACGTGGCTGGAGGTGCCAGGGGAGCAGGGCTGGGGGGAGTTGCGGAGCAGCGTCGGCCTCAAGCGCTGGGCATGATGGAAGAGCTCCCGTGCGAACACCGGCTCCACCTGTGGAGGCACAGAACGACGGAGGATGGGCACAGGTCCGTGTCCCCACATTGCAATGGTCCCCATGCCTGGCTCGGGGGTGGCCAGCCCCACTGGGTACTCACGTGAGCCATGATGAGCTTCTGGAAGGGGTGCCCAGCTCTGGTGGGGTATTCCTCCCCGAAGCACAGGTAGATCTGGTACTGCGGCATGAGCTGCCCGTTGCTCAGGTACTCCCGCACCTCTGCAAGACACCAGCCCTGTCAGGGGACACAGGCTCCCCACAGCCCCCATCAGCCACACCAGGGCAGGACATGCCACTCTTCCTGAGGGCAGCAGGGTCTCCCAGGACTTACGCTGTATGTACTGCTGTGTGTCCAGCAGCTTGTAGGTCTTCTCCCTCTCCAGCTTGTTGGGCCAGTTCTTGTGAGGGGCCAGTGGCCCATTCCAGTACACCCTGCCCTGGCACTGGCGCTTCATGAAGACCCCCTCAGGTGCCACCCACAGCAGCACCCCACGCTCCAGGTGGGGCAAGAGCCGCTCCAGCACGTCGGTCATGCAGGCCATGTGGCCATGGCCACTGAGCACCTGCGGTGGGGGGAATTTTATCTGCTCCATGCAGGAGGGGCCATAGAGGTGCTCGCTGTCGGCCGGCACGGCGCTGGTGGTGATGCGGCAGCCCTCAGCCGTGCGGGTAGTCACCTCCTTCACCAGCACGTCGCAGTAGTACAGGCGGATGTGGAGCCAGCAGTCTGGGGCAAGGAGAGGGTCAGTTCATGGGCAGTCTGGGCTGGTGGGCCCACCCAAGGCATTGCCCACCAGCGTGGCTCCTACCTGAATTGCTGACATCCTCCACAGGGAGGTAGCACTGGGGTCCGGGAAGAAGTTTGCCATGGGTTGGGTTCCAGCCATAGAAGGCTCCCCTCACAAGGCTTCCTGGACCAGGGCAGAAATGAGGTGGTAAAAGGACATGGGCAGTTATCCCAAGGGCTCCCAGGTGCTCTCCTGGCCCAAGGCCCTGGGACCACACTCCCCACTGTGTTTGCTCATTATTGTGCCTCATTATATCCCCTAAGGGCATGGCTTTGCTGGGGTAGGGTGGGAATCCTCAGCCACTACCTCAATCCCCACAGGATCCTGGCAGGACTGTGTGGTCCCTGCCCCCAGTCCTATCCCACCGAGAGGGACCCTCCTCACCTCGCTCAGTCGGGTGGGCAGAGAGCCAGGGCTGTGGAGACACGTGGGCAGTCTCCAGCATGTCCTTCTGGCTTTCCTCCTTCTTTGGACTCCCTGTGGTGCTGCCCTGGGGGTAGGAACAGCTTTTCGTGAGGGCTGAGCTGGCAGTGAAGGATCCTGAGCCAGCTCCTGCCTCTATCATGGACCAGCAGATCCCCTGCCTGGGTCTGGCAGCTGCGTGGCACAGGGGACCCTCACCGATGCCCCGTGGGACAGATGCAGGCAGTGTGCAAGCAGGGGAGCAGCTGATGGGTGACGGGGGGATTTGAGGGTCCCACCTTCTCCTTTGCCTGGACGGCACAAGGCAAGCTCACCTGCTGGTCCTCACTGCCTGGGGACTGTGTGTCACTGTCCTCTGCAGAGAGCAAGAAAGAACAGATGAACCCCTGGCAAACGGCAGGAACAGCCCCAGGGAAGACAGCTGGCTGTCCAGGACTCCCAGAGAGGAGGAGGAGCAGGGAGGAAGGGTAATGTCTGTGAGGCACAGGGCTTGTACAGGCGTGGTTCAGGTATCAACCCCACATCTGGCACAGGAGGAGGGACGGCAGGGACGTACCTGCATCACAGGCTCTGTCAGTCACGATCTGGTACACCTTGTAAGGCTCGGAGATGTCCAGCTGGCTCCGCTCGGGCACCTCCTGGAAGTCGGTGCTCTTGTTGAGGGCGCAGCGCAGCCGCGTCTTCCAGGTGGAGGGGTCGGCCTTGTCCGTCCCTTCGTGGTACTTCCCCTTGTAGACGGCCCAAGCCTGAGGGACAGAGGGTGTCCTGTGCTGTGGGGGTTGCCACAACCTGGCCCCCGGCTCGGCTGCCCAAGGGGGTCCACCGGGGTATGAGTTCACCAGGGCTGAGGGGGCAGTGGGGAACCGGGGCAGTGGGGAACCGGGGCTGTGTGTCCTGGGGGGCTGCGGGGAGCTGGCTGGTGCGGGGTCCAGGGGAGCACACGGAGCTGGGCAGCCGGAAGCCCCGGGAGTAGGCACGAAGCTGGGCGCTGTGTCCCAGGGCTGGGCATGGAGCCAAGTCCTAGCGCTGCGCACAGAGTGCCCTGTAAGGTGCACGTGGAGCTCGGCTGCACGGAGCTGGGTGAGGGATTCCGGGGTGCGCACACAGCTGGGCAGTGGGGGGCCCCGGCCAGTGGGGAGCCCCGGGAGTGCACACGGAGCCAGGGACGCTCCTAGGGCCGGGTGGGGGCCGCGGGAAGCCCGGGGTACCTTGAAGAGGGCAGCATCCTCCTGCTGCCGGTAATCCTGCTTGGCCGCGTGCTTCCAGGGGATACGGAAGAGCGTCCGCTGCCGGTTCTCCCAGCGCAGCCCCGGGTACTGGCCGCTGTCGATCTGCGCGATCAACCACTCCTTCAGCCGCATGGGCGACCCCGGCTCCGCCATCGCGGCCCGGCGGCGAAACCGAAAGCGGCTCCGGCTTTCACTTTCCCTTTCCTGGCTCACGCCGGCTCTGGCTGCCCCACGGCGGAGGGGACGGGTCTTAAAAGTTTTTCTCCGCTCCACTTTCCCCACGCAGCAGCGTCAGACATCCGTGTTCAGGAAGAGTGATGTCGTAATTGCAGGTTACAGCACTGAGAACAGCTGGGGCTGGTGCCTCCGGGAGGGACCCCAAGCAAAGGCATCCCCGAGGTTTCAGACCCTCACAGTGTGTGCACCCATGTACACCAGTGGTGATTTTAGGCTCTTCCCGTTGTTCATTGGCTCCTGCGGAGCCTCCGGGTGATCGACCCCCACCCCGGGACGTGCCCTTTGTTACGCACAAGGTGGGCGCGCATTCCCGGCTCTTGCCTGGGGCTCCAGCCTTTTCCTGCCATGCAGAACACAATGAGCAGCTCTCACTGATAATTTACATACCGAGACACCTGCACGAGGTGTATTTCTCAACACAGGCAGCCTGCACCCGCGGGAGAGGGGCAGGCACATTGCATCAGCGGGAGAGGGGACAAGGCACCAGAAGTTACCCGGAACTCTCCTGCACCCCTCCCAAGTGCTTCCCCTAAAACTGTCAGAACTCCCACACGCTCCCCGAAGGGGACAAGGGAGTCTACTCCCTTGTCTTCCTGCTTTGGGGACCCGGACACGTCCCAGCTCCAGGGGCTATTTCCTCCAGTGGGACCAGCTGCTCACTCCACAGGTGTGGGGAGCTGCAGGGAGCTGCGGGAACAGCACGGGGTTTCCAGGGTGGTGTGAACAGTCACATGTTCCCATCTCTCAAATCTCTCTGCTCTAATGCTCACGTCGGCCTCGTGGGGCTCTGGTGCTGAGTCGAACGGGAAACGGGTGGGAAGGGCGGATGAGCTGTGCCAAGGGCTGCCGGGACCAGAGCCTGACACATCCTGCACCAGCTCCCCACCGGCCCCCAGCAGGGCACGGGCTGGGTCACTGAGGTGACACGTATTGGTTCCTCCATCACCGCTGCAGAGTCCCGTGTCACTGTGCAGGGAAACCCAGCTCCTCTGCCTGGCTGCTGCCCCCCAAGTCTCATTTTGCAGTCCCTCAGGTCTCCTTTCCTGCTCTGAGTCAGAGAAAGTCACTTCTCGCCGAGAGGAGAAGCGAAGTTCCTGAGAGCTGCTGGGGCTGCAAAGTCTCCAAATGAATAATCAGTGGCAGAGAGCCCAGTCCCGGGCTTTCCCAGAGGATGTGAGGACAGGGCACGGCCACGTGGCACAGAGCGTACATGGGGCCACACGGGGTGTACGAGCGAGCCCCACTGGCAAGGATTTTCTCTTCCTACTGAGCCTGTCCAGGACCCCTTTGTTGCAAAGTGAAGCCCATGCACTCCCTGTGCCCCCCACCTGGCAAGCTGTGGGGCCACATTCTGGGAAAAGGGCCTGGACTGACTGACAGAGAATCCACATCTCCCCTTTCTGCCTCGGGAAGAAGAGCGATGGCAAGGAGTCACTGCACAGCCTCCCAGTGGCTTGCACTGATTACATCCAAGGCCGAGAGATAATCGCAGCCGCCGGCTCGTTTGTCAGCCCCAGCCTGCCGGGATAAACTTTATCGGCCGGCCGGGGATTTCATGTGGTGTGGCAGCCGCCTGGTGACGCGGGACCCGGGGGATCTAATTACCCGGGCATCAGCGAGGATGCTCAGGAGCCAGATTCCCCACTGGATTCCACACCGTGCTTCTCCCTGTGCAGGGAAGGTGAAGCTGCTTAACCCTTAAACTTTTCATGCCAAAATGGGCTTCAAAAGGAGTCAAACATTAACTCGTGGCTAACCCTGCCCTTGCCCGGGTTTTTCCAAGCTGTGCAAACCACATCTGCCAAAACAAATAGATTTTGCTGTGCTGTGAAGCTGAGCTGGCATAGGGTGTCCCAGTATGGGAGGGTGCAGCTCTGCATGAGGCACACATCCATTCCAGGTGCATGGTCCTGGGCTGTGGGGCTACCACCCTGCTGGGTGCTGGGGAGCCCTGGCCTGGGGGCAAGGGAGTGGGGAGAGCACCCTGGAAGGAACTGGGAGGAGAGTGGGATCCCACGGCAGATGGTGCAGGAGCAGTGAAGGATGATGCACCCCTGGTTATTCAGTTCCCTCAGTATCTATCCAGAGAGGCTGGAGCTCCCAGTCTGCCTGTGTCACCCCAGGGCAGCACTCAGCCCAGCAGGCAGATGCTGGCATCAGGAAGGAACCCTGGTCGTGAAGCTTTGTCTCCTGGGGGATCCCTTCCCCCTAGGAGAGGGGTGGCAGGGATGAGTGGGACCCCAGAAACATGCTCTGAGTCCTGACAGGGACAATGCTGATGACCCAGCTGGGCATCCTCAGAATCCTTCCCACGTGGGACTCTGTTCCAGGAAAAGGTGCAAATGGGACAGTTCTGGGGCTTGTGATAGTCAGCTGGTGCCAGGCTTCCAGTACTCCCAGCAGCTGGAGCCAGCAGACTCCTGCACCTGGTGCTCCCGGATCCAGTGCGTGGAGACGCTACAGTGAAACAGGCTCCAGGTGAGCTCCCACTTGCTGCTCCCAACCTCTCCTGGAGCAGAGCTTGTCCCCAGAGAGCCCTGCCCTGGCACTCACATTTCCTGCCTCCCTTGTCACCTTCCCACAAGGCAGCAGGGTGAGCCCTGTCCAGGCATGCCAGTGTCCCCAGCCCACTTCAGAGAGTGGCCAGCAGCAGCTTCAGACCTGTCCCGTGCTGGGACCTTCCCCCTTGGCACCCCTGTTTCAACCCGGCCACCACAGGGGAGTCAGACCACAGAGAAGGGTGTTTATTACTGGGGGACATAGAAAGTCTTTAAGCAAAATGGCTTAAGGCTCTGCTCTAATGAGGTCTGGCCAGGTTAAACGCTCGGTTCCCACCTGTTACAGATTGTGCCCTGGGATGGGTGGGAATGGGGTGCAATGGATTCCTAAAGCTACAGTGCTTGCTCAGGGCTTGTGCTTGGCCAGTCTGGAGCTGGACCCTTGCCTGGGAGCCTGTGTGGTGGCATTACCTGCTGGCACACTGGTGTGTCCCTGCTCCGCAGCCACCTGGACGCTCGGAGCTTGTGCTGCTGGTGGGAAAACCGCTCTGAGGGGAGCACCAGCTCTCCTGTGCACCCTGAGGCCCATGCAGTGGGTACCCAAGTGCTAAAGCTGCTGCTGGCAACACCTGGGTACTGGCCTGTGGCAGAAGAGACCCCCTCTGTGTTCTGCCCCAAGCAGGAGCCTGCAGTGACCCAGGGGCAGAGACCCACGTCCCCAGCACACCAGATGTGAAGAGGATGAGCCCAGCATGTGCTGCAAAGCCCAACAGTGTCCATGAAACCTGCCCAGAGAGAGGGTGGCATGTTCCCACCCCAGAAGAGAAGAAGGAGCTGGGCTTTGTGCAGGTTCCTGCCCAGTGCTCCCTGTCCCATGGTGTTGCATCTCCTTCCTCTCTCCCAGGCTGTTGGGTGATTCTCACTGCTCTCCCTTGACTTGGGTCACTTCAGACAAGCTGGGATGCAGGAGAACGTCCTCTTCACCCGCAGCAGGAAGGGACTTGTGCTTCTCATGTCTCTGGCTCTTGGGACCAGTCCTTGCACAGCTCCCTCTGTCCTGGACGTTCCTTCTCTCCCTGCTGGCAGCAAGGCCTTTATTTCTTCCTCGTCATTGAAAGGGGACATCCCATACCTCTGCTTCAGGTGCCTGCGGACCTGGGGAAGGAGCGAGAAGTAGAATAAGGAGCTGGTTTACAAGGGCAGGTCCAAGCCTGCCAGCAAGGGGAACAGGGAAGAAACCAAGTCCCCTCAGGACTTGTCCTTGCTCTGAGACCCATGGCAGGCTCAGCCACGGAGCAGAGCACAGGTGGCAGAGCCTTGTCCCACCTTGCGGGCTGCGCTGCCGCCGAACTCAGACAGCTGCTGCCTGAAGCCAGGGTTGGGGTTGGCCACAGGCCGGATGGTTCGAATGGCATCCAGCACCTCCTGGCAGCTCAGCTCCGTGACAACCATGACGTACGCAACGACCACGGTGGTACTGCGGGAGATGCCAGCGAGGCTGGCAAGGGAAAGTGCAGAAGGGCTGGGTTAGTGGCACACCCTGACCCCATGTTTTCCTCTTCCTCCACCCCTGCGCCTCAGATATTTCAGTTCTTCTTTTCCAAGGACTTGCTTTCCCGGAGGCCTGAGCCCTTCCAAGGTCCTGGCCATCAGTGCCTATAAATACCCACTCCTCTCCAGGGAACGAGAGCAGCAGCCACTGCCTGGCCGCCTGCCCCAAACCCCTACTCATCCCGCACACTCAGCTGCAGCAAAAAGCTGCCCCGGCTCCAGGACTGCCTGTATCTCGCTGGGTTTGAGTCACAAGCCACAATCAAGGGTGGATCCTGGGTGGATCCATTGGCACTGAGCCCTCTGGCACAGGCTGGCTTTGATCAGGGTTTGCAGCTAAAGTGAGGGGCTGCGGGTTGTATTGGCTAAGCTGGGGGGACACAGCAATAGGCACAGGGGAGGAAGCATTACCAGTGGACGAGGCAGTTCCCTCCATGCAGGCGACACTGGTGGATAAAACTGATGCATTCCTTGAAGTGCCTCTTGCTAGCAGGAAAAAGAAACCAGACAGCATAAGAACTTCAGGGGTGGAACAGCATTTTTAGCTGCAGGCAGAGCAGCCCTGCATGTTTGAGTTGTTTTAGGGGATCTGCCAGCCACTGCTGAGACCGGAGCAGCTCCGGTGAGAGAGTGCTGTTTACTCCGCGGCGAGGGTGGATTTGCCAGCTCACTCTGTGCTGGGGACACAGAGGGGGACACTGTGCCGGGGATGCATGGGGCTGCCCTGTGATTTGTGTGACTCATGCTGTGGCAGTGGGATGCTGGCTGCTTGAGCCTCCAGCCACGCCTGTGCCCTCAGCTGGCTCCACACCCTTTACGTGCTCTCCCCTCTCCAGACACTTCTCAGGCGGATGCTTGCTGCTCCTCTCCATGGGTGCTGCAGAATGGCTACCCCTCGCCTCACCCCAGGGCTCATACCCTCACAGCAGTCACTGAACTGGGATACTGTTGGGGTCCAGGGGTGGTCCCCTACCCTGTGGCATCACATCTCCAGCCTGTGGGTCATTGTGCTTGAGAAGCTGGAGTTAGCACATTGAGGGCTTGGGAAGCTGTGAGCCCTCACCTCTGGTCGCACTCCCACCTCCCGGCACATCCCCAGCCTCCCCAGGGTACTCACATGTTGGCTTCAGGGGTGTCAGGCAGGGGGATGCGAAGGTAGGTAATGTCCTGGAAGACATTAAGAAGAGGAAGAAGAGAAGCTCAGGCACTGCCGCCAGGGTGTCGGTCAGAGTGGGGCTGGCAGTGCCTTTGCTCCTCACCCACAGCTGCCTGTGGGGTTTTGCTCCCCCCACACAGCATCCCCCTGCATAGGGATGGGGCCACACTCTCCCTGGGGTGAAGAGGAGGGCAAAGGGAGACCAGCAACTTGTGGGAGGGGATGGGAAACAAGAGGAGTCTGGAGAGCTGCAAGTCGTTTCCTGTCAGCGTTCAAGGCCGGGTTATAGTCACAAGACAGCCAGTTTCCCATGCCGGGGGCTGCCCAGCTCCTCTGGGATCAGTGACCACGGAGAGGTGTATGTGCCATGGGATGCTCAGAGGGGGAAGGAAGATGCAGCATGGAAGGAGCTGCAGAAATCTACATTGTGACTTCTGGTGCAGGACCCTACCTTCAGCAAGGGCTGGGGGGATTCATGGATCGAAACAATGTGGGTAATCTTGTTCCGGCTTAGCTGCTCCAGGTCTTTGGCATCTGAAGAATAAAACTGGATATCAACATGTATTCATTTCCCACCCTTCTCTTCCCACAGCACTCCCACCCTGCTTCTACAGCCAGCCAGCACACAGAGCCTTGCTCCAGCAGATCGACTGCATCCCACCCCCACATGCAGCAGTGCAGACATGGGCAAACATGGAAACCTGAAATGCCAATCCCATAATCCCAAACCAGAGGCCTCTCCCTGATCCCTTGTCCTTGCTGCTCATGCTGATTGAACCTACACAGAAACACTATGGGTCAGCAGGCAGTGTCCCTTCTGCCTGTACTTATCCCTACTTTGGGAGGACACCTGTAGGCTGCCCACACCTCCTTGAGCAGACACACACATAGTACTGAGACTTGCTGCAGCCTGAGAGATCTGCTTTATCTTGTGAACTATGGAAGTGGAGCTGCAGCGATTTACATCAACTCTGACTTTCTGTAGAAAACACCTGAGCAGTGACTTGCTGCTCTCTAGTCTGTCCTCTCTGCAGCTGCGTGGACAGAAATGCAGTGTCCTTGGCTGTTTGGGGCAATGCTCTGCCTCTCACCAATGCTTCAGCATTCTGGCTGTGATCCTGGCCTCTGGTCCAGCACAGCAGTTGTTGCACAGGGAGGGGAGCGTGCTTGCCTTGCTGAGCAGCTTCCGAGTGTCTCCCTTTCATGCCACAACCAGCAGATGCTGTAAGCACGGCCAGAGAGGAGGGGAAACATTTCCCCATCTCATTCTTTTGGGTTTCTAAACTTTCACGTGGTGTAAAACCTTGGCTCGGGAATCCAGCCTGCGATGTGCTAATGGCATGATGTGAATTTTAACAAGACTGAGTCTCGAGGGAGATGCTCTGCAGGGGAGCTGCACTCTGTGCGGGAAGATGGGGACCCTTGCAGGGACTCACACAGCACCTGCTACCTTCCCATCTGCCCTGGTAGGCAGTGACAGCAAGTGGTGACACTGGAATCAAGGCTTACTGGGGCTGGAAAAACTTCCAGTTGGAGGAAACGTCTTGGTGAGCTTAATGTTGCAGGCCTAGAATCTTGTCACCCTGGATTGCCTGGCAGAGTGATGAGGGATGTTTGGATGGCATCAGGCCTAGACCCCACAGCAGAGGCTGCTCACAGGAACCCCCCTGATGAACCTGGCAGGTGGGTGTCCTTGTCCCTCTGCTCCCAGCAAGCCACAGCCCCCCCAGCCCAACCCGAAGTGCGCCATGGGGCACAGGGAGAACAGGGCTGCCACTCCAGTGACATTTCCTTAGCAATTCACACCAGTGGTTTTAAACTTCCGCAGCACTTACAGCTGGAACGAAGCTAGCAAAGGAGCCATCAGGGAGGCAGGAGTACTCATAAATGCTGGTTTGTCATGGCAGATGCCAACACTTGGTCATTAACTGTCCCCTGACAATGAAAACCCCTTAAAATAGTGACTTGGTATGAGAAGGGGTGACTGATTCTGGGAGATTCCTTACTGAGGGTGGGAAGCCCACTCTGGCCTCTTCTACAGCTGCAAAACTGGCAAGCATCACCCTGAAGTGCCCCAGTCCTGCTCGCCTGCACCTGTGCGGCACCACCAGCTCCTCTACTCCTGGCACAGGATCCATATTCCCTCCTTGGCTCCTTTCCCCCATGTATCCCAAGAGCTGAGGGCAGCCATTAAATAAGGAAACCATGCAAATGCAGGGGGTCTCTGCCTTGCCTTTCCTGCAGTGCCTTCACTCCCGCTACTGCCAACCCAAACTGGGTGACAGAGCAGAGCAGGCCGTGGGTGCAGGCACAGCTGTGGGCACAGGCAGGATGGTGGGTGCAGGCAGGATGTCAGGCAGCATTTGCGGGCAGGGAGACACCAACTCAACCAAGCCCCACTCCCCAGCTGGAGAACATCTCTGCAGCAGCTGGGTTCCACTTACCAACGAAGTTCCCAAGGTAGAGGCCAGGAAGGATCTGTGGGACACAAGGGGAAGTGGCAGTGTGAACAGTGACCTTGTGCTGTGGTACCCACTGTGCTGGGACCCACACTAGGAAGCAGCGACCTTGGTTGGAGGGGCCAAAGTTCTGGCATTGACATGACCATCACCAGCCCCAGGGCAGGAATGGTGCCGGTGTGGCTGGACCTGGGCATTCCCAGGGCTGCCACTGCCCTGGCATCCAGGACGCGGGGGTAGATGTAGCCCTGGCACCTGCAACAACCTGGCACTGCACTCTCATGGGCTCTGGGAGGCAGACACAGCTTTTTTATTGCTCCTCTTGTTTATCATCAATAAATCCTCCGTTGGGGTTTATTACCTGAGCTCAGCAAGTTGCACACACCTTTGTACAGCCTTGGACTATACCCATGACCTGTGGAAGCCCTGCTGCTCAAGGGATGGGAAAGCAACAGGCACAGAGAAGCTTGCAGGGGATGTGGTTGTCCCCCTCCCAGCCCCAAGCTCTGCTCCCCTCACTCTGCACTGCAGGAAGCCCGTTTCTCATAGTTCAGGCACAGATTGCTCTGGACTTTGTGCTTTCAGCTCATTTCCCCTGGGAAATTCCACTTCTCATGATGAAAAGATAATTACTTGACAAGGCCTCTGTTAACAGCACTGCAGATGCAGAAGCAGGACACCTTGCAAACCTTCTCAACCAGAGCTATTTTATATTGTCCCTCCCTCACAGCCTGGGCAGTGAGTTCAATCCTGTATCCAGCCAGTTCTCCACCAGCTTCTTCCTGCAGCAATTTTTGGTGCCCAGGGCAGGTGGAGGTGATTTTCACCAGCACAGCTGGACGCACACTTGTCTCACGGCTCACATTTGGAAACATTTCTCTCGACTGAACAGCTTAAAGAAGGGTTGTTTTTTTTGTGGTTCCTGCGATTTTAGGTCAATTTCCTATCGACGGGGTGCCTTTAACTCACAGCTGCGGCACTGAGAGGAGCGGGTGGGAGAGCGCCAGTTAGCAAGGGCAGCTCCCAAGGGCAGGACACTGAACCATGAATAAACAGCATGTGCCTGTCCCCAGCACCCTGCTGACCCGCTCCTCAGAGGAGAAAACGGGGCAGCACATAAATAAAACAGTGCCCATCCCCTCTGCCCCGTGATGCCGAGCCCCATGCACAGCCCAGGCCCGCTGAGCAGAGGGTGCGGGACCACTAGACTCGGGGTCATACAGGGCTCCCAGCGTGTGCTTGGAGCTAGTTCCTTGGGATTAAAAGTGTTGGGAAAGGTTCCCCCCTTCCTTGAAGGAACTCGGCTGTGACCCCTGCCCTCCACACCCCCCGAGCAGCTGTCGGGACGAGTCCCAGCACAGTGTCCCTGCCTGTTTCACCTCCGGTTTTGCTCTGCCGGCAGATAAACAAACTGCCTGAGAGCCGAGCCCTGTGCCGGATCCGGTGCCAGCAGGTGAAACGCCGCTTGGCACGGCAGAGGCAGCCGCTAGGTAAGGGTCTCCCACCTCTGGCACCGGACGAGCCTCCCGGGCATGGCCGAACTGCAGGGCAGCCGCCCCAGCGCTCCCCGTTACCTGGCTCATGCCGTTCCCCATGGCCGACGGCGGGCGCCGGGAGTGGGGACGGGGCGCGGGTGTCCTTGTCCCCAGTGCTGCCGTCCTCCCCGTCCCCGCGCGCCGCTGCCGTCCCCGCTGCCTGGTCGGGTTCCCGTCATGAAGAGCTTGGCTTCCCCGGGATCGTTGCTCGTTCCCAGCGCGGCGAGGCCGAGCCGGTGGCTGTGCCGGGACAGAGGGGACCGCGGCCGCCGTCCTCCGCGGCTCCTGCCGAGGCCCTTCCCCGGCTGCTCCGGCGCTGCCGCGCACCGGCTGCTGCCTGGCCGGGAGCAGACAAAGGAGGAGAAACTCCCCCCCTGCGCCGTGGCGTGGGAGCACGGGGCCGCGCTGGCTGCTGCCTGTCGCCGCTGCCCGCGGTCGCACAAGGCTGCACTGTTGGGAGAAGAACAAAACCTTTGTCCTGTTCCATCAAGGAAGGTCTGTGCGCCCACGCGGCGAAGCGCCCCGGCAGCATGCCCACCCCTGCCCACGCCATGCCCACCCCTGCATGCACCATACCTATCCCTGCCCCGCCCGCAGCCTGTCCACCCCTG
>VZRQ01003759.1:47218-59283 GCA_013397975.1 Machaerirhynchus nigripectus
GTGCGGGTGCCGAGAGCGCCCCCTGGCGTGCAGCCGCGCCGTTGCCATGGGGACGGGCGCGGGCTCCGGCCGCCCTCAAAGGCGGGCGGGGGTCGGGGGTCGCGGTCCGGCCCGGCTCAGAGCGGGGCCCGGAGGGTTCCCGGTTGGGCTCCCGGCGGGTTCCTGGTTCTGTATACAGCTCCTACACATCCCCGGGACAGCATGTTAAGCCCCATAGGCTCCATGTGCAGGTGAGGGCAAGAACAGCCCCCCCTCCCCGAGCTTCCCACCGTGTATGGGGAGTATGGTTGGTATCTATGGGCAGGTTTAGATGCTACAGGTATAACAGAATTAATTAGGTTGGAAAAGACTTCTGAGATCATGGAGTCCACCCTATGACTGAACACCACCTTGTCAACCAGACCAGGGCACTGGGTGCCACTCCAGCCTTTCCTTAAACACCTCCAGGGAGGGTGATTCCACCACCTCCCTGGGCAGCGCATTGCAATGTATAAACACCTACAGCACCGTCCTCTCCTGGGCCGTGTCTCTGCAGCACAGTGGCTGAGCAGGGTGTGATCCCACTGGGAGCCTTAGCCCTCACCAGCTGTGACATTTGAGCAGCCTGGTCTAGTTGAAGGTGTCCCTGCCCATGGCAAGGGAATGGAATGGGATGAGCTTTTAAGGTCCCTCCCAACCAAAACCAGTCTGTGACTCTATGGAGGGAGGTTGAAGGTGGTTCATAACACTGGGCTGACCAGTGGTGGTTCAGGAGTGCTGTGGCTGAGCTGCTGCAAGGGTCACTGTGAGAGGCAGGTGCTGGCTGCACAGGAAAGCTACAGTAAGAATGGTAGAACATGGATTGTAAGATTTGCTCTGTTCTAGCTCCCAGTGTTCATGCAGAGAGACAGAAAATTGAAATTTATCCTCTTCCTCCAAAAAGAAAAAGCAGTTCTCAGTGATATCCATATTTATTTATTTTTCCTCTCAGAATATGTGGTGCAGTTGATCCCCAGAAGCTTCTCAAGGGCAATTAAAGCAAGTCATACTGTGGGAGCATTTGTTGTGCTGAATCTTGTATTTTTCTTTCTACCCAGCTGAGTCAGAACAGCTGCTTAGCAAAGGATCTGAAGAGGTTTCAGAAGCAGTTGGAAAGGGAAGTGGGAAAGCCTGAGGCAAGAAAATGTGCCTTTATTCTGAAGACCCTCAAAATGCCTTCAGAATACTATTTGTTTGTGGAAGAATTTTGCAAGTATCCTGGCATCACTTGGGTTATGAAACTGGTAAGTGTGTGCTCTCCCAAAGAAAGTGAGAGATGAATGTATGCCTTCATGCTTCAGAGGGAGAGGAAAATATGCAGGATACCCACAGGAAGAATTGGGCAGAGCAAGGTGACATGGAGCAGCAGTGCCCCTGGCCAGGTTCCTGATCAACATGTACCACCAAAACGCAGCAGCCAAAAGTCAGCTCAGTTTATTTGTAGAGCCAAAGTTAACTCAGTGGTGATGAAGGTATAAAGTGCAGAGCTCTGTGTGGAGGAACAGACTGTGCTCCCAGGGGTTCTGGCTGTGGGGCTATGGCTGAGTTCATTCTCTGAAAACATCCAGTTCAGCTGCAGGTGTGCAAGAACGTGGGTGTGTGTGCAGGACAGGTGGCTAATTGGGCTTCTGGTTAATAAGCATCAGGGCAGCCCCCAAAGATGGAGCTGTGAAAACATCTGTTTGGATTTAGGGAAATTCCACTGTGTTAGATGTCAACTGGTGCAAGTCTGGTGTAAACTTCCTGGGTGGAATTCCATCCTGAGAATGTGAAGAGATTACAGGAGACTCCATTATCACAGAATGGTTTGGGTTGGAGGGGATCTTAAAGTTTCTCTAGTTCCACACCCCTGCCATGGGCAGGGACACCTTCCACTAGACCAGGCTGCTCAAAGCCCAGTCCAATCTGGCCTTTAACACTTCCAGGAAGGGATATCCATTACCACTCTGGAGCACAGGTTGGGGTGGATTTGGTTGGCATAAACTTCTCTCTGCCCTGCAGGTAGAGAAGGACAGCCTTATGCCCTGAGGCAGGTTTGTCCCCCCAAACCTGCTGCCTGTTTGTTCAGCTGCCTGGAGCTGTGCTGAGCACTCCAGCTTCCACTTCAGCCAGTGATCTGGGAATTAAGGAAAAACTGTGTTTCCTTTAGAAATTCTGACAATACCATGTGACACTGAGCAAGGCCTTGCCCATGACAGAGGATTCAAGCTGTTTGACATCCTAAGTGTTGTGCTGTGGTGCATAATTAAAAACACACCCCTGCGAGTGAGCAGTCCCTCTGTTTTGTGCAGCAGGTCTGGTGAGGAGGCTGGGACAGGAGGATTTGTCTTACCCTTGTGAGAAGTGACTAGGAGGTAATTATGCAAACTAACTCGTGAATTACAACCAGGAGGATAGCAGCTAGTGATTATATAACTCTACAAATGGGAATGTGTTAATTGGCAACAAAACTCTTATATTAAGCTGATTTTATGCCCCACAACCTCAATTAACATGGTAAATAGCCAGAACACAGTAAATAAGGATATATGAAAAGCCTGTGCTTACTGAAATTACACCAACAACTTAAATAGATTGTGGCTGACCTCAAAACTTGCAGGCAAGTAAAAATAAACTCCATGTTACTCCTTCTGTTGGTCTGTGTTCTGGAGCAGCCCCGTGTTGTGACATCCTGGGTTGCCCACTCCCACACTCAGAGGCAGTAGTAGGTCAGGAAGGGCAGGGTCAGGTAGGGGCTGGAGGAAGCTGGACCTGGGGAGCAGTGTCCTGAGGAGCTGTGCTCCTTGGGTGCCTTATCTGGGCCACTCCTCACCCTCTCTTACGCAATGTGCAGCCTAGGCTGTCTTCAGGATTTTTCTGCTCGTTTGCCGTAGTTCCCCAACACCTTTTTTGACCTTCCTGTTTAATTAAGTTCTTCTGTAACATACACAAATTTAAAATGGGACTTAAAATTCCCAACAACATATGTTGCGTTACATATATTTCTGGAAGCATGTGACAGAGTTTGTTTATTTGGTGCTGTGGGAGTTCCCCATAGGCTGCCTGCTCTGCCTTTCCTCCAGGAATCCTCCAGAAACAAATATGAGGGGGTTTTTGTTGGATCTCCCTGCCCCCATAACCTTAAATAAACATGCTTGCACACGAACAGCTGATGAATCAGGCTATGCAGGTCTTCTACACTGAAATTCTGGAAAACTGCAGGAAATGCAAACGTTAAAGCCACTAAGTCTGCTCTTCCATCTGTAGGCTGGCAAGTCACAAGGTGGGGGAATGTTCCAAAACCTGAAATATATAATTGATTAAAGAAGGTGAGAATGACTGTCTTTTCTTTGGGAATATCCAACAAGCATTTTGTTCTTTTGCTCTTTTTTCATCCTCTCCTTCTGCCAGTGGCTTGGTCTGTTTTCCCATGCCCTCCTCCTGCAATATTCCTTCACCATTCTCCAGGGCAACAATAAAGGTTTTTACAATGGATTTTCCCAAATGGCTGGATACTTTCTCTGGAATTTGATTTTTTACACTTTGTGCACATAGTTATATATAAACTTCCAATCTCAGGTGCATCTAACACTAGGCAGCAACTGGGTTATATTATCATTTTTATATAAAATATATGCATGTTTTACAATATATTTATACTATCCATTCTTTGGGTGGTCCTGTGTAGGGCCAGGAGCTGGACTTTGATCACTGTAGGTGCCTTTCAACTCAGGATTTTCTATGATTCCAGCAGGGTAGGAAAAGGACTGTGCAGTTCTACTGCTTGGTATTAGATGCATCAGATGAACCTTGTCACTTCCAACTCCTGCAAACACCTACAGGACTCGGCTGGCCCGTCACTGCCGCTGTCACCCTGCCTCTCTCCAGTCCTTTTTCACTGGAAAACTGGTGTCACCAGATCACTGGAAATGTCACTTTGACAAATCAGCTCGGCACAAAGCTGAAATGTCACTCCCCGTTTTACTGTTAGTGGTTGAATTTTGGCAGCCTTTCTTCTTCCTTGGGTTCACAGAATGTAAGGACAGGGTGATTCGTGGGAGAGAACTATTTGATTTTCAACGTGTCACATTTGCTGCTGTATTAAGTTTGATAGCTTTCATTAGATTAACCCATCTTCCCAAAAGGTATGCCACCTCAATTTGATGGTCTAGGAGACAGGAAAATTCATCAGTTCTCTCTGTGAAAGTTCAGCAGAGTTCATGCTCACTCTGAATGATCAAAAGCCTTTCCAGAGTGCGGGTGCAGCAGGCTGCCTTGGGGGAGGATGCGCCGAGGTTTGGAGATATGGTGATGTGGAGACCTTGTCCCAGGCCCCTGCCATGGGCAGGGACACCTTCCACTAGACCAGGTTCCTCCAAACCCCATCCAGCCTGGCCTTGAGCACTTCCAGGGATGGGTGCTATGACCCACCTTTGAGTGGTAAATGAGGTTCTTGTTAATAGATCCCTTGGGGTGAATTAGAGTGAAATGACACTGAGTGACCAATGTACATATATGAGGCAGGTTTGTTTTAAAACAGTTTAAAAGAAAAAGAGACATACAGCTGTTTTGATTATTTTCTGTAAAAATATAAAAATAACACAGTGAAAAGAGAAGGGAAGGACAATAAAAGATAGTGGAGAGGAAAAATACCACCACCCACGGATCAAGTGATGAGATTTGGTCATTGCAATTTCCATGTCTGTGGTCTGCATGATGGTCACAGTTTTCATCCATTAGAAGCCCACACACAACAAAGACTTCCACGGGTTATATGTGTTCAGTCTTAGGGGGAATGCCTCCATACCTCCCTTGGGGAGTTTTACACTGTCAGATGCAGCTGTGCCTTATCGGGAGGGAGGAAATGGGCATGATAAAAAACATTACCCCACCTCTGCAGGATCTGCTTCTTATCGGCCTTTTCCCTTATCTGATGCAGTAACACTTTGTCTAAGTGGGTTATCTGGGAAACAATAGATCGTAGGGCTCAACTGATTTATCTAAGCAAACTTTGGTTTATCACAATGGGGCATTCACAGCTTCTCTGGGCAGCCTGTGCCAGTGCCTCACCTTGATGTACAGCACTAGCTCGGGGCAGTTGTTCTTTCCTTTTCCATTACTTGTTGATTACTTCTGATTTTTACTATTTTTGGTCAGATAGCATCATGCAGTGCTGGATATCAGCTCAGGTGGCTGAAGACTGGGAAAATAGTTAGGGGCAGAGTGGGAAAATAATTAATTGTCGCTGGGGCACAGAGGACTGTCAGAGGGAGAACTGCGTATTTGCTTGTTCAGTGTCTGTTTGTCTTGGATCTTTATTTCATCCCAGATATTCCTCTTACAAATGTGGCAGCACGAGAGCCTGCACCTGACTGATCCCAGCCAGGGGAGGGGGACACGCTGCCTGCAGGCTATTCCGGGCTGCTTGCTCTGGGATCTCTGGCAGGTGCAGGTGAGCTGACCTCACCCTGCCAGCTGCCACGTGTGCTGCAGCCACTTAACTGTGCTGCCTCCTCTCCTGACACACAGCCAGGTGATTTCCTTGGTGGCTGCTTTAGGCATGAGGCTGGGCCAGCCTTCTGCTTTAATGTTGCTTTGTGCATCTCTAAGGTGGATCTTTTTTACTTTAAACTCAATAATGTTCTGGTTAGTGCACTCCTGAGAGGTAGAGGTAGCTTAGCCCTTCGCTTCTGAGAGCTCAGAGGGACAGCAAGGCTGGCATTGCTGCACACAACTGTCACTGTTAAGCTGCCTCTCTCAAGAGGTGGCAGCTGGGAGAAAGAAGGAGAGAGAGAGAGAGAGGAAGGGAAAAAAAATAAGTTGTCAGATTCCTCATGAATCTAAGAATGCTCCATTGAGCATAATGCAGAATGGTGTTGAACTTCCCATTTTATGGGCTGCTCCCTTCTATAAATCTCTCTTGTCAGTAGGGAAAGCAGAGTCTTTGCAGCACCCTGATAGCAGAGAGGATGTCAATGCCTGCTGGGGAACTTCTGATGGAGACCTGGGGACCGTTTTCTCCTGTAGCTGTACAGCAGTTTAGCCTGGAGTATTTAACTGCTGAGTGCAGTTGGTAGCGTCAACCTTCTGGTCTCTGGCCTTATACTCAGAATTCTTTCTGAGCTGTGGAGATCATGATTGAAAACAAATCACAAGGACTAAATGTGGAGTCATCTGTTGGGAATGACTTTGTGTAATTGTTTGGATGCCTCAGGGCTGCAGGTGGGTGATCAAGCAGCTCGGACAGTGCCTGACTTTCCAAGTGTAGGACAGGGCCAGTGGAGGTTCTCATTGTGGAGAGGACAAGCCCTTTTATCCAGTGTTCAGAAGGGGATTAGCAGAGACAAACACTACTTTGAGTTCCTGGGCTGTGACATCCCAACCCATCAGGATCTGAAACCCTCGATGTGTTATTAAGTAGACAAGGGGTTACAGTGTCAGGTCAGCTGCTGGCCCTGAGACAGGGGTGTCTTGTGGTGCTTCTACACCTTGCAGGTAGGGGTTTGCAGGCTGAGAGTGAGCTGGTGTGGTGCTGCAAGTGAGGTGTACAGCTCTGTGAACTGGTTACATGAAGAAAGCTGCCACCTGGAAGGATACAGCTGCTTTTACTCAGAGTATCAGGTTTTTCAGCTGGGTGCAGCACCATACAACTCTGTCAGATCTCTAGCCCTGTGTTGTGAAACCATGCCAACTTGGCTATTTCTGGAAGATGTTCCCCTCCAAGTACCAGCAAATCTCAAGTATAAGAGCACTTGCCAGAGATGGAGGGTTATGATCATCTCTCCTGCTCATGCACAGCAGTACCCCATCAGCACGGATAAGCCTCCCCCCAGGGTGGTTTGGCTGCCAGCAATGAACATCACCAGGTCCATGGTGCACTGACTGAGATGCAGGCCAGGAACTGAGGGTACTTAAAACAACAACAACAAAAAACCCCTTTAAAACAGAATTTGACTCCGTTGTTTTGGTTTGTTTGTTTTTTAACACAGGTTTTCTCCCTGGTTAAGTGAAAAATATTTATGATTAAATTCAGCTGAAATTCTCAGAAATTTATTTGCTACATTTGCAACCCAAGTATTGCAACAGCAGGAACCTGAGAACGCAACTGATTTGTCATTACAAGAGATGAGAGAAACAGAAACAGCAAATAGTATTATAAAAATGACAAGCAAAAATGTGATTATTATTCTCTCAGCCTTAGTCACTAAAAGTGCAAGCAGAACCACAGGTAAGGCAGCTTCCCTTAGATGTGACTTATGTCGATGGTGCTCTCCTATGAAATGCCTTTAATTTAACTCTTTCTTCTAACAAGACATGGTCATTGGTATTACTTGTTACAGCACTGTGTCCTGTCAGCTTCAGCCTAATATTTCACGTGGTGCCACTGGGGACAGTTTTATTTCAAATGAGCAAATAAATTCAGCTCAGTTCTGGTCTGGGATAGCTCTAATGTGCTTAATCTACTCCGTTCACAGCCTCAAACAAAATTACTGCTAAGGCAGCCTGCAGATAAAGAGCCGGAGTAACTTCAGTTAGTCAGGAAAGAAATGAATTGGAATGAAAGTCCTTGATGTCATCACAGTGCTGCTGGGCTCTCACAGAGATATCTGAATGCTCTGCTGGAAACCTGTTCCCTGCAGACACCCACATCTGCAATTAAAAAGGGTTAATGCTCGTTCTGTGAATCTTACTGCTTCAGCATGACTTTATTTTTCACTTTTCTTTCTGGAAGCCAAAAGGATTTTTTTTTTTCTTTAGTCTCATCAAGAACAGGAATAGAAACTTTGCAACAAGCTCAGAATGTTCTTTGGCTCAGCACATGGGAAAGAGATTTAGGGTTGGATTTCCTATTGCTTCACACTCACTCCTGCCTGCTAGCAGAGTAATGATTTTGTGGGCAGGCATTTTTCTTAATGAGCCATTGGCAAAACTGCGTGTTTCTCCCTAATTTACTGTTATATCTCCTCAGCTGGGTTCTTGAGGTAAACACTTCACCTTCCCGCACTGCCAGCTGCCAGGGAGGCTCTGAACCCAAGTTCATGTTCTGAAAGATCCACTTTGCATTGTGAACAGGGAGAGCAGGGGGGTGAAGATGTTTATCACTTTCTGAGGGGTTTTATTAGAGTGTTTGGGATGGATGGTCTGGTTTCATGATTTTCTTGGCAACTGATCATAATCCTCTAACTTTCATAGTGATTAAATGATGACTATCCAGCAGCAATGCAAAGTAAGGAAGCATGTTGCCCCTTCAGAGTGGGTAAACAAGGCAGCATGGGGCTGCCAGGGGACTGGAGCCCATGTTGGAGCCAGGACTTGCACAAGAAGTCTCTGTCAGAGGTCCTTGTGCACTGTGCCTCCCACTCGTGCTGCTGCTGGAGCGCTCTGTTCCCAGCAGCTGGTCTTGCAGCATTTTGTCATTGACTTTACAACTGTACTAACTCCAGATATTAATAGCAGAGAGATGTCCCCTCCTTTCAGCTGTTCAGCTGTGTCCCTGGTTGTCTGGGAGTTGATTCCTGCATGCAGCTGGGGAATTGTCATTGTTCAGGTACTTCAGTCTGTGGGTTTGACCCAGAGGCTGACAGGGAAGGAACAGCATGTTGGAGGGTTTGACCTGGCCTGGAACGACAGGCCTGTCAGCAGAGGGGGAGATCTGGGTGTTTTGGTGAATGAGAACGTCATGGCAAACACACATTTAGGTGCAGAATTCATCCAGTGCTGGCAGGTGCCCTGCTCAGTCCTGAAGTTGTCGGCACGTCCGCAGGAGGGGAGCACACATCTTCACCGGAGAACAAGAACGGGTGTGTAAGCAATTAGGGGATTAGGAGACCAAAAGGACCAAATGTTTTCAAAAATGACTCTCTGCAGTCGCTGTGGTGACTGTTTATTCCTGAAGCTAGTTGTGTATATTACTGACAGGAAGCAGTACTTGGATTCTCCGTACTTGGAGAAGCTGACACACATTGGACTTTTTGCCATGCACACCTCAGTGTGTCTTCAGTCATCTCTGTCTGTGGATTCTAACTAGCAACACCTGAAAGTGAAACATCACCTCACCTCTACTGGCAGGAAGAGGAAGGTGATGTGTAACTCGCCCGTTGGTGTTTTCATTGTGGCTGCTGTGTCCTAGGAAGAAACAACTGAAGCAGCTTCTCAGGAATCTCACTGCACAGCAGAAACTGTGGCGCTGATCCCAAGCTTGGGGTGGGAGAGACCCTCATGGATGAAGTTCACTTTCCCCTCATGTCAGGCAGCAGCAGCTCCCACTTCTCTCTGGACACCACTGGCTCAGCACAAGGCACTAGCTCCCTTGCTTCTGAGAGCTTCCCAGTTTGGAAGCTGCAGTGGGCTGGAATGAGGTATTTTAGCTGACACAGGGATGCTTGGCTGCTCAGCTGGCCCTCTGCACTGCAGAGCTTAGTTCTGTTACGTGTGAGAAAACAAAGGGTCTAAACATATTCTGCACAGCAAAACAAAGCTTTTAGGGCAGGCAGGCACCTGATCCTCCTCCTGCTACTACTATGGAAACATGTCAGAGCAGAGAACCTGTTGCCATGAGACTGTAAAAATAACCCTGCCATCACGTTATGGAGACACGGACTGGCTGCACCACATGGGTTATGTAAGAGCAGCTCCAACACTGGGATGTGGCACTGTGAGCTGCCTCTTGCTCCCAGGAGACAAGCAAGCTTCTGAAAAAGCTACAGGCAAGACAGTTTAGGTAATAAGTCTGTTATTTTTAGTCTGTGTATCTGAATTGTAAGCCTGAAGTGGACAAAGACACATTTAGGGTATGTAGTGTCAGCAGCAGAATTTTAAGTTCAACCAAGCAATGGTAGTTGAGTTTTTTGGTTTAAAATCACACCTCAGTTTTAAGGGTTCGGAAACAGGGTATTTTTTGGAATTCTGTGTAATTTGAAGCATGTTTAGAACTGGCCAGGATAGAAGGCCTTGCTAAGTTGGAAGGTGGTCAGGGAGCCAGGGAAATGGTGGTGCTGTGTTCGAAGTTGTCATGGCTGGGAAAAAGGAAAGAGAGCAAGGGACCAAGCCCAGGGACCAGGCCCAGCTCTGTTACTCTTGCAAGATTTGACAGAACATGTGAGCAACCTAAGGGCTGGAGAAAGGACAACAGCCACGTTTACAGTTCTTAAACGCTATCCAGAAATTACAGAGTTCAAAAAATTAAGGGCTTGGCTGGACCCAGACACTTCCCCGTACGCAGAAAAAAATCAAACTCACTCTAGTCCTGTACTAATTATCACTAATTTTTTAAAACTTTATGCTCTTGACCAAGCTAAGCACTTGGGGGAGCACATTCAGAGGGGGGAGTGCAGAAAACAGCAAATGTAAAAACCTTTGCAGAAACTACTACTGGTTACATCAATTGTCCTTTTACTACAAGACAAACTCAGTGACTATTCCTGCTCAGCTCTCCTCAGGCTGCTTTTTAAAATATACCCAAGTTTTATCCCTTCATCTAGTCCTGAAAGCCTCATTTCTGTCGTCTCTTGCCTTCCAACAGTGGAACATGTTTTCCCAGAGAGACTAAAAGGATGCTGCCTCCTCCTGCTCCTCCCTACACACCCTTAGAAATTCCTGACGTGCCTCAGATGTACAGCTTTGCTTTGTTTGAAAGCCACGGGCGTGCACAACTCGTCTTCTGTGCTTCAGGCATGTGGAGGATTCCCAATCCCTCCTACTCCTGTTCCCAGCGTGACAAAGGACCAGCTCTGAAGCCAAACCCCAGAAGAGCTCACATAAACCCCCAACAAGGAACATACACACAGAGTCAGGAATGTCCCACTGCTCTGATTTTAATGATCCCACTGCCATCCCAGCCATGGGCCTTTGCCCAGTGCTGCAGCCAGCACAGCTCTGCTACACACGTTCCAGCACAGAGCAGGAAAGGGTTTGTGATCCAAAGGAACTCTAGTGTTGTACTGAGGAGCTAAATGATTCCCAGGGCCCTCACCTGGGTGGGCTCTGGACACACCAATGTCCTGCAAATCCCCAGGACTGTGGCTATTGAAGCATGAGCCCACAGCGACAGCCAAACACGCTGTGACAATGGCACGGCCACCTCAGCCCTCCAGGATGCGGTTGATGAGCTTCATTTCCTCGGCAGACATGGGATTCAGGTTAAACCCCTTCAGCTCAGGTTTACCTGAGAGAACACGTTGAAAAAATCAGGATTTTGCCACAAAAGAAAGGAAGCAGTTCATGCTAAACTCAAGAGGGGCTGCGGGGAGGGCAGGGACAGCCCTGGAAGCTGAAGAGGGGTCACCCTAGCACAATGTCAGAGGGGGTTTAGGGGGCTGGTGGGTGACAGCTCCACCCAGAGACAGACAATGCTGCTGGGACAGAGAGGGAACTGCAAAACCAGTGGAAAAGAGGCTGCGGGAACACATGGAACTAAGAAATTTCTGGAGCCTCCTGATGCACGAGTATGCTCCCAGGCACTGAGCAGATTCCAGAGTGGGAGTGTTTACCTTGAGCTTCATAGAGCCGGTTGACCTTCACACGCAGCTCTTTCCGGAGGTTGTTTATCTCTTCATCCAGCTCTTCCTGGTCTGGGATAAGACAGGCAGGAGTGAGGAGGGCTGTGGTGAGCTCTGGGATGAAGGCTCAGTTTCCCGGGGGGAGGATCCCACCCTAGAGTCCCACCCCACCCTGCCNCAGCATGGGCCGGAATCAGCCTCTCGAGAGGTTTTGGGCACCTCAAAGCCCATCCCTGGTCAGAACTCCGTTAATTTATCCAACGTCTTGTTAATTATGGTGCTTATTAAAACGCTTATAGCTACACAGAGACCTCGGGGTGACCTCACCCTGTTNAAGGGAAGGGAAGGGAAGGGAAGGGAAGGGAAGGGAAGGGGAAGGGAAAGGGAGGGGAGGGAAGGGAAGGGACTGTCAGCGGAGCCGCTCCCCGACCCGCGGCCACGAGGCCACGGTGGGCGCACCCAGCCCGGCCTCACCATCGGGCTCCGGGTCCTTATGCAGCGCCCGCAGGGCCTCGCGGTTCCGGTTCCGCTTCACGTCCAGGTCCACGATCTGCAACGGGAGCGAGCGAG
>VZRQ01003760.1:0-18975 GCA_013397975.1 Machaerirhynchus nigripectus
TCTGCCCTCCAGGGAGTCAACAGTTTCACCCAGTTTGGGGTTGGCAACCATAGTATTCCTTCAAGTCCTGCATTCAGGTTGTGAATGAAGATGTTGAAGAGCATAGGGCCGAGGATGGAGCCCTGTGGAACCCCACTAGTGACAGGTCCCCAGTCTGATGTCACCCCATTCGCTGTAGCCCCTTGTGCCCGACCCATGAGCCAGTCGCTCGCCCATCACATGATGTGTTTATCCAGCTCTGTGTCAGACATTTTGTTCAGAGGGATCCTGTGGGACATGGTATCAAAAGCTTTGCTGGAATCCAAAAAGTTTACATCAACTGGCTTCCCTTGATCAGCTAGGTGGGTTCCTCTGTTATAGAAAGAAATCTGATTTGACAAGCAGGATATTCCCCTCATGAAACTGTGCTGGCTGAAACTGTGACCAATGACTTCACTGTCCTCCAGGTGTTTTTCAATACTACCCAGAATAATCTTTTCCATGATTTTACCAGGCACTGAAGTGAGACTCACAGGCCTGTAGTTTCCAGGGTCCTACTTCTTCCCCTTCTTGAAAATCAGGACAATGTTTGCCAGTTTCCAGTCAGCTGTGACTGCTCTAGTTTCCCAAGGCCACTTGAAAATCATCACTTGAGGTTTTGCAGAGACATCAGCCAGCTCCTTGAAGATTCTTGGATGAATCCCATCAGGCCCCATAAGAGTTGTAGAGGTCCACAAATACAAAGCACAGGTTGATCTTACCTTTTTATTGTCTTTCCAGTGTGCCAAGAAGTAAAATGATTTACGTATCTGAAGCTCATGGGGAAGTTAATTAGGCAGTACCCACCTCTCAGAAGTTATTGAAGTTTCTTTAAACAGAGCAAGTAGTTTTTCCAGATTTGATACTGCCTGTCATTTTTCCCAGTGTCATCTCACCTTGGGGACTGTGGTCAACTGAGAAAAACTCCAGGCTCTCCATAGCTGCACTGCAGTAAGGTATGCCAGTTTCATACAATATGGTCTAGTCATCTACAAAAGAAGAAAATCTCTGAAGAAAAACTAAATATATTCTGTCAGGCTGTAAGGTTCCTGTACACTATGCCATTCACTGGCTAAAAGAATGCCAGTGTAATAAAACACAATTCTGAAAGTTTCACAGTATGTTGGCATAAGTTTGTGTTTCACCTGTGTACTGTAGATATGTATGTGCATGCACAGCACAATTTCAGTTCCCATATTTAAGAAGTAAAATACTGACCCTGTCCAATTCTGGTGCCCTACAGTACTGGCATGTTTAACCACAGCCCTATGCAGCTGCTTGCTTACTCCCCCACCAGTGGGACTGGGGAGAGAATCAGAAGGGCCAAAGGTAGAAAACTCACGGATTGAGATAAAGACGGCTTATTAGGGAAAGCAAAAGCTGTGCACAGAAGCAAAGCAAAATGAGGTATCCCTGCATTTACAAATGGGCAGGCAGGTGTTCAGCCATCTCCAGGAGAGCAGGGCTCCATCATGCATAATGGTTAATTGGGAAGACAAACACCATCACTCCAAATATCCCCTCCCTTTTGTGTTTCTTTCCCCATTTTATATACTAAGAATGATGTTGTATGGTCTGGACTATCCCGTTGGTCAGCTCAGGTCACCTGTCCCAGCTGTCTCTCCTCCCAAGCTCCCAAGCATCCTCAGCTTCCTGGAGTACGAAAAGCAGAAAAGGCCTTGGCTCTGTGCAAGCCCTGCTCAGCAATAACAAAAACATTTCTATACTTTCAACCCTGTGTTCAGCACAGATCCAAAATACAGCCCCATACCAGCCACTGTGAGGAAAGTTAACTCTACCCCAGCCAAAACCAGCACAAATACCTAACACAAGATACCATCAAAGAACATCTCTTGTTTTGATTACATATTCCACTTAGCTATCTGCCCTGCTGTACATCCTTTCTGCTTTGTTTATAACTTCAGTGATGCATGCTGAACTGGAAAGCATCAACAGCAAAAATACAGAACACATAAGAGGTCAAGCGTATTGTTGGAGGTCATCAGTGTTTGCAGACTTATTATCATGGAAAACTGTAATGAGACAAAATGTTAAAAGGAGCCAATCTGTGATGAACTTGCTGACAAATCTCTAAATTGTTCCATAAAAAAAGAAAAAGTAGTCAAAAGGTTAGACAAATAGTTAACTAAAATTTTAAGTATGTGCAGAAATCACTGGAGTTGAAGGAATTAATGCAATAATTTGTTGTATCCCAAAATACATTAAACCAGTATCTCTCTAGCATTTGCTAACTGGTGTCTGATTTAATCGATGGTGGTTTTACCCTGTAAATATTTCTATATCATATTCTATCTTCCTTCCTAATAATAAAATCAGAGGTATCTGCAAAGGATCATGTATTAGGTCTGAGGCGGGGGTAAATTCAGTGCTAAAAATCCTAGTTGTGATGGTTTGAACCTGGGTTGATGGACAGTTGTATAGACTATAACAGCCTAGAATGGTAATACTGAGTTAGTTAGTGGGCTTGGATTGCATGATTCTGTGGATGAGAAAGGACTTCAGAAGAATGGAAAAATTTTCAGTTTTTTTTTTTTTAATCACATAAATCTCTATGCAACATTAAGGTTTCTTTCTACAAGGAAAACACATGAGATAAAATGGAGAGAAACGTCTATGTTAAACTGCATACATTTAATTCCTTTTGTCAGGAAAAAATCAAAATTTCTTTCAAGTTGTTTATCATGGAGAAATTTTGGAGTTTATTCAGGTTTTGGTGCTACCCAGTCATTTGTTTCTATGTCTGTGCTTTCACCACTGGCCCACATGAAGGCAAAGCATTTCATCCACATCAGTGCTCTTGCAGCACAATAATTGCTGCGTCCTAGATTCTGGTTCTTCTAGTTTCAATGAATGCCCCATTTTTATTTTTTTTTTAAGATTCTTAGAAGAAAAGTTCTTTCATAACAAATGTAAAACTTCATTTTTTGCCTTTAGTTTTCCAGCTGTGACAGCTGAATATTCTAATCAGACCAAAGTAGAAAAGGGACATGGGCATATCATCATTTTTATCCCTTTAAAGTCACTTTTATCCTGATCTCAGTGATTAGTTTTGTGCCACAGAGCAGTGAACATTATGAAGATGAATTTTGTATGTAACTATAATTTTGACTGTCGTTATTAATATTTCACTTAATGGTGCATAGGAAACAAGTTGTAGAAAACATTTCTGCATGTGAATATTAAAAAGAGAGTGTTTATTCATGGATATTTCTTTTGGGAATGAGAAAGATTCACACAAGAATTCTGTACTTTCAAACTGCTCTACAAAGTATGAGGTGACCATGTATGGGACTTTTTCAATAAATCTATTTAATAGAGGATTAGATGCTTCACACATGTCTTTATCTGCATTCACCCTGAAGTCTTTCACTCGCCAGCTGTCAGGAAGAGGATGATTATTGTGCCCTTTGCTGCAGCACAGAAAGCCAGTCCATCCAGGGAAGCTGCCTGACTTATGCCACTGGTGCCTCTCCTGCTTCACACTCTTCAAGTCTGAATAAACTATCCTATGGTTTTCCACAACCTCATGGTTTCTTATAAGTTCTCTGAAGCCATGGCATTTCAGCTCCTCTACCTTGCTTTACAAATCAAAGGCTACTTTATTGTTTCATGAGCTCCAGACAACTCTTTCAGCTCTGTTTTCAGCTTAGTGCAATTACAAAATATCCTGCTGTGTGCATGCACAGACTACACTGATTTTTTTAGACAGACAATCTCAAGTAACAAAAACAAAAGTTTCCTCAACTTACTCCTTTATTTGTTTCTAACGCTTTCCCCTCTCTCAGACACTGGAGACATTCCCTTTACAGACTGAGACTAGCTTCTGAGCCATCTTGAAAGTCTGCCTCTCTTTTCCAGGTTTTCAATAATTAGGGAAACTGGAAACCTCTGGCAAATGCTACAATATAAAAAATACTCATAAAATTCAGGCTTCTCTAAAGTCACCGTGATGGAGAAACCAAATATGTCACATACACTTCTGCTGCAGTCTGCAAAAACTCCTTTCTGTGTGGAAAAGTTTAGATTTTCCTCTCATGTAAACTGAGGAACCTGTAACTTAATCTGCTCAAGAGACATGGATGTGCCAAAGAACTGGAAAAGAAGGGGGAAAAGTGGAAAGGGAAAAGTTAGGATTGATTTATTTCACATGCATCCCTACTGTTTGATTTCTGTTTTGAGAAATCTGGCATCAAAACTGTTCTGTTTTCCTCTTATCTGCAAATCTCTTTGACAAACCAGTCAGACAGACACAGTAAAACTCAGGATGGATAAGCTTCTTCAGCAGTGGCATTTCTGGTATTTTAGTGTTTATATAGAGAGCAGAGTTTCAGTCCATGTGATTCAATGGAAAAGAGTAATGAGGCTGTATGCCTTTCAGACTTTGTTTCCCACCGTGAACTGTGTTAGTTATCCAAAAGCAAAGTATAAAGAAAGAAACAACACATTTATCCTAGTGACACAAGGGAGCTTTTTCCTGTTACATTGTTAAGCTATGAGGCTGGTGCACCACCAAACAGCTAAACACAGCAATGCTTTGAAGGAATCCTTAAAGAGATATTTGGTGAAGATTTACCTTCTTAGCACTTGCTTAGTTCTTTTGGATATCATTTCCATTGCCACATGTTTTGTGGAACAGTGTGTGTCTGTGGAGCTACTGACAGAGGGGAAACAGGGAGAAATAAATCTGCGAGAAATGCATGTGAGAGCTCCCTAAAGTCACTGCTTTTGGAACATTTCATGGTGCAGTAATTGGTAGATGGGCTTTTTGGGGCTGTAAAGGGAAGCTTCTCAGGGATGGTGCAAAGGTATATCTGGAATGAGAGCTTTTTAAAGTGTATATTGAAAAGCAGTTTCAAAATGAAAGGTAACTTTGGATGCTCTGCTAATCTTTCAGTCCTAATATTACTGAGTGAATAAAGTTCATGCCTACCAGGTGCTTAAGTACTTAAAGATATATCTCAGTGGACAGTAACTTTTTAAAAAATGTGCAGTCTAACTTCACAAAGGTGTTCAAGATTAACTGGGTCTTGATGTATATCTTAGAAGTGCGCATCAAGATGGTTCTCAAACTCTGACTGGGGGCCAATAAAAATCTTCAAAAACCTAAATTCATTTTAAATGTGTAAACAAATGTATTGGTCTAAAATTTATTTTCCTTTCTTTCATATTAGTAAAGATATCAACCATGTGTTGGTGTACTAATGGGCCAGCAGTGATCTATCTGGATTCCCTGTGTAATTGATGTCATGATTATTTTTTGCCTTTTTTGTATACCCCCTTTATATACCCTTTTATACAGCTTTCATGTATCCTTACTGCTTTTAGCCCACATACTTGTAATTCCACAAGTCTGATAACTAGCTTAGACTCAAAGTTCCTTAAGCCAAGAAACAAAGTCTTGGAAGCCTCACAGCTGGGTCAAAAGCCCCAGACACCAAGGTCCTCTCCAGAACACATTCTGTAAACCAAGATAGGCCCATCCAGGGGGAAGGTTCCTCGGGACAGGGGCTTCACTTGAGCCTCCCATTGGGGAATCTTTGATGGATGTGCTAATTTGCAAGGTCTATAACTGTATACATGAATCATCGTGTGTGTGCATTTTCGGGGTGCATTCTGGGGTGCATTTGGGGGTGCATTCTACCTGGATATGGTGCACCTAAGGATCCTTAAATAAATACTGAGGTAAAACCCTTTTTTCCCCTCTAACTGTGTTTGGCTTTTAATTTTAAGACCAGGGAAAGGCAACATAATGACATGAGCATCTTCTAAGAGAACATACAATATAAATGTCCCATAGTCTTTGCCACTGGCTCTTGAAATTAGCATGACCAAATCTGAACAAATCCAGAGAAAGAGAAAAGTTTGAAAAATTTTACTGTTTATAGTAAATATTTTCATGAAGGATAAAGCCTTAGTTTGAATAGTAAAAGAGAAACTAAAAACTTGTCATTTTTGTGTTCAGATCTATATGTACGATAATGAGTTCTGAAAGAAATAACTATTTTAATAGGACTACCTATGGGTTTTTTTTGTATTTGATTCTGAAGGAAATATTTCAGTTATTCTTTTCTAGGGGTCTCCTGAGCGAGCTGGTATGGGATGCCAGCATTTTTAAGAACAAGAACACAGAAGTTCACAGATTAGTGCGGAAACAAATGGAATTCCAGATTATTTTAAAGCTAGATTTTTTTTTCTGGGGTTAAAAGATAAGGGGTAGTTTGCATTCCACAAGCAGGGTACTTATTAAAAGAGTTAAAACACGCTATGCATATAAGGTAAGGATTCTTAGGAGAACCAGAAAGCAGTAAAACTGTGTCTGAAACAAAGTTATTGCCTCACAGCCTTAGTAGCGAGGCCAGTCATTAATTTCCTGTTTATTGGTCAATTTGTTTCTCCTACCAGTTCTCTCCAGGATCATGGTCAGGACCCTGAATCATCCGAGTAAGTTGTATAGTATCTAAACCAGCCTGTGAGGGCTATGTTATCAAGTTCAAAGTGTAACATATATTAAATAAAGATGCTGTTGATCAGCGATTTCAAAACCTTACTCAGTCTGATACCCCCTAATCACTAGTGCTTGTTGAGATGACAGAAAACCTGTAAAGTGCTGTACCAAGTTCTGCTACCTCAGAGCTGCAGTAACTTATATTACTTGATGTCCTGCTGAAAATACAGCTAACTGGTAACAGGGTCTCCTATGCTAAAGGCAGAGACCCCTTTTAGTTTGAGAAAAATGGAAGTGACATTTGACAAATACCAAACTTCACTGGTTACAAAAGGGAAAAGCAGAACAGGATACAACTTGCTGGTTACAAATCTGAATTCATAAAATCTGTATTGTTATAAAAGAAAACAGACATCTTTTGCAGGAAAAAACAGCTCAGTAGTATTTCCTGGAGACTGAAATTACATTTACAAGAAGGATCCCTAAGCTAAAATAGGATTATTTGTCACAGATTAAACATATTTTGTGATTTCTTTTTAAAACACCTATCGCTTGACCCAACTGCATTGCTGAAGTACAGGGCAAGGTGTTCCTATTCATTCTGTAAGGGAGAATTGTGAGACCACATCTTCATACTGCCATTGACTCATTTAATTTCTGAGTTTAATGATCCAGAACTCATGATTTAAGAAATTGCAGACAGCAGAAACTGATAAGAAAATAGGTTATATAAAAGCTTGGTGGAAAGGAAAACAACCCTGGCTTTCCTTGAGATGACTGAATAACTCTTACTTACTTTGAAAGTCTTTCATCGTGTTGTTACATAATTGTCTTATGTAATGTCTTGTATAATGTGAGGCATACAGATACACGTCGGAAGGAGAAGAGACCTGTGGCTGTTGCCATCACCTAGAGAATCTTGTTAATCTTGTAGATTTTTTTTTTATTTCTAGATTTTTGGCTCAAGGATATACTGTGACTGGAATTTCCAACCTTGTAAAATTCTTTGAATAAGTAGCAATATATTAATCTTTAGTTGTTATGCTTGTAGAATAGACCTAGCCTTGAGTAGCCTTAGAAAACCATATCTTATTTGCCTTTTCACAAGGCTGAACAAAGAAACACAGTTTTACAGATGACAGAGGTGACATATGGAGCTTCGAATATTCAGCCTTCCAGAGGATGATCAAAACATTTTGAGTTTTGGAATGAATTATAGGAAGTGAAGAATAATAAAGAAGCATTCCATGTGCTCTAAAAGCAAAGATCAGTGCTAAGACTAAATCCATTCCTATTTAAAACAGGAAAACACTTATTCAGGTTTACTATCACTCTTAGTTCACAAGGATTTGCTGTTACAGTTCATTGGTCTACTCAATCTGTTTTTAATTAAAACTGCTTGCTACCCTAGGCTTACACTAATCCCTGAGAATTATAGACACAAACAGATATATAAACAAGAAGAGAGAAAATAGTTACTGATAGCTACTCATGGGGAACCGATCTGGGCTCTTTCAGGTTATCACGCACGAGTTTCAAAAGTGAGGATTAACGCATAGGTGGGCATTTAAGGTTTTGTTTCAAAGTAACCCCGAAGTGTGAATGTCCCCAGTTTCTCTCTGGTCGGCATCTAAATAGCTACAGCAAACCAATGCAAGGGAGTGAGGGGGTGTGAGAGGCAGTGGAAGAATGAAAGGAGGATAGGAGGGAAAAGACGTAAAGGAGAGGAGGACGCTCACTTAGCAGTACATTCTGACTGTTGTGTTCTCCGCATTAGATATTCCCAAGCATTCTTCCTCAAGGTATAAATAGTTCTGTTTCTGTTCAGGGCTGCTGTACTCTGCATTGAGGCAGGTCACAAACAAGGACTGCTCTCGTGATACATTTAATGAATTTTTGAATGATAATGATTTCAGATTTGCTCTGCTGCTTGCAGATTCAGCAAGTAAAACATCTGTATTTACTACATAGATGTAAATTGAAATGTGTTCCCTTATCACTCGACTTTAAAATCCTCATGTCTTCTAGGTGTGTCCTGTGGGGAACATAAAGGAAATTGAACTGCAGAAAAGACTGTAACAGACTTTGACTTCGTCAGGGATTCTCATGGTTACAGTGACAGCTTAACCTGCACAAATAATTTCAACCCAGAAATAAAGGGAGGAAAGACCTAAACACATGCTATTTAATGATAACAAGATCATTTATTAGGATGAGGCTTTGCTCTTAGTTTCAAAACATCATCAAATGAAACAACCATGCATATTTGTAAAGATCATCTGCAAACTATTCCTGTTTCTCTCAGCAGAATGTAGATGGGGAAAAAACTGATTATGACAGTGTGGCTACTTTCTTCTCTTCTAAAACCTACTGTTTGAGAAAGTATTGTACACAGATAACTGATAAATGGTACAAGAAATGGAGTTGCCTTTGCTCATTTGTTAAAAGTCTATCAAGGGAAAGCTTTCAAAGCAGTAAACAACTTCTGATTCTCCACTGAGTTAAGATGAACATCTATAAGATTTCCTCTAAAAATGTCTTTATCTGATCCTAGGTATGTGGATTCAACTTGGAACAAAATGGCAGCAAAATTTTTGTTGTTCTGTGCCAATGTCTTGTCAGGAAACAAAAACATTTGTCTCTATGAAAGCCAAATAAAATTATAAAATGAAGAATTATTTATATACTGTTTATCATCTTGCTTTGCATAAGACTTTTTTTTAAAAATGGACAGAAAGACAATATAATAATTACACAAAACCAATTAAAAAACTAACTTTGCTTAAAATCATGACTTCCATGAGATTGAAAACCCCTGTCTGGGTCCATGGAATGCAATGCATCTGGTTTGTTTAGCTCCTTCGCCAGCCATGAGGATGCCAAGTTTTGATAATTATACTTTGTTAACTGGAGGAAGGGCCTCTCTAATGCTCCCTGATAAACAGTTGTGATAGCAGCCTCATGAGACCAGTTACCTGTCAGCCCTTCCTTTCTGTTGTATTCTTGTTTGTATGCGATTACTGACTTGACTAATTGTGTCTTCAATTGCATGTATCAGAGCAATGTACAAACAGGCATTCATTAATAAGAACAAAAGAGTAGGGCATTTACTGTTTTAGTTTAATATTTTTTAACGTCCTTATTACTGATTTTGGAGTACTAAGCCAACACGAAACCACTGACAAATAGAAATACAGTATTAATGCCCTATATGTGTTATTCGTTCCTTCATTTCCCACCGTACAATTACAATTATCTGTGGACTTAAGGCCAACACATTTTAACAGGAATTCAGTAATTCTTACATGTTTGGAAAATTTTACTGTCTTCTCATCCAAACTGCTAAAAGAGAAAAGGCTTATAACATAAATATAAAAGAAAGGGATTAGGAACACAAACTTCTAGATAATAAACACTTTAAAAAGGAAAAGAGATTTTTTTAAATATATGTATTTATTATGGAATATTGTCTTTTAGAACATTTTTATGTCTCTTTCAATTGAGAAAGAGCATATTTTCAATTTAGAAAGACCATCTGGAAACAGATTTTTTAAAAAGTGCTATGTAAAATTGATTTATTGACATTAGTTGTCAAATAGTTTGTACTTGTGCAAAATGTCCACAGTAGCAGCAGCCAAAGAAAGCTATTAGAAAGTAGCATTTCAGTCTTCCTAATACTCAAGAGAGATACTTTGTGATCTCTAGGCTCTCTACTGATAAACAGGAAACCTCTAACAGGTGATAGAGCAGCTATTCTTGAAACAACAATGAAGGGTTGTTTAACATCAGAGATGTTTTAGTTGTGAAGGAAGAACTGATCCTGGAAGCCTGGAAGCCTCCAGGAAGCCTGGAGGAAGCCACTCAGGAGCCTCAGGCTGTTTAAAAGGTTAAGGCATAAAAAGAAACTATCCGTTGCTGAGGAAATTAATAGCAGTTTGAGAATGGGAAAAACTCTGGGATACAATGCTGCTGCTCCTACACAAATCATGTTTTCCAAAGTTCAGAACAGGTTTTCCACATTTCCACTACACTTTCAACCTATATTATCTCAGGTTTGCAGAATACAGGAATACGAGCTTGAATGACTAGAGATCTAATTCTTAAATTTCTGTCGAGTTCTGGAGAGCAAAGCCCATTAGATATCTTAGTACCTATAGTAATTCCATGTAGTTTGACCATTCTCTTCTTCTGGAATGAAAATATGCCTAATGGGTAACATGCAAGAAGTGAAGCACCCAGTCTCTGTGTCATGCTTTCAGTGCCAGCTTGTGAACCTCAGAAACTGCACCGTTCATGGCAAAAACCTGTAGGACTGTGGCTTTTTGCCTCCTGCATTACCTTCACCAGAAATAAAGAAATCTCAGCCATAAGCACTACAATAGGCTGAGCTCTAAAGCTTGATCTGAAACTTTCCCACTCCACAAAGGAGAAATTAAGTTCTGAGCAACAGCACAACACAGGTATTTTTGCACTAAACCCATCATTTCTGTTTGAATTACAGCGTATCTTTTGAAAAGACAGCTTGTATTGATTTAGGAGTTTCAGGTGGCAGGGAAATCATTCCACTGTTAATACACTGCTTTATTTTTAGTTGGCATTCACCTCTACTGGCTTACTTCTCTTGATCTCTTTACGCTTTCTTTTCTGCTAAAATCCATAAATCTTTCCTATGTAGATACTTCGAAAATGAGATCAAGTCACAGGCTAACCTCCTGTTGGATTATTTGATGGATTGATACCTTAAATCTTCCCCAGTAGAAAGATCTTAAATCTTACCCTTCATAGTCCATTATTCAGATTTCAGACCATCTCAGTAGACCTTTTCCAATTTCATGTATTGCTTTTAAATATGTCTGTCAGACACAGTAATAGCCTCGCTGATGCTATAAAGTGTAAGAGCATTTTCCTTCTTCTCCTAATATTCTTTGGCTGCTCTGTTCTCAGGCTGTATTTGAGACATGTTTCTCTAGCTTCTTAAATCAAAGGTCACCTTTTTTAAAAAAAGGTGGAAATTTTAAGAAAGCAGGCCATCCTTGGATGAAAGTTTTCCACTTATCTTTTCAACCGAGTATGTCCGTTCAATAGAGACTATACTAATTGTATGGCATGTTTTTAAAATTAGAATATGTGAACTGAGCCAAAAATGTTCTTGGCCTGATTCCCTGACCAGTGAAGGTATCATACTACTCTGCAGCACTGCTTTAAGTATTAAAAAATATGGTCCTCAGTCAATGGAGGACGACAGCGTTACTCTGCAGCACTTTCCTCTCAAACAGGTTATAAATATTTCTTCAACCTCATATTGCTGTTCAAACAAATGCGAAAAACAAAACAGTACGTGCCATTAAGCATAGCTGGTGCAATCTTTGCCTTAAACATCTTTTCACTCTGAAAGCTAAGAGAAACACAGGGCTTTAGAGCAAAAAACACTGGGCCTGAAATTTTACACAATGCACTATCTCAGTTGAAACAGAGTGGAACACAGACTGCACTTCCCTTTCCCTTGAAAATGGAAGGAGAAGAAAGCCCACCCCATCTTGCCATATGGGTAGGAAGGGCAGAGGTAAAAGAATGTCACAGTGGTTGTATCTGCCTGTTGGACAAAAGCTTCTTGCTGTATAAATTGCATAGTTCAAGAGGTAGTGCCCCACTGCACACCTATAAAAATGTTGAACCAAAACACAGCTGCTTTCTTGAGGCCATGAGGAAAAAAAACAGTGAAGCAATCTATATGGAAACATAACAAAAAGTGCTTTTTGAATTTTAACTCTTAGTGGTTTATAGATATGGACTCTTCTATCACCAAATTGAAGCTCTGGAGATGGAATTACTTGTCCAAGGTCTGAAAAAAGTTTAAGACAGTGCTGGTCTCACAAGCATTCAAGCTTCTGTACCTTCCTTTAGGAGCTATAAGCGAGGTTGTAAATTATGCAAATTTAAATCCTTGGGATAAGACCATTGCTCTGGGATATTTGAAAAAGCACCTAACATATTTTGACAAAAGAATCATTATATTTTGGTTCTATAGCAAACACTTAAAAATCCATGATAGTACAGCATGCAAACCATTTCTCAAGAACAGTGACTAACTCAGTGAAATCACAGAAAAATAGGTCTGACTCTTTCATTACAGAATTCCTGAACCAATCTCTACATCTCTCAAGATTTTATGTATGGTGATTGAACTTACCCTATTCTGTCTCATTACAGAATCAAACCCACCAAAGTATGTTTCAATGTTATTTATTATTAGGTCTGCTCAAACATTTTCTCTTGATTGGTTCTGTTGGAAAACATTTTTTTTTTAATGCAAATGTTTTCATTCTGTGAATTCTTGCAGCGGTAACAGCAGGGCTTCATTTACCTGTTTTCTTAAGAAGAGTACAAAGTCACCTTGATCCCAGCTATGTGCCAGACTTGCAGCCCAAAGCAGTGGGGCCTGGCAAATGAGCCAGAAAGTATTCCAGGCACCTGTCATGATGTCTTTTCTTCTCCACAAGGTTTTGCAGGATTGGTGAATTTTGAAACACCCTGCTTCCAAACTGTCTTAGGAATGGAATTCTCCATATAGCTCTTGAAAAAAGAGGACATGAGATTACTGGATAAAAAGTATACAGCAATTTGCTGCTCCACAAGGAAGAACCCAGCCTTTTCCACTAAACATGAAGGTGTGGAATGCCTTCAACAATACCTGTATAGTGTGTATGTACCAAACTTCATAAAAGCAAACCACAACTTCATACTGACATTTAACTGCCTGAGTAATGTCTTTCAAGAAAAGAAGTATTCACTTTCCTGAAGTCCTTTTTGATATAGGATAGGTCTTTGTCAATATCCATGACACCTTGGATCAAACTCCTTGATAGGAGACTGTAAAAGGTTTCAGAGCAACCATTTTCAGATGTACCATTTTAACCTTCCAAGGCTTTCTCTGTTTTGGGGGTTTTTGTGGCTTCTTTTTGGTTGTTGTGGGTTTTTTGTTTTGTGTTGTTTTTTCTTAAAAAGCAAAGAAAAATCCCAAACCAACTCCCTTAATTCAATAAATCTAAACTTTGAAACTTTAAAGCATCATCCTATTTTTCCTTTTGTTATGAAAACCATTTAGTATGTTCTAAGCATCTAATATCTCTACATCCTATTTGTAATACTGTGTCAAGTATAATGTTATTTCCTCTTCAGCTTATAAACATCATGTGGTCCTTCATTAACAAGAAAGTGAAATCAAGACCTGTGCTTGATAAAACTGATGTCTTCCTACTTTCCATATAGAGCTGTCTCAGACATTTTCTCATTCCTTTAGATACAAGTCTTTTCAAGGTTATTATTAATCTACAAATTCTTTCCAAGCACTGTTATTAAATTATTTTTGATAATTGCTCAGAACAACTCAGAGAGTGGGGATTTTGCATTGCCCCAGCCTCCTTTTTCAACAACATTGTGATTAAAGAGCAAATACTTTAGAGCAGCCTTGGAATTAGTCTTCCTATGGTCAAATTAAATCTAACATTATTTTTCATTCTGCATTTGAACACATAGATTTTACAGCATTGGAACAATTCTCTATAATCGAGTTGAAGCTTCATTCTTACATTTTACAGGACATATTTTTCAATTGCTTCATTATTTAGCTTTTATGAAATAATATTTTCCTTTATTTCCAATACTTTAAATTTCTGCAAGGGTTACTTAGGATCAGGACTTAATATGATGCAGTGGTAAGGATCCAGGCATAACAAACCTAAATTTTCTGCTAGTCATAACTTCAGTCTTTTGTACTACAGTCCTGCATTTACATTAGAACAGTAATAATGGCAAGGTAATTACATTTGAAATTCTGAGGGTTTTATATACAAGAATAATAGGTACATATAAATTCCTAAGGCAAAGGCATTGACATGGGTATGCTTCTGAGTTCCAAAGTAATTTTACTAACCTGAGCTCTTGTTTTACCAACTACCCCAGGAATGAAATTGGGCAAGAGAAAGATATTAGATAGCACATATACAGATTTCCCTAGAAGTAAAATAATTGGTAACAGAGAGCAGTGGATGCCAAAGAGATCCACCTTAACTTCTGTCTCATTTATTTTGCTCATTGATGAACTTAAAGCAGTAAGAAACAATGTGTGAGTGATACTTACATCTTATAAGGTTTAATCTGGTAAAAAAAGAACACCAAAACTAGACAAGAAAAGAGAAAATTTAGAAATTGGTCACAGAAGAAGAAAATTATGTCTAATTTGGAAAAAATGCAGGCTACTCTAGGTAAAGAATAACCTGAAACAAATATATTTATCAGAAGAGGGATTCAGCCAAAATCCCTCAGGGTGATTCCAGATACCAATTATAAGGAATCTTGCAAAGGAACACAGCAAAAAAGAAATGCCAGTGTAAATTTAGGCTGTACATGTAGAGGCACAGTGCTGTGGCCTAGGGAGAAGAGTGCTCTAGTCTGTGTAGCATGAAAGAGACCACACCACAGATACAGCTTATGGGAACGAGCACCTCTGTGCCAAGGAATTTCAGCATGCTGGAGGGAGTTCAGAGAAAGCAACAGAAATAAACATGTGGTTGTAGGGATTATTTTATGAGGAAAGAGCAAATGAAATAAATACCTTGATTTGGCTAAATAGTTACTGGGAAGGAGTATGATTACATTCTTCAAACACTTCAGGACTGTTATCATCAAGGAAGAAGATTAATAGGATGCATAGAAGGTCTGGCTCTACATCTACTTTCAAAATGTTCATATGCTTGAAAACATCTTCTGTGCTGTCTTCCAGATGAACTCTTTCTTCTGTCAAATTTCTCTCAAAAATGTATGTGTCAGCATGGAGGTCAAACTAAAAAAAAAAAAATTTTGTCAAATTAAAAAATTTATCAAACTTAAAATATTGATTTAATTTTACATCCCTTTATCTTGATATTAGGACAAAAGTTAGCTCTTTCATAAAAGATGAGCCCTTCAAATTTTCCTGATGATCTGGTCCTATTTTGTACAAAATACCTATAAAATCTTATTGACAGCAGGACCGAAACTCAGATGTGTCGGTTCCTAGGGGATTGGTTTAAACTATAAACCATATGACCCAATGGGAAAGTATCTAGAGGTAAAGAAGTGGAAATTAGGGGTAGAAGGGATCTGAATCAGGATTTTCACATGTTAATGGTAGGCTGAATAATAGGCTTCAAGAAGAAAAAGGACTTCCTTCTAAATCATTTGGAAAATGAGGGTTGTTCTCCTTTCTAAGGCTGGAGTGGAAACTTGAAATATTATGTTCCAAAAAGTCAAAATGAACTTTCTTTCTCTGTCAAAAATAATTCTTTTTTCCAATCAACTTAAACCACTAACTGAATAAGGGCTGGATTTATAAATAGCTTTAATGTGGCAAAGCTGGCATTTTTCAGCCAAGACAGCTATTAAAAGAAACATCAAACAAAAATAGTTCTCCATGTTAGAACTCATTTAGGCTGCAAATACTTCCTGTGCAGATCTGTTTATCCGAGTGATATCCGTAACTTAACTGATGCTCATAAAGTCCAAGTCAATTTTGAATTTGATGGAGTTAAATAATTAATGGAAGTGTTCACTCGTGCACATTTAATTGATTAATATGAAGTTAATGGGCATTCTGGACTTAGCTTCACACTGGGGACTTGGGAGTTGGTAAAATTAGTCTTTCTTAGTGGAAAGATATTCACTCTGGGTATGAGTCAAGCAACAAGCCAAAATTAAATCAACAGCCAGAGTCATATTGGTAGGACTCCTAATGAACACAACTGAGCCAAAATCTTCAAGCTTACAGGGAAGAGCAAGGATTTTGGCCTGCTTTCTTGAATTCAAGGACTTTGTGATGAGCACCTCATTTGTGCACTTACTACACATTTCCAGACAAAATTTAAGACACAAACACAGAATTTAAGATGTCAATACCTTTCCCCTAAGATGTTGTCAATACCTTCTGCCAAGCAGAAGACATAAATGTGATGAACACATAATTCCATGGTGCTGCTCAGTGCTTTGGGGTGCTGGACCAATTTCATGTTTACTTAAATATGGATCTATTTGCTGGGTTTCAGGCAATACATTTTTAAGCTGTTGACTTTTATTTCAGGACTACTTCTTCAAGTCAAACTACCAAACTCCCACTGAATTCAAAAGTAGTTACTGTTAAAAGTAGTTAAACTGTATTATAATAATGGCAAGAACATCAATATTCATCTATTTCTGTTGACAGAGGAAGTCAATCCACCATATAAGAGATCCACATTGAAAAATAATTGACCGTAGTTGCATAATTTTTTGAAAGCACCAGGGTGTAGGGAAAACATAAATATGAGCCTCACACATGGAAGTATCTCCAAAAAGCAACACAAAAATTTCAAGGACACTTCTAGGCTGGATATTTTGACAGGGTTTGATAGTTTGGTTTTCACCTTTTTGGGCAAGAAAATTGTGTTTTGTCTATGTACACTGATACTGTTCACGATTCAGTTTAACACTTCTGTGAGATGCTGGCCCAAAATATTTGTGTTCTTTCACAACAATCTGGAATCTTTCCCCATGTAATCAGCATGGAAACCCCTGAAGCTATTTTACTACACAGCTTTAGAGAGTGAAGTGAGTATAAATTGATGTTTTTCTCCCAATGCAATTACAGACATTCCAGCTCTTGTCAGACTAGATTGGGCCCTTCTAAACATTTAGACGATTCTGAAAGTATTTATTCCACCCGTATTTTTGGCCACAAAGATATTATCATATTTTGACAAGAATAACTGTCCCCGTACTGCCTCTCCCTTTAAGTGAAAGTAACAATTAGACTAGATAATGGTTCCAAGGGTTTTTTCCATTGCCTAAACAGAACAAAGCTCTGAAAGTTCAAACACTTGCATGTATTTATATGCTTATACCCTGAGGATGCAATATACTGTAATCATTCTTTTTTCAACAGCCATTGATTCCTTCCGTGCTGGTCAATACTTACTTAATTCCACAGCCTATTGTACAGGTTTATTGGTTCTTGCATTCTATTTGGTATAATCCATTAAATGTGATCCAGCCAACCATTTGTCTGAATGTCCTTGAGCTTCACAGTGAATCAAATGATCATTTCCTAAACAATCTTGCATTTCCAACAAAAAAAAAAAAAAGTAGGAGCAGTTTTGCAAGCACGAACCACTTCTATAAATAAAGTGTGGATTATATTAAAGAAATAAGGAATAAATAGCTGGAAATTTTCTTTCGGGACAGTTTTGCATTTAAAATAACAAAAAACCCTCATGATAGCACAAAAGAAATGGATTTGATCTGTAAAATGAGGGTTTGGGTCTCCTATTTCACAAGACTGCTTGTTCCAAGCCTACCAACCTTCTGGATTTATGCTGCTTATGCTCTCACACTAGAGTTAGAGTCTCCCTATCAGGTCTAGGTTATTTATAGGTCACAGTACACAATATGAGGAGAAGGCAGTATAACAGAAAGAAAACAGTAAATTACAACAGTCACACTGTGTAGCACTAATATTTAGTATACTGTGTGCGCTTTACTGTCACACAAGCTAGTTTGGCAAAATTCCTGGGACAATTTGGGTAAATAAACCTGAGCAAGTGTGCAGCTTTTGTCAGAAAGATAGTTAGTCTTCAAGCTTTTTTAATGGTTTCTGTTCATGCCAAGATCTTATTGTCACATTTTCATTTTAAATGTGAGCTATTTCTATACCTTTCTGCTTTCTCATCCCTAGAACTACAAAGTCTATGTATTTTCTGCTTATTTGGTCTGTGAGAAAGCATGAAGATAGCTAGGCCATAGTTAACTTTTTCTACCAACTTTAAGAGAAAAAAAAGGAATCTCTTTTAGCTAAACCATACCCAACTCCAGAGACGCTGTACGAAAAGTCCAATACTATGTCTGAACCTCTTTTTCAGAAGACATGTATTGTACTACACGATGATACCATGTACACTTATATATCCCCAATTAGAAGGATTCTTTCTGGTGCATTTACCTCCCTTTTTCTGTGATATTCTAATGGCTCCCTAGGAGACAATAAAAAAAAAAGAGGCTTTCGTTGCTTTTTCTTTATTGATAGGCAAGAGTGTAACTCCAACATAAGAGAAGCATTAGCAAAAAGAAAATGCAACCTTTGCCTATAGTCTGAGCTTGGTCACTACTCGCTGACAATTCATGGAATGAGGATATCAGTAAAAATACTATTGGGATCTAGGAAGAGTATTCATACAGAACAGATAGAGAATTACAAATGGATTTACCCTTCATTCTCCTGCTCTCACTCTTCCGTATTTGAATAACACATTTATTGTCTTCAGGGGGAGCACTACAGTATGTTAGCACACAACTCACACGAGTACACGCTAGCAATGTGCAGGATTGATGTTCAGGGAAAGAACTGAGAAGTGCTGTCTTTACTCAGGAAGATGAAACACCTTCCCTGATCCTTAACAAAAAAAAAGGAAAAAGAAAGCCATTTG
>VZRQ01003760.1:19288-49178 GCA_013397975.1 Machaerirhynchus nigripectus
AAGTGTTGAATTGTTTTCCAGCAATGTGGTGATAACAGAAGCATTTTAGAGGCAGTGAAAACAATGAAGTCTGGATACTCAGTGAAGACCATTTGGCAAACTTTCATTTGGAGAGATTCAGTGTCTGCCCAGAGCTGTCTCTGAGCAGGCTGAAAGGATAACCAGAAGGAATTAGTTCCTGATTCAGCCGGGCATTTAAGGACATGAATAGTCCCATTGAAATCAATGAGATTACTCACTCACTTGAAGTTAACCACATACTTAAGTATCTTTCTGAAGTGAATGCCTAATGAATGCCTACACTTGCAGGAGGGTTGTAGGGAACTGGTTTGCCAGAGACTGGCTACAAATCAGCTTTGTAATGTTTGTTTGGAAAGTCTGTCAGAACTTTCTCATGAATAGGTACATTTTTCTACCCCACTGAACTGCCAGGATAGCTATGGGCAAATAGGTAAAACAGATAAAATAGTCCTTTGCCTTGTTCTTTAAGAAGATTATGCTGGGGCATAGAGTAAGCTCTTCCCACTTTGCCTAGTTTGTCAAGAAAACCAAGACTAGATTCCAGGCTAGATTTTCTCATATTTGTATGTTAATGAGTGAGCTTAGTACTGTAGCAAATGCTCCTTCTGGGAAGCACTTCTAAAATGAAATTAAAGTGCTAATTGATTCGCAAAATATTATTAATGTGTTGCTTTATTCAGAAAGGCAAAAATACCCCAACAGCACTGTACCAAAAGTTTGAAAGGAGGTCTCCTATCACTATGAAAAATGAGTGTTCTCAGTTGAAAAGAAATTGAAGCTAAAGGGGAAGCTGATACTATTAGTCTTATCTAAATTCAATTAGTTCAATGAAAGGGAGAAACCAGTGTCCATGATTTAGGGTTATGAAAATAAGAAACTCAAAAAAATTAGAGGAATCATGAATTTAAAATAATTTTAAATAAACTAAAAATGTAAACAGTAATTGCTTCATATAATTAAACAATGGACCTGTATACAGAACAAAAGTCCTCCTTATTTCCAAAATGAGGCTAACTGTCCAAGAACTCTACATATAAAGCATAAAATACATAGAAAGAACATGAAGATATATACAGTATAAATTTTTTTCCTTACAGACTGAAAGCCATAAGCCATGTTTGAACATGGGATACTTATGGCAGAGAAAATATTTAGTCAAAATAAAAAGGTAGTCCTTGATAAACTTACATGACTTAGGTATGCTGGGTTATATTCCAAATTACTTTGAACTTCCCCCACTATCAAGGAAAAGTGACAAACCTTTGTACCTTATTTATCCATATAAAAAACATAGGGAATTCTTTCTTTTTGTTTTTAAACTTACTTTTAATTTCTTTGTGGGAAAGGCTAGACGTTTTGACCTGCTATTTTGATGTTTTGACACAATAAAGCCCCATTTTGTATACAAGCTGATGAAACAAAGGCAGAATACAGACTGTTGCTGAATTAAGGAATTATAAACCTGTAAACTTTGTCCTTCTCCGACACTTTTTTGCTAATAAAGTTCTGTTTACTGTACTGGCTAACACAAATCAGCAGCTAGTAAAGCTTGGAGTGCAGTTCCGAGAGGGCAAGGTGGGTTGGGTAGTGGCCAGTTCTTTCTCTGCCTGGATTCCTTGCCTGAATGGTAAAAGGTAGAGATTAGGCTTTTTTTCCAGGCTCTTTTAAGGTGAAAAAGGGAAGTAGCCTAGGACAAGAGGTAGGAGAGACAAGCAAGATGTAGCATTTCAAGGGGTTCATGAAATTACCCCCTCCATGTTTAGAAACAGCCTGTGAAAAGGAATGATGCCTTTTGAGTGTCCATATCCACAAGATCTGCAGTGGAGATAGAGTGGAGAGATGAAACACAATAGTTTTGCCTATTGATGTCTTTCATGACTGATCCTGCTTTGTGATTTTGGTTCCTAACCAGCATCTGGAACCTACATGACAGCAGCATGTTTTGACATCAGCTGCATTATAAGCCTTTCTCTCCTCTCTCTCTCCAGCTCCTAATCTTTTTCACTAAACAGTCCTCTTCAATATCGTACAAATGCCGACATCTAAGTTTCGCGTAAAATAACCTGGTGCTGATGGAAATGTGTGTTCCTGTTCCAGGCCTGGTTGTGAGAAAACCCAGCGAAGCAGGCTGTGGGTTTTTATCTGAGAACATGGCATCTGTTCAATAACATGTCAAGTTTGTCAAAATTGTCTGACTGAAGGCCTTTATTATCACACAGTGGTGAAATGATTTGCCTGAAGGGGAAACAGAGCATTAATAAATTGAATGAATTGTACATTGTTCATGACAGTCTCTAATGGTACAGTCTTCTGTGTACTGTACATTCCAGATACCACCTCAGGTCCCACTGATTAATATTCATCAGTATAAAACCATACGACTCAATTTGGGATTTGTAGCACAAATCAGCCATTCCCAGGATGCTTCATGGAAAGCATTTCCCAGGCTAGATCATATGCCACCTAATCTTAAAACATGTCAATTTATCATGTTTGCCTTGTCAGTGGTTTATCGGCTTGATGTCATGGCAAAACTGGCAATTCAGGCTTTAAATATTCTTGTCATAATGTCAAGATTAACATCCACTTAGAAATGTGGAGTAAACCAAACTTGTTTCTTTTATTGCCCTAGTTGCCATGGTAAAGAACCTGAAATCAGGGGTGGTGCCTTGTTAAGTCCTACACTATTTTTTAGCTCTTTGAAAAAACACATAGTAAATCTGTCTTGCTAAACGATTCTAANATTATGGAAAAGAGAACTACAAAAATCAAAGAATACATATTGTGCAGAAATGTGGGGAAACCTTGGTCCAGGATTGATTTTCTTAGTAAACCATTTCAAGTTGATTTTTCTACCATGGAAATTCAAATACATACTAAAATATTTTATGCATACTTATTTAAAGGTACAGAAATGCCAGCATTTTAACAGAAAGTCCAATTCCAGGCATGGTGTTAGCATTATTCAGTGAATGTCTTGGTGGTTCTAATTGCCAAGCACTTGAAAGCACAGACGGAAAAAGGGAAGGCATTTGATTTCATAAACCATAGTACAAATATAAGTTTTTTTACTTTACCATTTTATAGGGTGGAAAAAACCAACCCAAACAACCAAACCCCACCCCACAACTGAAACCCCAAAACCCGCAGCCACCAAACCTTTGCCCATAAGAAGTCTCCACAAATACTGTAGCAAATTCCCTGTTGTTTGTAAGATTCACTTCTGGAAACCAATCTGAGTGTAACTGTCTTCCAGGACCCCTGCTAGTGCATACTTCACTGGGATCAATGGCATGTTCTGTTTATTCAAATACTGTATCTATATTCAGTCACTCCCTCATCTGTGTGTTCCAGTTCACCAAGAAACTGCACTCCCTGGATAGCTTGTATTTTCTCTCTGAGATAAAAAGCAAAAAAAAATTGTCCTTCAGCAATTCCAGGGGAACATCCTGAATTTTAATTCATTACAGAGCAAAAAGTTCGTGATAATATTTTCATAACATTTTTGATTATATCTTTCTCTTTTATACATTCTTCAATGTAAAGGGTCATCAATGAATCAGTCGTCCTCTTAAAAACTGAAGCTCACCCTTCAGCTTTCATCAGTGGCCAGAGTAATTTAAGCTACAGTATGACAAGTGGAATGATAAGACTGACAACCCTAGGTTTAAATTAATTCTTTTTAAAAAAATGTAATTATTATCTGAAAGCTTTTCTCAACTCTACTTTTCTTGATGATAGTGCTCTGAGGAGCAATCAGTTCTATGTGAAGATTAAAGTTGGTAGCTTCCCATACAGCCCTGTGACTCATTCTGAAAATCTCTGTGCTCATACCAGCATGCTGAATACCACAAAGAAAGTGACCGAGCAGTGACTCCGGGTAGCTTCATGGACTGAAGCAAATATTTACATTAATTCAGTCAAGGGGGAGGTGGGGTGGCACAATGAAAGCCATATTTGTCCTAAGAGTTATGTCACTGTTCCAAACACAGCTTCTCTGTGCAAAAAGCAAGGAGCATTTTAATTACCCTTCTCCTCCCCCCTCATCAAAATATTTTTAGGATTACTTGACTGTGCAAACTGTGTGATAGCCAGTTGTCAGGAACAAAGGACACTGTATTTCTGAGAGAAAGAAACGGTCTGAGCAATCAAAATTCTCCGAGATGCACAAAAGCTGAAAAAGTTGTCCGTGATTCGATCATTTGTGATATCCCCCGTGCAGTTAATAACTTTCCCTAAATAACTGGATTGTAAAATAGTTACATGTTGTGAAGTTCCTCCCATGATCACTGGAAAAGCCTGCCTTTTAGAAAGAAATGGTTCTCAGAAAATGAGCAGGGTAAAAATAAATATGAACTACTGTTAATCGCTTTTTACATTACTGTACCACTTGAATATAATTGTAGCCCTTTTTCTTCAAACATTTGAACAGTTCCTTGGAAATCAGTACGCGTTAAGGATAGAATAAGCAATCTAGAAAGCCAGACTACCAAATGCCAGGTTCATAATTTCCTTGGTATAACAAAGGTAGAATTTTTTCAGGTAGAATTCAGTAAATTGAAAATGCAGAGAAAGCACTCAGATTTGTTTTCTGTATATAAAAATGTTCGGTTGTCACTTGCAAGCCTGACCATCTGGGTCAGATCTGTCCATAACATATTGAGATCTCCTATCCTTTTGATGCACTCAGGACTGCAGGCATTGATAACCACTCTGTTATTGTCTCTCTTCCTTCCTTTCCTAGAGAAATGTCTTTGGTTTGCTTTTTTTTGGTGGTTTTGTATTTTTTTTTCCCTAAAAAGGCAGCACAACCACCTTATTACAAATAGTGCTTTATGCTGTATTGCTTAATTCTGATTTGCCTGGTAAGACGTATGCTATTGTTTAGATATTCATCCGGTAAGATGATGGGAACACTTACGACAGTAAAACCTGAACAAAGAATTAACCAAGTGATTTTCTACAATTTATCTCACAGGTAGCATTTATTGTTCTCTTTCTGTAGTGTTGGTTCTTGGAAATTTACTTGGAATGCAAATAAAATAGTATTTTAAAGTCAAAAAGAGATTTTCTTTCTTCAAAATGAAACTGGTAGCAATAGCCATATTACCAACAATAAATAGTTATGGATTGTAAATCTTAAAACCTATTTTTAATTCAGTATTTCATGCACTGTTTTAATTCTTTTACAATTTTAAATGGTTCTAAAAAAGCCTCACATAATACCATCTGAAAAAAGTAAACTGTTTTTTATTTTGTAGGGATATAATACACATTGAAGATAAACAGTCCAACAACATTGAAGGGAAATACAGTGTACTACAAGACAGACCTAACACAAAAATATTTTTACTTCTGTGGTGTACTTTGTTCTTCGAGTTCATAATTCATAACCCAAAATGTACTATATTGTAACACTAACTGCTTCCTTCACAAAATCAAAGCAGTATCCTTTCTAAATTTAAAAGGTTTCTGTGGTCTCACAGGTTTTCAGAAGGTGAGCAATGCAGCCATTGTGTGAAAGGGTTTAAAAGTATTGAAATGTTACATCTGTCAGCTGTAAAATTCTGGACCCAGCAATGCTGACAAATTTGCACTGAGGCTAAGTGTTCACAGGTAAAAGCTTGATTTCAGACCTTTGGGCTACTTTCTTTCCATATGAATGTCAGACAAAAATGGGGGGAAAAAATTTCAAAACTGCTCAGGAGTACACACTTGGTTTTTGCAGCCAGCTTTTGAAAATTAAAACAAATGAAAAAAAAATGAACAAGAAACACCCCAACAACAGACCAAGAACAACCCTTCCCTCCCTGCCCTAAACCAAAATTCTGTTACTGGTATTTATTACCAGGTATTTGTACCACGTGGTACCCTAACAGCAACTAAAAGACATATCTTATCAAACATCCTTCTTTTGCGACCGAGCCAACAAAACCAAGCAAAATTATAAGAAAATGCCAGTTCTGAAGACCAGACATGTTTGCTGGAAGAGTAGGCTTTTAAAAGGACTTTAATAAAGATTGCTTACCCAACTGGTGGTATGCCATAGCATAGAAAATTCCATGGCGAGGGGAAAGAAATTGTTTTATTTTAACTCTAGACATACTTAGTAGGGAAATTTAATCTCTGGCTAATGGGAAGGTCAAGTGTAGGGAGCATTAATCTCTTTTTAATTTACGTAAGCGAAAAGCTTCTGTTTGTTTCAGGGCAGGATGCTCTTAAACTGTTTCTATAGTAAATTCATAGGTATTCTGAGAAAGGCAAACTTGCTGTAAGAGAGCACATTTAAAGAGAAACAAAGCCTCCTTTGCTGTAACGTGACTGATGCTTTCTACTGATCTCATGTTTATTTGGTATATGCTAATTCTTTATATCAACGACACATCTTTTAGACTTGGTTCAGGAGTGTTGGCAAGATGAAAAATACTAGCACAAGCTTTTTCGACAGCTTAGTAACTGCTTAAGATTATTAAACAAAACCTCCACAGTTTCTCAGTCGATTATACAGCATTATATGAGATGCAGCTACCAGACATTACTTCAGACTGCACTTCACCCACCTTGACTAACCAGTTCTCTTTTTCAAAGAGAAAATCAGAGAAAGATTTTTTTAAACTTCAAACGATTCTACAGCACTTTTAGTATTTTACCACTCCCTTCAAAAGTCTTGGTTCACTTTTAGGAAGACACACCAGATTTCTGTCTTTTCTAATCATCTTGTTTCTATTATAGGGTAATGGTAATTCACCTTCACAGGCAGGGATGCTGGTCTGTCTTTGTCTCCCAGTGCAATCATCCACCTCCTGGTGGATGATTCAAGAGCGCCTGCATGGTTCATGAGCCAATGCAACCTTGAGATCAATACTAGACCCAGGAGCTGGCATGGAGATTTCAAAGGATTTTAATTGCTCTTTTGAGAGTGCCTCAAAATTTCATAACCAGACTCTCTTGGCAGAATCTTTAAAGTCCCAGTTTTCAGATGTGAAAATGTTAGCTTTTTTTTTTTCCCCTCCTTCAACAGCTTTTTTGGGAACCAGAGCACATCCACTTACTAGCTGGTTCCCATTAACAGGAAACAATCACCTTAAAACAGAAAGTGTACTGAATTTACCTTATTTTTGAGTGTCCCTTACTGTCTCCGAATTACACAGCTTATACAGTGGAATGCCTTTCAAAGACAAAACTTCAGTGGTATAGAAATAGGAACGGACCGGGTGTTGCTCATCACCTGTGATTTTACAAAGTGTCTTGAAATTGTTTGTCCTTCCTGAGAGCAAGCTAAGTCTCAAAATAAGGTGATAGAAAATGGTAGAGAATAAATTAATTCTATTTACTATTTATCCATGTTTTTTTTTTAATTCTGTTGCTTTTATCCATTTGAAACTGACATAGCTTTGTAAAGTGCTTTCAGATACTTTGCTCTGTAATACTGAATCTTTCCTTTTTTTGTTTTAGTTCTGTAGATCAGATAAAAAGTTACAGGGAAGTCCACACTGAAAGAGGGCATACAGATTCCTTTACACCACACAAGGATTTTGCAAGACCAAGGTCAACCAGGTAAAGAGGAAGCTGGAGAAACATATGTAAACAGTTTAAAAGCAAAGTTAAAGAGCCAATGGGAATAGCTTTTTAATGAGCATTTAATTTTCCATTGTCTTAGCAGTCAATTTGTAGTTCAGTCTTAAGTTATTTGATTAATTTTAGGAGGAGATCAAATTTCATGTTCTGTCTTTAAGTGGCAAGTCAGAGTAAATAATTATCTTTTGACTATGAAATCCTGTTATTATAATTAAGGAATCCAAGTCACACCTAAATCTTTGAAGCTTTTATGTTTCAAAAATAAAAACCAAGGTGTTCATGTTCTTGGATATCAGAAGCACAACACCTGTAAACACTTTTTTCCTTCTAGCAGTCACCTGAAATCTTTGTTTTGGCACTTGTACTCTTTCTCCACTTCCAGTCAAGAGATACAGAGGAATAAAAGCTTCTAATCACATACAGCTCTTACTTTACCACTTCTAGTAGAAGGTTTTTTTTGTCCCAGCTTTGATTCCCATTTAAATGGACTTTTAAATCATAATGTGATAAATCTATCACTGATTAAATTACTCTTCATCCAGTGTTACAGTTGTGAGTGGGTAGGTGACAGCTACAGCCAGTACTTTCCTTGAAGTAATTTCAGCATAACTTGAGGGGATATTTCAGAAGGTATGTTAAGAATATTCTTTAATTTTCTCCTTAGTGAAAAAATTTTATGTACTTGTTGGCCTACTGCCCAAAATCTCAGTTAGAGCAGGAAAGACTGTATATGCACATTCACATTAGATTCAGAGAAAGTATACATCCTGATGTTTAACTTCCATGCCAAACAATAAATGTAAAAAAACTTTGAAGAGAGTCACAGTTTCGTATCAGGGAGTTAGCTCTGTTCCCTAGATTAAAATAACTGAAAAAAAAAAAATCTATTTTGAATTTCCAGTCAATATTCTACTTAATGTCACCCTGAGAAAAAATTTTTGCCAAGATTTTTTCTTCAGACTTTTTTTTTAAGCAGTAGACATAAGCTGGGGAAGGAACTAAAAAGCCCTAGAAAAGTAAAATCAGCATGGCATTGCTATTTTAGGGCTTGCCTCATTTTTCTTCCAGCTACCTGCAATATCCAGGTTGATCTCAGAAGTAGAAGTGAGAAGGCTCATTTTTAATAACCACACATCTTTCTATCTGATAAATCATGATGACCAAAGCAAAATATACATCTTGGTTTTTAATTCTGAGAGACAAAGACGTCTTCTATATTGAGAAGATATGGAACAAGTCACAAAGCACAAATAAATTTCTTGATTTTTTACTTTTTCTTCACACTTGACGTTGCTTAAGACTGGACAAGACGGATCCCTGGAAATGTGGCTTGGATGAGCAGAACCATATTGGACTATCTCAGAATGAACCAAGCCCACATACGTCAACTGCTGCATGTACTCGTACCCCTTCAGAAAGTGTAAAATAGTTTTTAAATGGGAGCTTGCCTTATATTTAGTATACATTGCTTTAGTGAGGGAATTTCATGCCTTCACTGGCAATAGGAATACTGTCAGACTTGGCAAAACAGAACACTTCTAGATGATGTGTAAGTATCAATAACTCTTTCACTGTCTGTATGCTGGAAATACACACTCGTCATCTGTTGGAGTGTCTAGTTCAATTTTAGTTCTTTTATTCTAGTTTTTTTCTTACTGTAGAAGGATAAAATCATGGGGAGTTTCTTATGACTCTGAAGCACTTAAAAGAAAAATCTACCTCCTAATCTTCTGCACAAAAGCATGAACTGGGGCAGCCTTAAAGCCAGAGACTCTTCATACAACAGTTAGTTTTACTTCTCAGCTGCTTCCAATATAACTGATTAGCTGCAGCTCTCAACTGTACCAGTAGGCACAAAAAGGTTAAGGCAAACTCTTACTTGTAAAACAGGAAAAAAAAAAGACAGCAGGGCAACACTGCTGAATTTAAAAAGCCAATTTAGAATCAGAATTTAACATCAAAATTAGGCAAGAGACACAAGAACATTGCAAAATGAAAGAAACCCCACACAGAAAAGCTTAGGATACTTTATATTTCAAATGAAGACAGCGTAACAGAATCAAATTTCATTTCTTACAAAAGGTAAATTGTTTTGTAGAGGTATTTTCAAGATTCAGATTTAAGGCTCAATAAGAACAGTGTCTTTGCAAAGGCCAAACATCGGAGTCAAGAAAATTTAAGACAACATATATTTATCAGAAGATATTTTATTGACAACAAATACAAAATTGTTGCTCTCATTCCCTGATGTTTCATTTTAAAGATAAAGCTTTTCCTTCACCACTTTTGCAGACTTGTAAATACAGCATTGTAAAAAACTAAAACAAAAAAAAAAGGTAACAATAAATTAGGAAAAAGAAAATGGAGGAAGAGGAGGAGGAGAAAAGCCCAACCCATCAACAAGAAAATGCATTAGAAGCAATAGAAAAGTTATGCAATAGAATTGAAGTATCATATTCTGTTCTCCTTCCAAGAGAACTTAGGGGGTTTTGCACATGAAATAAAATAGCAGCAAAGAAAAAGGCTAAGTACGAGTGCATTTGTGTCCCACTGGAACTTGTTCTTATTAACCAAAACAGTAGTACTCATCAGAATCAATTTTGGGATGCTTATGCAGAGACTGTGCATCCTCCATGATGGAAGAATCACTGAACTTGTCCATATCTGAAGGGGTTTGGTGACCAGGGACATCATCCACTAAGGTGTCCAAATAACTTCCCACTGATATTCCATCCAGTCCATCACTACAGTCTTGTAAACTGTTACAGCTGCCATGGAGGGATGTCTCCTGACTTTCTAGCAAGCTGCACAGGCTTCCACTCAAACTGCTGCCTCTGCTGGCAATGGCTTTCTCTTCAATCATCCACTTGATTGATTCAATACTTTCGTTGATGAGGAGGAGCTGGCGCATAAGCTTCACATCAGTGGCTCGGAGATTAACCTACAAGGCAAAAGTAATTAAAAAAATTAGTCTTTTCATAAGCCAAAGAGCAGGCTGGAGGCAATGAATTGGTTAAAAGAAAACAAAGAAATCCAGCTTTCATATCTAGGACAAATCTATTTCAGTAACTAGTAAAAAAGCCCACAAGCAAACAAACAAAAAAAACCCAAAGTACAGCTGTACACTCAGTGAAGGTCATGTGGGAACCTGATCAGCCTGCCTAAGCAGTCCATTAACAGGAATGCTGGTCAGTGACAAGACTTGCACACACACTGGTAAATGCTGCTTAGATGAGAGACACAGCTGCTATGACAACTCTTGGGGATAGCTTTTCACTAATCAGAGAAGCAAGACACAAAGCCATTTTTATTTACAATTACTCTAAGCTACTTACAGCTACAGACAGCTAGGCATTCACCCCAAGTTATCCTTATTAGGGCTACTTGGGCAACCTAAAATTTTCAGACGTGAGCAATTTGGAAAAAAACTTGTGGATACTTAACTTTTACTCACACTACTCCTGAGTGGACATTAAAATCTGCCATATAAATGTCTGAGAGTTAAAATATGGAACTTACTGAAACTGTAACTTTCAGTTATTTAAACCCATATTAGATGAAAGTGATGAAGTTCAGAGTCAACCACTTACTACAGATACGGAGCAAGCATTTGCCATAACTAGCTAAATAAAAAGTGGACATTAAGAATGAACTCCTACTTTCTCAGTTGTAGTGGTTGATGCATACACACAGAAGTGTTAATGGTAATGGACAGAGGAATATTACAGTGTTGCATTTCACAGATATATTTGAGTTAAACATCTTCATGTTCTCCTTAACAGGCAAACTATATGTCACTTTTTAAGTCACTTCAGCTGACAATTAAAGGTGAGACCTAAGGTTTATATTCATTGCTTCCTTCTCTTAATCTGAAACATGGTAAGTACTGGAAAAAAAAATCTGTGACACTGTTTTATGTGCCATATTGAGAATTTGAAAGTCTTCACTCAACTGAGAAATAAAGAAAAAAAACCAAGGTCTATTACATTGGACAATAGATATTTTATGCAGTTCTCCAAGTCCACAATTGTTGTACAGAAAAATAGCACCTGTATTGTTCATACACAATGGACTGGAACAGAATCAGTATTCTCAGGAAGCAAAGACAGCATCTTGTTTTGCTAAGAATATAATCTGAACATGATTCTTTCCATACTCAAATGTCATCTTCTCAGGATCCCAGATTACACTGACCTGGTACAGTTGTTCAAAAATTATTTTAATGTATTTTTATTGTCTTAGATACTGCAGAAGACTGTAGTGGATCCAGCTGGGATGGATCCAGCCCATGTGGTGGTGTCCTCTGTATCTGTGACTAAACCATGTTGGTAGCACTCCAGTGTTCCAGCTCTTGCTGAGCAGTGAGTGCAACCAAGGCCTTTTCTGTTTTTCACTCTGCACCCTCAGCAAGTAGACTAGGACTGAGCAAGATGTTTGGAGTGGAAAGAGATGGGACAGTTGACTAGAATTCACCAAAAAGTTATTTCTTGCCATACAATGCTGTGTCCAGGAATCAAACCTGTGCATTTGATCTTTCCTATACAGCTCTTGCTTGGGGGCTGGCTTGGTCTACTGGTCGGAGATGGTGTGTTACTGACTTTGCGTCACTTTTTCATTTAATTTATTTCCTTCATTTTTTAAACTGTCTTTATTACAATCTAAGTTTTTCTGACTTTTGTTCTTTTAATTCTCTCCGCTGATCCCACTGGAAGAGAGGGGAGTGAGTGAGTAGCTGGTGGGTGCTTAGTTACTGGTCAGGGACAACCCAATGCAAAGACATTTCAAGGTCTGCCAGTAACAGAATGCCTGTGTACTGTCATATGTATTCCCAGCTTCCCAGAACGACTTCTGAATTATTCTCAATCCAGTATCACAAGATTTAACACAGCTAACCTGGTACTGTGCAAAATAGCTCTACCTACCATTCACAGTTTTAACAATACTGCCCATCTATCATTGTTTCAGGAGTGAGGTTATGAAAACAGATTGACCATTTTGTAGTTCTCCTGCTCAAGCCAATTCCTCTACTCTTACCAATAAATCACTATAAACCATTTGCTCGACAACTAGGCTGTCATGAAGGCAGTAAATTACCCAACTTCGCAAATGCAACTACAGACTTCAGCAACTTGCTGAATATAAATATGCTAGGAGACAAGTTTCCCAAAAGGCTGATTAACGAAATGTTTAGCAGAACTAGCACCAATATGACTCAAATGAAAAGGTCCCTTTTAGATAAAGTAGACATCTCATATATTTCAGATTCAGTTCACAGGAAATAATTTTATTCTCTGAATACACCAACAGCTTCAGCATATTTGTGGAACAGCCTTACTGGAAGCAATTCTTTGCATTCCTGACTACTAGAATCGTCCTCCTCCTAGCTACCATGTCATTCCAAGTCTCCCATATCAAGAGTGTGCTCTTCCTAAAGCAATTATAAAAAGTAGTTTAACAAGTGTCATCTTTCTTTAATATGGTTTACTTCATCATCTGCTTGATAACACAAAAATGTCAAAATGACATTTTTTGACCTTTACCTGCTTTAGTGCAGACACAGACATTAGCTTTCACTCACTTATGTAGCTGCAACCCATTTATCTTGGAAGCTGATGGAGTAAACAAAGTGGAGTGTTGTTGGAGCAAACAAGTCCGTCCAAGATGGTTCAGCTAACAGGACTAAATACAATAAAATCTCACCATGCTTGACAGCTCCATTTGTTATGCACAGTAACAGGTGCATTTCAGGAACAATCTAAAGAGCGTATCGTAGCTAATACAGGCATTTCAGAGCCGTTTTTATAGCTGTCCTCTGAGTTAAAGCTAGAGCACAGGACCACCATAAGAAAGGTGTGTGTTATTATGGATCAGTCCTCACAAAAACTTACAGTGTATAATGGAAACTATTTGTGACAAGAGAGAAAAAACTTATTTCTTTTTACAGGTTAACTTTTATATATTTTTGCTTAGTTTTGCTTTGTATATTTGCAAGAGTGCTGATCATAGGAAGTATACTAAATGTTTAACACTAAGAGCTAGGCAGAGCAAGAGAAAATAATGAAATTAAAGTGATAACATCTTTCAAGTAACACAGTCTGGTAGCATAAGAGCACAGATTAGCATTCAGACAGAGCCAGATCTTCAGTCTGGAAGGAATAACTGGACTAAACACCTGTCTGTGCCTCCCTCTCATACTTCTTGTTCTAACAAGATATTTCTTACTTTCTTTTGGTCTTCTGTAATAATATGTACAATACTTTCATAATTTATTCAAGAGAATTTATGTATATACAAACATAAGGGGTTTTGTGTACATATATATGCCGAGAGATACACAAATATTCATGCTATTTTTATACATAATTCAGTGTTTTTGAGAAAGGACTTCACTAGGTTATTGCTTTTAGACTAAAACTCTTAATGGCCAGGACTGCTAACAAAGACAATTACTGCTTCCTGGCAGTCACCCAAAGTAGTGCATTAGCTGTCCCTAGCCCGGTCACTTAGCTTTTGGATCAAAGTTGCACATGTACTCACAATTTGGGCAAAATGGCCTTGTGTTTTGCTGCTGCATGTTCTGCAGACATAGTTTCCAGTCAGTTTCAGACACACTGGGTCATCTTCCCCTTAAATGGCAAAGCTAAAATTTCTGTTGAATATACCCTTCTAATCTGTGAAAGCTGTTTGAAACTCTAGTTTCTTCCTGGAGATTACTCTCTTTTAAATTTCTGGATTCACATGCTGCTTCTTCTAACTAAAGGAATTCTGCAGGGATATTCATGGCAACCATAAAACGTGGTCTGAGGAAAAGTTATCCCTAAGTTTACTTAAATTAATTCAGTTTCATTTTTTTCTCAACACTTTTATGCTCTGTGCTGTAAAGAGTCCACAAGCAAAAGGAAGAGAAGTGAGCGAACCTAAATAATAAGGTGTTTCTTTCAGGATATGTCTTTTAGCCACAGCACAGTGAAGTAAGTCCTTACAAGAGACAAAATCTTATACTTAGAACTTAATGGATTCAGGGAGCTATTTAAGTCACTTAGATCAGAAGCTCTGCTCTGCACAGGATCTCAAGATGGATCTAGGGTTGGCTGCTCTGGAATCTGTGTTCTAAAACATTTTGAGTTTGGACACAAATTCCATGATAAGTGGAAAGAACCAGTAGCAAAGTACAATACTCCCTGGAGAGCCCCTCAGAGGCAAAGGCCTGGGAAGTCTTGCAGAAAATAACAAGCATGTGGAGAGGTTAGATGAAACCAACTGCAGCCAATCGCATCTGTTGCTAAACACTACCACACCCATCTCTATCACAGTTTTGACAAACAGAATTTCAAACCAGGAGAACTCTTCCATACCAAACAGGTGTGCATGACCACTATGGTTCAGGAGTATTAATGCTACTGTTGTTTCCGTATTCTAGGATGTGTCAGACACAGCTTTCTGATTTCCTATTCAATGTCTTCTTTTTCCCATATCATTCAGGATAAAGAGCTTGCCAGTGATGCCTACCTCCCCTTTCGTTTTTTGAAAGGGAGTTTACCTCAGCTTTCCATAGAATAGTGAATTCCATCAATTAATGTGAGATGCAATTAAAAAAAAAAATCTAAGAATCAATGTCTAAATAATAATTTGTTTTGCATTCTGAGATGTCTCTTTCTCCAAAGAAGCTAACCTTATTCCACTTTTTCCTGGTGCTACTTTTGCTATTACAAACACTGAATAACATCTTTTAAAGTAACTAAGGAAATGAATTTACAAGACAAAAGATGAAGGTGAGGAAAATAAAATAAAACAATGGCTGGCGATATTGAATTACTCAAGTCTTATCAAGATACAAATATAGTAAGAAAATATATAAGGATAAAAACTGGTCAATAAAACCTCATCAACTATTTCTGTGAAACCTTATACATAACAAGCTAAAAATATCATTAGCAACTTATTCAAAATCCAAAATTCAGAATACATGAATTCAAGCATTATTTAACTGGAGTCACCAAGCTAACATGGTTACAACAGGAATAAGTCTGGTGACATGCGCAGGATATGTTTATTAAGCCACCCTCACAAAGCATGAAGCATGCCATTTGAAGGTGAGGAAGCTCAAAGCAATATTACAACAGCTTCTCAACACTAGTGAGCAAAAGAGATGCTTTTTTTTCCCATTTAACATTTAAAAAATAAAATAAAACCACAAATAACAGATAATGTCTGCTCCTTTAACACACAGGATGATTAACAGGCTGTGCAGGAGCTACATCCTACTTAAACTAAAACATAAGCATGTGCATGTCTTTAAACATCTTGCCTGCTTCTAAATTGTCCCACTGATTCAAGGTGTTTGCATTGGTTTCTTCAGATAATTATGCTGCTTTAGGCAACGGTATTTCAGGATCAAGATGAAAAAATTAGAATGCCTAGGCTGACTTCTGAATTTGAACATAATCTTCAGCATCTCCTGTTAAAAATGCAGGGAGTTTTATGTGACAGAGAGTAAGAACACAAGTGTACTACAATTAACTAAAAGGGATCAACTATGCACCTGTGGAACAGTAACTGCTTGTGGGAATGTGCCACATGCACTCCACAGCAAAGCCAACTAACTTTGGTCAATTCAGACACCACAATAATCAAGCTAACCCAACCAACCTGACTGAAACTGTACATGAGCTCTCTCAAAACAATGGAGAGGTGGACCAAAGCCTGGCAGAGGATTGTCAGAGTCAAGGTACGTGCTGCAGTATTCATCATTGTGTCTCTGACTGTGATTTACCTCACACTGATTTAGCTAACTTATATTTCAGTCAGCAGTGATAAATGTAGTTCAACAGCTTTTTCTGCATCTGGTTTCTTTCAGCATGGACTTGTGTTATAATGTATTGCTGTATCACTTTCCCATTTATTTTCTCCTGGTTTTTAGGCTTGTAGTAAGCTTCAGAGAATGAGGCAGCACATAAAAAAGCTACATATATATATATATAGACAAAAGCTAAATTTATGTGATCCATTGTTGATTTGTAGTTGCGGTTTGCTTATCTACTTTCTTTCTGCAAAGTGAGCAAGTTACACTGACCTTTCTCAGCTGTACTTCCATAACAAGTCACAATAAAGTACTGTAGCAGACTACAGAAGTTTTGATCACCTAATTTTTGACTTCTTTTGCAAGAGATGCTTATACTCTTGCATGTCTTGAAGACTTCAAAATTGTTAAAACTCTCATATCAGATTTTTAGGTAGCATTCATTAAAATCACTGAACTCCCAGCTGCTCATAAAGTGCGTAGCCATTAAGCTTTCAGTTTCTGTCTGCACACTTTGCTACCTTAAACAGAGGCTCCAACCCAGTCACTGTCCTGGTTCAAGCGGCTGCATTTCCACTGCAATCCTTCACCAAGTCCCTGCAATACATATTTCCACAGGTCCATCTGTAAAATTTGGCAGTCACGTAACACAGCTTTGAGCACAGTGATTTTTCACTTGGTAGGAGACAAGAGAGACCTTGTGATTCCACATCAGCCACAAAAGGATTCTCCTGTAAGGAGAGCTTACCAACCCATTAGCTAAAGCAAGGAAGCGGGAAGGTCAGGTCTGAGCCACCACCAGAATAATGTAGGAGAATACACCAGAATAATTAGGAGGCAGAGCAACTTAACGAGACAGCAAGTTAGTTCAGTAGGCAATGAGAGTAAACCCAATGAGCAGGTTCCAAGGATATTTCTTGCAAATACATAAACAAAATATTATGCTAATATGGTTATCATCTGATACAGGAAATTACAGTATTGGTGATTTACATTTCTCTTACAACACCCTATTTTAATATTTTAATTTTATGCATACTAAGTGATTTCCCTTATACTTGATAGGAAAATACATACCACCAAGTTATGCAATTGTTTAGTCATATGAGCTCTAAAAAAAAAAAAAAAAACAAAAAAAACTCAAGGCCTTTTTTCACTGCCTTAAAATATGCATGGTCCTTGTCTGGGGAGTGTGTGTAGGCAACCTGCCAAGTGCATTAATATCTTTGATAATGAAGTATCAGTGATTAGGATGAATCATTTGCTCAGTAGGGTACATTTTTTCTTTTAACATTATACTGTTTGAGGTATCTTGTATGCTTAAATGTAGTAAAAAGTTCCCAGGGGGAAAAGTATACTTTTATTTGTTTGTTTTAGTTTTTTGGCCATCTTTTTATTTTATAGTGAAAAAGATATTTAAATATCTCCCAAGGATTGTCTTTTTGACAATGATTGTCAAAAATAAACATGATGTACAACTGAGAGCAAGTAGAAGGAAATAAAAAGTTAATTAGTTAAGTTCTTATTTCCTCACCTCCTGTCCAAATAAATGTTAGATAAGCTCTTTAAATATGGAAGTACCACAGAACTAGGAGAGAGAAACATCCAGTCTCAGAAGGGTGAATAACTAGAAAAGGAAAATCCTGACTCTTTCAAGTTTAGTTGAATTAACATGAAAGGGAGCAGTGAGAAAATGTAGGGATTTGAGAAGAGGAAAAACTGCTAATGCTGCTGGAAGGTTTTACTGAATGCTTCCAAATATCTCACACTACTGTCACAAATGCATCATCCGACCTTAGAAATGTATCTATTATGACAAAGGTGAACATGTCCAGAACAATCCATAGTATAGACCCACATTTGTTGACAGACAAGTTAACTCCTCTGCAAACATTTAGGTCAATATGAAGCTGTAACATTTGGCTGTGGGTGTCAGAAAGTGTTACAGCAGATGGACGATCACAGCATCATTATAAAGTGTTCTGGACACCAGCCACAATGCAGGACTGCGTGTGCCTTCTGACCAACATGAGACGGCACTGCGGCTCAAGAACGTATCTAATTTCTTTCTTTTCACTGGATTTCACTCTCTGCCTTATTTATGTTTGTCTTCACCAAAACACAGTCTTAGAAACACTATGCAAAAAATGAAAAAATATAATAACCACTCCATACCTGTTCATCCCTTTAAAATTAATTACTTTTAATACTGGCACCGTGCAACTATACTCAAAAGCATATAACTAAAATAAAAGATAATAGGGTTTGCTTACAGGTGTATCCAAAGTTTGAAAATACTGCTTTTATGGAGATAACACCGAAGCTTGAAAACATTACAAAATGTAAAAGAACCCCCAAACCCTATTAAAAACCTCATCAAACCACCCAACTTATTTCATTAAATCAGAAATGAGACACAACTATAGTAATGGAAATAGTAATAGAAATCTGAAATCTCTTGAAATTCAAGTCTGCTTTCACAATACCTGAAATTAGTCAGGTACTACTACTACTACTACTACTACTACTAATAATAATAATAATAATAATACATGTAAGACTGTAAGACTAAAAAAAATTAAATCTTCATCTGAATCTCCCTAGAATTCAAAATGGAATTCTGTTTGAAACAATTCTGTGTTCCTGGAGATGGGGTATCTCCTACAGAAAGCATATTTTTAATCTAACCACCAAATCTTTAGTAAAGACAACCTGCCATCCTATCTACTGGAGGTTCATCTAGATAAGAATAAAAACTTCAAGACAGCTTTCTTATTACAAGTGATCATACGTGCTCTTAAAAATGCTTTAATAGTTCTAGAAAGTGATTTTCTGACCATTGGGATTTTTTCCCTCTTAAAACCTTATGAGCATTATGTTTCCATGCTAAATATTTTGAAAATTTTTGAATAAAAATGATTCAGTATCTTTAAAAATAAGGGGGTTTTGTTTTGTTTTGTTATATTTATGTTTGCTTTGTCACCTATTTGAAGTTCCATCTCTTTCAGATTCAGCTTCATTTTTCTTTTTTATGCAAAACTTCATCCAAATCTCCTTAGTGGTGTTATCACCATTCTCTTAAAATATGGTCCCTACACAGTCTTTACATCTCTCTGAAAGTACTAGCAAGTTTGAGGTTTTTCAGACAAAATGAAGTCACCTATTTTGAGTCTTTCAAACAAAAACAGCCTTTCAAACTTCCAGGTATCTATAAAAAATTAAGTAATGTCAAGTAATTTCTCATCCACTAAGAAGGTATCAAACAGCTAGCAGCTAGCCTGCATCTGGGATCTATAGCTTAAAAATCTAGAAGCAAACAAGAGGCTACAACCATTGATAGCAAGCTGAAACACTGAAACTGGCCAGCACAATGAGCCAAGCAGGCTGTTAACAACTACACCAGCAGCGGCTTTTGAGCCCTTTTGGCTCAAAAACCCATGAACCCCTTTGTCTTCTACAGAACACACCACGGCAATTCATTCTGGAGGTCACAAGGCATGATTACCAATGTACATTTACAATTAAACAAAGACACATCCTATGCCTCTAGACAAGGATGTGAGAAGATAGCAAGAGTAACCAGTCATGAACTATAAACTTCAAGGCAAAACCAGGCACTCTAGGTAGTATTTTCTTTCCAAATTATTTGATCCCTTCTCTGATCAATAACTATCATCCACACCATATAATCCAGTCCTCAACTTCTCCTACTCTAGCTCATGTCATATTACTCTTTTTATACTTAAACCTGTTCTTAGCAAATATTTCTACATAGAAGAGTACTGGGGCATTGTGGCGTGATTCTAGTTCAGCAAAGAATACTAATCATCCCTATCAATGCAGTTATCAGAGGTATGAGTAACTTGGGAAGGAATCAAGGTCATTGCTTGCATTTCCTGTTTCTTCTTCTGCTGAGGAAGTACGAGCTACTGAGCTAGTTGTGGAGCAGAAATAAGGTGTGGGACTTGCAAAACAAGGCTAGGAAAAGACAAATATGGCCTTGGCGAATAATCAAGGGTGACCTGGGAAATGAGAGAACTAGTCAAGGAAAACACAGGAGGTTTGGACTAAAGTTTGGTTGTATTTGAAAAGGGCTGGTTACAGCTCTTCTGGAGTAATTTTGTTATTAAACTTCACGAGAGTACAAATAAATAAAAATGAAGGAGAGAAGTTAGAAAGGATTATAGATCATAGTGTTGCTTTGGTTGCATTTTCTTTCTTGTCTGACATGGGTGGACTGATGTTCTGCACCGGTGAATGCATAAATAGCTTTATGAAGTTATGGTCACAGATGGCTACCTCATTTGGCTATGAGGAAAACAGCAGTCGTGCCTTCACTCCCCTGTCCCAGTCACAGCAACCAGTGGTAGGTGCTAACAAAGGAGGATGTAAATTCCACAGGCATTTAAAGAAAATCACTGTTGCTTTGGCGTGCTAGTAGTTATGCTCTTCTCTTGCAAAGAGGCTTTCTCCTCTGCTGTGGCAGGATTTACAGTTTTCTTCTACAAACCCTGTAACACTAGAATTCTGCCACAGAACACCACTTGAAACAAAAATATTTCAGTGCACTGCTCAATTCTGCCAAGACATGTGGACAAGCCATTAACAGTCACAGTGGTTGAAATAGCCCTGTGAAGGCAAAATGTACTTGAAGTCATAGAAAAGTCCTGTAAAAATTATCATTCAGGCTTCATATTTGCTCCTCTCATAGCTGTATATTTTTGAGAAGACTAGAAAAATAGTCTGAAGTTTGCAATGACTCCTTGAATGACTTCTTCAAGTTGTCAGGTTTTTGTGCAGACTTATCTAAATCCCATTAGTCAGAAAACCTTCCTGCCCATGGAAAGGATTCTTCAACACCAAAACCAATGTAAACCCCCTACGTTGCCACTGTTTGTTATTAAGCACTTTGTTCTAAACATGCACCATTTGCCTTTGTCTAACAAAGAAAATGGTCTGTATTAGCAGCCAAAGTAGAGAACAACTCCACCCTTTCAATGTGGCTGGAACAGGCCTTCTCCAGACACTCTTAAAAAGGTACATATTAATCTCGCTCCAGGAAGAACACTAGATATTCAGAATCAGAGAATCACAGAGCAGCGGGGGTTGGAAAGGACCTCTGAAGATCATCTAATCCCACATCACTGCTACGGCAAGTTGAAAAGGATGAAATCCAGGCAGGTTTTGAAAATTTCTAGAGAGGTAGACTCCACAGGCTCTCCGGGCAGCCTGTTCCAGTCCTCAGCCACCTCAAAGTAGTAAAGTTTTTCCTTATATTTGGATGGAATCTCCTGTATTTCAGTTTGTGCCCATTGTCCCTCGTCCTGTCGCTGGGCACCACTGAAGACAGTCTGGTCCCATCCTCCTGACATCATCCTTAAGATATTTGTACAGATTGGTAAGATCCCTGTTCAGCTGTCTCTTCTCCAGGATAAACTCGCCCAGCTCCCTCAGCCTTTCCTCATAGGATAGATGATACTCCAGACCACTAATCATCTTTATAGCCCTCCACTGGACCAGCTCTCCAGCAGTATCTTGTCTTAAACTGGAAAGTCCAAAATGGATCCCCAAACAGCACTCCACATATGGCTATACCAGGGCTGAGGAGAGGTAGGGTGTATAAATAATTTTCAGTAGTTTTCTGAAGAGCTGACTAAACAATACAGATCCTATTCATCTTTACAGAGAAATGCTCCATAGTTTCCTCCTTGGTGTCAGGACTGTTTTTTTCTCGTCATTTATAAATACTGGAAGGATCAAGGTCTGAGTCTGAAGTTATTAAATTAAAAAATCTTTTCAGCAAACATTCAATATTAAGAAAGTCATGTCCAGTGTTTGCTTTATCTCATAAGCAAATGTCTGAGTTAACAAAAGCAGTGCAACTATCTCAAATACAACATTTCTTTAAACCAATGGAAGTTCCGCAGGAAGACAGGAAAAAAAGAAAAATACAAAGGAACCAAGCTGTTCTATTTCTGTTTTTACCTTGGGGTAAAAATGTGTGAGCTTGGGAACACTCAATGCATTTGTTGCATTATAGTTCTTGGATGTGTTTCCTTCTGTATCTAGAGAGAGGTAGGTTTCACAGCCAAAGCAGAATGCAGTAAAATGGCCCTCCTTCCGGAAGCATTTTAGTCATGAATGCAGCTGATATCTAACAACAGCAAACAAAATTACAAATTATGCCAGTAAAATGTTTATAAAATCTGAGACCCCCAATAGTTAAATAGCAATTTACCATTGCTTTAAAGTCACTAAATGCTTTCACTTCATCTGGCACTGCACCCAGCAGAGCCATACAGCATTTAGAGGAGTTTATTGTACAGCACAGCAAACAAAACATTAGGATAACTTCTCCGGCAGCTTAGCTAGTTTGTATTTACTGTTAATTAAGAAATGTGCCGTACCATTCTCTTCACAAACCGTAAGTATTAAGAAAGGCTAGGTTGGTGGGGAAAGACAAGGATTGGATTGCTGAGGCCAGGGTTGCATTGGTGTGCCAGTATGCTCTTCTCCATGCTTATGGAAGCTCTAGGCAAGGTTGCATATCCTGACAAAACAGAGTAGCTGACTTTATATACCTGACACATATATACTCTCTAGTGTCTTTCCTTATCTTCTTCTATGGAAGGAGAGAAACCTCCTCAAGAACTACTTCAAAGAGGGGGATCCTCAGACACATTTTGTTCCATACACTCATGTGCAGGCAGGCACCAGAGGGACTCAGCACTGGATTACAGAACAAGTGACCTCTGAAATAAATGACCATCCCAATATCCTTCTAGATTTGAAAAAGCTTGAAAGCATGAACTATGTTGTTTATACCTTTCAAAAATATAATACAAGATGGCTTACAGACCCTCTGGATGTATTTTGGTCACTTGGTTTGGGCACCCTCCAGATTAGGGTTGTTTATCACTAACACTTCCACCACGGGAAAAAGGTTATAATTAGAAGCCACATTTATGAGAGTAAGGACTGGATAAAAAAGGCTATGAGTCTGTCTTCACAACAAAAAAGTTTCCCTTCTGTTATGAGACTGTTCATAACTTTATCATCAGAGTTCTTCCTCTTTACAAACAGTAAACTGAGACCCACCATTTGGAACTGCTTACATATAGGAAGTATAGCTTTCATATAGGAAGTACAGCTTCCATGCTCATAAATGCAAGTGAAATCCATGAGAGAAACTGCACTCAATTTAATTGAATTCCAATTGCTTTTCAACAGCTCAGATCTTCAACAGTCTTTTTACTCCTGTAACTTCATCCTCATTTGCTTCAGATTCCAATAACCAGCCTCTCTTCCAGGACATGGACAGAAATGAAACATATAGAAAATAAACATGTCCACTGTGGAAAGTTTGCTACGTTTTGACCTTGAGAGTAGAGAACAGACAAATAATCTTGTAACCTTTAAAACATGAATTGAAAATGCATCTTTTCTTTTACTATTTACTGTTAGGAAAAAGAAAGTATTGAAGAGTAGAAATGCATTTGTTTGCCAACACCTCTGCTTAACATGCATATTTGATATTGTGCATTTCAAGTTTTTCCTGCTCATACACAAAAGGTACTTTAAAATTATTTTCATCATAAGTAGTCATAGAAAAGAAAGCATCCACACATGATTATGATGATCAAAGGGCTGGAAAATCTGCCATATGAGGAAAGACTGAAGGAGCTAGGTCTTTTGTCCCTAGAGAAGTCTTGGGGATAGGGGTATCTCATCACATCATTCCAGTAATTTGGGCTGATATAAAGAGTTCCAGTAGAGTTTTCATCATAATACAAGTTAAATTTTTTTCAGTGAAGACAGTCAATCATAAGAACAACCTCCCTAGTTACATGGCTGAGGTTTTCAAGATGTGATTGGACAGGGTGCTTGATAATATCACCCAGACTCCCTTTCCTTTGACAGGTGAAACCAGATGGTCTTCTGAGGTCCCTTTAGGGAATAGCCCTTCCACCCCATGCAGTTATACTGATTTCATCAGAAAGCTTATAATCTATTTGCTAAAAGTTATCGTAATCTGTAGAACTCTGTGCAGAAGTGGTTTAGTGTTCACACCTTTTCATTACACATTGTCAGGAATCAGATTTCAAAAAGCAGCTTCAATGGTTCTTCCATTCTTGAAAAAGCAATCAGGAGGGAATCATGAAATTATAATACATATCCTCGGAAATAAAGGCTGGCAAAAGTCTCACAGTACATGGGCAGTCTAACTGGAAGTCTTGACTGTAGTATCCCTGACGCCGCTGTGGTGATTCACATGAGACAGATGCTTGCGTACCGAAGTATCTCACACCGGTGCTGCTCAGAAAGGTTTCAGCAATGTTTCACGGGCTCTTGGCCATGCAGCAGCAAATCATGTAAGCACATATTCATCTGTACTTCCTGGGAACTTAAACTTTCAGCAGCTGCTATAGCTGAATAAGAACAGACATAAGCACTGCCCAAGTACACCACGGAAATGTTCCACAATTTCAAATCCTTCTGCCAGGCACTGAGATTTCCCAGTCAAAACACATAATTAAATATGCATTAATTTAAATAACCTTGGTCACCTCATCCTTCCAGAGATGGTCGGAAAAGAGAGAAAACTTAGCAAAGTCCGGGTACTATAATTAGGTTGCAAATTTTTCCTTATTAGATTTGATTATTTTCCCTAAGTATCAATCTACAACTCCCTTTTAACATGAGTATCCTATTATCACTGCCCAATCTGCATTATATGCAAAAAGTACAAACTCCTCTACTGCATCATGCAAATTGGAGGGTATGGAGACAACTTGCTAGCAAGATCCAGGATTAACACCTTTTTCAGTGAACTTCAGGAGGACTTGGGGAAACAGGTTAATTTCTATTTCTGTATGCCTTTTTTGTACTTCTACGAGCCTCACTTCAGGGATTCAAAGAATAACGGCTCATTAAGAGACAAAGGTTAATCAAACTCTCCTGCATAGGTTTGAGGTTTAGCCACTAGAAATTTTATATTTAAGATTTTATCTTCAGTCAAGCTTCTAAGCAAAAATTACAGTTAATCTAATTGAAAACCAGCATCTGATACACAGCTTTGCATTGCTGACTAGGCACACTGAACCAAATCTTGGCTTCAGTTAAGACAACTGATGTTATCATACAAAATAGTGAATGTAGCAGCCTGCACCTACAGCATGTGTTAAAGAGATATTTCAAGTCACAGTTGTAGGCTTTTTAAAATCAGTCCTTCAAAGAAACTAATAAATGCAGACCCCCCCCAATGTGGATCTAATAAATCTAAGCAAATATGAGGCTGCTCACGCTCTTTAGAGCTGGTAAAATAGGGTTACAACAGCTCTGCCCTCCAACCTGCACCTTCATTAATGTGCCAGGGATGGTTAAAAAACAAACAACTTAAAACCAATAAAAAAAGCATAAAGAAAACAGAACAAACCATCAAAACCACCAAGAAGACTAACATTTTAATGATCACATTTGCCTTAATTCCAGTTTCATTTTTTCAGGGATCAATGTTGATTGCCTTTAAAACATAGTTATACTAAAATAGAACTAGGAGAACAAAGGAAAAGAAAACTCATCTAATGAGTTAGCACAGGAATATGCCTCTATCTCAAATAGCTTTAGCCTGTATCTGGCATGCTCAGCTCCTTGGAAATAGGATTGTTTCAATTACTTTACCTAAAAACTGCTGCAGTCAGTATACCCAGTTGGATGTTCACTAGCAAAATTTCATTCTCAACAGCGTTCACTGGAAGGAATCTCATTAAAAGTCCCAGCATTGCCCACCCATCACTTCCAAGACACAGCCCATCTTTTCTGCCTTAAATATTTTTATGCCAAACATTTTTTAAAATTATTGTATGTAATGCAGACTATACTGTGTTTAAATTTCTAGCTTGCAAAGAGGCATTAAAGAGTTGATTTCAGAAACTTTTGAATTGAAAGGAAAAAAACCACACCCACTCTCTTTCTTCGAGTGTTAAAGAAAATCTCCTTTTGCGTAACCGCAGAATCTGTAAAGGAGGAATGAGGCTTTAGAAGCAGTATCATTTCAGGCTGCAGAATGAGCCTCACAGATTATTTACTGACATGAAGGCATATGTGTTGAATGGTGATCTCATGAGCATGGTACACTAGCAAAAAGGCTGGGGATAGAAAGGATTATTATCAACTCTCCAATGGAACATTCCACCCGAAAGACCACAGGAAGAAAGATCTTAACAGTAACACTGTGACAAATCTCACACTGAATCAAGGATCAGACAGTGGGAGGTATTCATTGCACCCGAGTTTGACCAGAGTACAGTGTTTTGACCCACACTAGCAATTACTTCTCGCTTCTCCTCTAACTTTATGGCCTTATAACTCAACGTTTTCACGATCCAATGCAGTCTCCATCATGGCCTCCATGGGAAAATGGAGGACAAGAAAAGGGAAGTTAATCTGGCCAAGTAGGTCTGTATTTCAAGAACAATACTCTGTGTGCTTTGTGTGTGATTCCACTGACCGTTAGCAAAATCAGGCTTGAGGTAAAAAGGACCTTTGTGAGCAGCGAAAGGATCTGAGGGAGCAGGGGCAAGCCTCAGGTCCTTCACCCCGCAGATGGACAGTTGTCACATATACCCCACCATCTGTCAGGTACTGTAACTCACAGTCAAAATGCAGCATTTCCAAGTCAAATATGGTCTTCTTTTATACATAACTAGAAAAGAAGGGCCTGAAACATCTTGGTTTTTATATGTCTACAAAGTTTTTCTCTCATCTGAAACAAGCAATCAAAAAAAGCACAGATAGGTCTACCCAAAATTCAATTAGTGGCCTGTAGAAGCTGCCATCATAGTATAACCAGAAAAAGAATGTTTAATGAATGACACTTGGTTTTCTGACCTTCTAGTCTTTTTCATTTTTTGCACCTGTTTACTACTGCAGCAGCTATGGACTCTTTTTCTACATGTCCCAAGACCTCCTATGCCTTGCAGCAAAGCCAAAGAATAATGCATTAGAAAGAGGTGTGAAATAAGAAAATAGAACTTTTGGCTCCATTTTAGAGATGATATATAGTAAAAAAGAGGAAAAAAGCAGCTAAGGGAACCACAATTTTTACCTGATATTGTTCTTAAATATATAAAATATGTCCAACGCCACGAAGAACCCTGCAGAAGGGAAAGTGACAGATTAAGAAGCTGAAGAAACCCTTAGGGTTGAGGAAAATCCTGAAGGTGTTAGAGACTAGAGAAAAACCTCAGGAAGGTAGTTCACTTTTACACTCTGCATTACAGAAGACAGCTGAGAGCATGAAAAAGGTATAGACAGGGTACCAATACTTCACAGTTATTCGTATCAGTGGTTTAATGGGCACATACAGACCAGAAGTCAAATGGGAAGAGGATTTTAACTTAACTCCTCTTACTTAGCCTGAGAAATTAGTTCAGATATGAAAAGTCAGTCAGTCACTGAAGTGAAAAAGAACATGAGAGGTCAGGGCTTTTTGGACTAAAACATGTTTGTGCTTAGGGCATGGAGGGAAAAGAGAAACTGGATGGCAGGAGGAGGAAGAGGCAAAAGAAGAGTGTGACATGAAATTTGCAAGTCTGAAGTAGGTGAAAGCCTGAGACCAACTTGAAAGGAAAAGGTGGTATGGGCAATTCACTCGAGTCCCCCTCCTTACTAGGCCTAGTTGTCTTGATATGTCTAAACAGTCATGACAAGAACTCTGGCTACCTTATTTGCTTCCTTTGCAGTCTGACATCTCATACCTTATAAGCTATTTGCAGGTCATTCCACAACCACTGTGCAAGCTTAAAATTAAGCATGGTATAAGCTGACAGTGTGTCACTCAATATTAAAACTGAAATTTCCCATGATCATTACCCTAAAATCACAAAATGGCTTCAGTTGGAAGGGACATTAAAGATCATCTAGTTCCAACCTCCCTGCCATGGGCATGGACACCTTCTAAAAGACAAGCTCAAAGGCACCCACAATTTCTCTGGGCAACCTGTTCCAGTGCCCCACTGCCCTCTGAGTAAACAACTCCTACCTTACATCTCTGACTCTACCCTCTTCCAGTTTAAAGCTGTTCCCCTCATCCTGTCACTCCACGCTATTGTCAAAAGTCCCTTTCTCCAGCTTTCTTGTTTGGCCCGCTTTAGGTACTGAAAGGTGGCTAGAAGATCTCCACAGAATACACTGATAGTTTGATTTGTGAAGATCTCTTAAATCGTATGAAGCCATACAACAGCAAGTGTAATTTATGAGTTACACCTCAAGATTAACATTACCATCTCAGCTATTAACTCAAAATATCCATTCTCTTCCCCTTTTCGCCCAGCACACTTATTCTTTAAAAAACATTATAAATCCACACACCTTTTACTTATATATATACATATATGTATACATATATGTACCTATATGTAGCACTGTAGAGGGACTTGTAGTATGGCATTGCACACATTCACGTAGAATGATATTGATTTATTTGCTGTAAATGGCTGAGTTCCAAGATTGTTGCATAAAGTTATCTCAACACATTGCCAGAAAAATCCATCCCAACCTGATAAAATTTCATCCCATTTTCAAATAAGCTTAGTGGCAGGAGCTATGGAAAGAACTACTAAAAGGCATCTTCTGGGACTTCACCTAACAATTACATCCTAATAAAAATGGAAGCTATCTATGCCCACACATCTGAGGTACCCTGCATTGTCAGGATCATATCTGCTGTGAGTGTTCACTAATCACTCGATGACTTACTTTAAAGAGTTTCCTTTTGGTTTGTCTTAGAAAAAATTAAGCCAGTTTTATGGCATCATTTTTTGGCAAAAGGAATTTATTGAGATGTTGACATACAAAGTAGGACAAGCACCTGCACTAAGCCAGTAAACAAGTTAGAAGCTCTGAACTACATACAGCATAGTCCCATCACAGACCACCGGCAAAATAAAATATATCATTCAACCAAAGTGTAAATAGTTGTTTTTTCAAGAGTTACTCTGCATCATCTGCAGCCTGTTTAGAACTAATTAAGTGTCTGAAGTCCAGCAATCAAGTCCCTGTATTTCAGGCTAAATTTCCAGCCCGAAAATATCCTGTGTTTTTTTAGGTATTAGTCATGAGCAGGAAACAGGTGCAATGCAGAAAATGCAGTTACAACAACGGGAGAGTAGTGCATTATTTCGTTTATTGGTACTCCAGCTTTCAGTACTTCTAACGAGCTGACAGAGGAACAAAAGCCAACAAGGAGTCCCTGGCGAACTTCCCCGCTGCGAGGAAAAGAGCCGACAAGTCCCTTTCTCTACTCCGCACCGACGAGCGGCCTCTTGCTCTCCGCTGGCAGCAGAGCCCTCGTTGCCGCCCAGCCCCACCGGGGATGGATGCGCGGCGCCTGCTGCTCCCGAGGGCAGGCAGCACGTCCTTCCCGCGGCGGGCCGGCCGGCAGAGGCAAGGAGCGCAGTCCCGGCCCGGGCCGCCGCCGCCGGGAGCGCT